>JBAMBP010000846.1:0-313501 GCA_037044515.1 Phortica magna | reverse complement strand
GCAGGTGTCTTCGCCTCCTCCTACTGATGCTTAGTTACATTTGAGCCCGATAGGTGGCGCTGTTGACAAAACTAAAGGCTGTGAAATAAATTTTAATCTGACTTAATTGTCATGTTGAGACTTCAGTTGAAAGACAGCACAACACATGACTCGCAAACAAGTCAGAAACCTTCATCAAAAATGTATGTAAATCGATGCAACTAAAAAATTAATTACTTTTTGTTATTTCCCGAAGTTGTTTTGTTTTTTTTTTAATTATTTATTTTGATATCATGTCAGAAGCTTAACTTTTTAATTGCTTTGAAAAATTAACTTCCAAACTGTTTGTTTTCTGGTTGTTTTCTCACGTACGCCCGAAAATGTATTTTTAAAAATTTATTATTATTGATTTAAGCACAAGGTTCTTGAGAACTTTTTATTTTGTATTTATCTATATAATAATATGTTGTTTCCTTTTTACGCAAACACGGCTTTGGCATAATGACAATAATACTTTATCAAGTCTAGACATTTTGTGGCATAAAGAAGTGCTTTAAAGCAAAAACTTTGCACAACTTTTGTGAGAAGCTTTAATTTTTTTCTGTCACCAACATGGGCAACAAGGCCATTTATAAACTGATCCAAAAGCGGCAGAACATGATTTGAGTGCGCAAACAGTGGCAAACGATTGTGGCAACTGATTGAGCGACTGCGTGAATGAGGCAACATGTTACTTCAAAACCTTGACAAACAAATCAGCAAACAACAAACAACTCAAGCTCATCGACATTGCCAACGCCAACGCCATCGATGCAGTTAGTTGAAGCAACAGCTACGTGTGCGTGTGCGTGCAACATGGCTTACACACGTTACACGCACAAGGACAGTTACAGGACAACGGCATGTGCACATAAATAAACACAAACAATTTAGGGGAACAGCATTGAAACAGAGTAGTTGGCAACGCGCCGCATTGAGCTGCGTAGAGCTTTGTGGATTTGATTAAACACGCGAATCGCACTCCGTTTTTTGTTGTTGTTGTTGTTGCCTGTGCTATCGGTAGCATTAAAAGCGTTTTTTGCTTTGTTTTTCCGCTTTGTCACATTTCAGAAGCCCGCAGTCAGCACAGTCAGTCAGGCTGTCATTTAAAGCAATTAAATGTTGTCATTGTCGCATGTTGGTTGACTCATTGCTTCATTTATGCATATTGCATAATGCAATTATATGTGATCAATGTAAGCTGACTTGCCAACGCGCTAATTGTTGAAGTTTATTAGCTTAAATTTGACATTTTAATTATTATTGAATATTTCATTATTATTATAATGAAGTTGTTCAGCAAATCAAAGTCTGAAGTCATCAAACCAAATACAAAAGTTTAAGCATAAAGCAACATTTATAAGCTACAAGAAGGCGTTACTCGTCAAAATGTTTAGCTTTGTCTATATTATTACATAAGCAATTGTCTTCTTTTTTGCCTTCGCCTACCACTCAATTGCCACTTTGCAAAAATCGTCTATAATTGCATGAAATTGTATATTATTTGCATGACTTACTGACCGAGGACAGTCTTCTGACAATCGTAAGGCAGTTGTCTTGATAAAGTGAAGTCAAGCCGACTGGCAGTGAAGTCAATCATTGCCTTCATAGAACAAAAAAAGAAGGTCAACGCTTGAAAGTTTATTAATTACATGGCTTATATGCAATAGTACGCATACGCCCCGCTGTACATGAACATTGATGTGCTCATACAGTTATGCTTCGTGACATGTTCATGTTCATGTTATTTTTGCGTTTGCCATTTCCATTTCCATTGCCATTTTCATATCCATTTTGATTTCCATTTGATTTGTGGTATGAAATATGACATAATTTCGACATATTGCTGACAAGCCAATCAATAGTTATAAATGTTTGTTGTTGCTGTTGTTGTTGCTGTTGTTATTGGCACTGTTGCTTATATTTTTTTTTGGCTTGCGAACGACGAACTTCGATACTGCTGAGAGATAGCTTGGAACACGCCAACGCCAGCGCCAGCGCCAACGTCAAAGTCAAAGCATTGAATTGTATTGGCAGTACATGATTTTCCACTTTGCCAGCCAATGCTGCCGCTTAAGCCAGCAACGCACCGCCCCGGCCCACCCATAAACACTTTATAGCAAAAATGCAAATAAATTGCCAATGTTGAGTGGCGCAATTTTAATGAAACTGTCAACGCTTCTGTCACTTGCACCCGTTCGTTCGTTTGTTTGCTTGTCTGTCCGTCTGTCTGTCTGTCGCTCGTTTATTTACAACTCTTATTGCTCTGCTTGCAGACGGACTTCAATCATGCCACAAAAACCAACATGCACATTGATTAATTGTGCTCGTACTTTGCTGTAAAACTGCATTTGCTCTTTGATCTTCAATTTATTATTTTAGTTTGTAATTTGCCACTTGGCCAGTCATCTTTGTGCCATTTATTTATTTTGTGTTGTTACTTGCAGCCGCAACATTGCACTTGGACACGCTCGTTGGCATTTTGGGCAGGCACATCTTGTTTAATTGTGCGGGCGGGCAACTTAAATGCTAATAACAACAACAGCTACGACAATTTCATTATGAACAATGTGACCGACCAAACGACAACAACAACAGCAACAAAAACAAGTGCCAGTGTGCCACAGTTAACGCATCTGCAATATTATTTGCAATTATGGTTTTGTAACAAAACATTTAAATTACATAAATTAGACATCAAGATGAGTGGCGAAAACCAAATGGCAACCGCTCGCCAAGACATGCTCTTCGGCATATACACATGCTCAATGCCGTGTGTGTGTGTGTGTGTGTGTGTTTGTTTGCTTGGTGACATTTCAGTACACAGTGCGAAGCGGAAGCACGAATCGATGGAATATTCGCCAAACAAAACGAACAATGAAATAGAAAGAAAGCGGTTTCAAGGACTCTTTCACTTCTCAGTTTTATTGCATGAATCGCTTGAAATATTTCAGTTTCATAACTTTAATTATAAGTTTCTGTGTATTATTTTACGTGTAAACCAAAGTGATAAAATCAGAACAGAAACGAAAACCAACAAAAGCGACAACATAAGCAATTCAAATAATAAAATTGAATTATTAATGTATATTTGTGTGTGTGTCTGTTTGTCTGTGTGTGTGTGTAAGGATGTGTGCATTGTGTTATAAGAGAAATGTGCAAAATCGCAATTGCAGTTAAGGTGTAAATATTAAACAGAGTAACGCCATGGCAACCCAACCAACAATAGCAACAAAAGCAATCAGCATCCGCAAGTGTGAAGAGCAATGGCGCAAGAGGAAGAGGAAGTGAAGGAGTAAAAGCAACAGCAGCAATTGCAATTATAAATTCGAGTTTGTGTATGTCAGCGTTGTCGTTGTTGTTGTTGTCGTTGTTGTTGTTGTTGCTGCCATTGTGGCTTTTGTTGTCACAAAGATTGCGTTGGCGTATGAGCAACATTTGTGGTTAGTTGTCTAAAATTAGATTGCGCACTTGTCTCACCCTATTTAATGCATGCCTAACCGTCTCTTTCGCTCTTTCGCTCTTACTCGCTGTCTCAATTACTGGCTCACTCACACACACACACGCACGCACACATTCGCATGTTGTCATGCATTCTGTCTTAGTCGTTTATCTCAGTTGTGCGCTTGTTTCTTGTCTACGTTCGTTGGAATTGTTGTTGCTGTTGCTGTTGTTGCAGCAACTGTTGCAAATGTGTTTTAAATGTTGTTGGCAATTAAAACTAATTCACAGCGATAATTAACTTTAATGTACAATTGTGCATTTGAAATATAACATTTGCCAAATTAAGTTTCTTGAAGATTTCAATGGTTTTCACAACTCATGATTAAACATAAACTGAAATCAAATAACTTTTAATACTAAAAACACAAAAATTTTTGCACTTAAGATTTTATAGCATTGCAAATGTAGGGTATTGCAGACTTGCCAGTCGGTGAGTCAGTCAGTTGACTAAGTGTGTGGCATAAGTTGCGCACCCTTCACTGACTTACCTTTGAAGTACATGTTTCGCTTTTGTATAATATATAAAAGCAGGAAAACTTTTGCTGTCGTTGTTGTTCTTGTTGTTGTTGTTGCTGCTTGTATTGCTTGTGTTGCAAAGTCAAAAAGTCTTCAATAATTCACAAGAGCAAATCGCTTGCAAGTTTTCAAGGTGTTAACTGTATCGTTTTTGGCTGAGAGAGGGACGCGTGGAGCACAGCATTCATGTTGCTGTTGGTGCTGGTGACGTTGATGTAAGAAGTCCTAACAGAAGTACAAAGTCAACTGAATTATTGAGTGCAGATACAAACAGACAAACACATTTTGGAAGGAAGTTAACGCAACCATTTGTTGTAACTGTAACAGTTCATACTACCTGTGTGTGTGTGTATGTGTGTGTGTTTAACTGTGGCTTTTTACTGGCATTTCTCAGTGCGTTTCTTTTCTGATGTTTGCACTTGACTTATTTCCTTCTTTTTCTGTTTCATTTTGTCGTTTTTTTTTTGCTCTTCGCTTCTTATTTCCTTGTCAGGTATACAGACTCTTACTTAGCTGTAATGCTTCAAAGTCGAGCAGTTGTGCAAATATGTAGCAATTTAGTATTAGCAGCATGACAACAACAACAACGGCAACGAAAAGCGTAGAAAAATATGTATATGTATGTATGTGTATGTCTCCCAAAGTTGTGTAAATATTTTAAATAAGCTTCTTCAGTGCATTTGAGTTTTGACGCCTTCTTTTCTATGCTTTATTAGACTCGATTTTGGTATCAGTTGTGTAAGCATTTCGTTTGACAGCTCATTAGCTAAGTTGCTTAGACTTTTTACGCCATGTCTGAGCACTTGCGTATTTGCACAGCATTTTCAGATGATATCAGCAGAAGTTTGCAGCTCTCTGTGTCGTCGCGAAAGGTGTTCAAGCTGATGTGTTTTTAAGAAGTTTTAGAGGCAAAGTAGAGGCTCGACAGATGATAGAAAACCAAACCGTTATAAAAAAACAAGTTATATCTTTCAAACTGTATTGTCTGAAACCCATGGTGTCTATAAGCATAATGAGATGCAAACGTTCTACCAACTGGCTATGAGATTAACTGCCTAATCTCTGTTTTGATGCAAGCGAAGCAAAAATTGCTTAAAGTTTAAAGATTTCCCGTGAAAAATGTAATTTAACCAAAAGGCATTTCTTAGAATTCACGCATGTCACTTGAATTTAAATACTTCATGCGAAGGACTTTTCATTCCAAGAAATCCAATTTGTGATATTTCATTGAACTCAATGCCAAACGCGTATTTCTGGCCAAAACAATGAAACATTTGTAATGTTTTTTTTTTCTTATGCTCAGGTATATATTTAAGCTACCAATTATAGAATAAAACATGTAATGCGAGTAATCCAAACCATTTCAATTTTCTTTTTTCCGCACAGATACATTTGCATAGATACATGTGTACAACTGAGTTCCTGGAAAAATGTCTCAATCTAAAATTGTGCCACCTCTGTTAATGTAACAAAGAAATTCAATTGACAAAGGTAAGACTTCAATTTAAGAATTGTTATACTTTAAGGCGCGAGATTGAAGAAAGCGTCGACTTGAATGTGAAACGATTATTGCATAAGCAAACAAATCCTGCAAAATAAATAATTAATTAATATCCATGAATAGAAAAACGCACGAGGCGCACACACATTCACACCTGTCTTTATGTATATACAAATATATTGAGATACACTTGAAGAAAGTATGCAAAAAAGCAGCGTAACAACAGCAGGCATTTGAGTCGTCGAAGTGGGTTTTCAGCATGGCTTACGCAAAGAAAAATGCTGGCTAAAAGCCACCAGCCAACCCGCCTGCAACGTCACACCATTTTGCGCGTGAATTGACAACGATTGCGGCATCGATGCCAATGAAAATGATGGCTTTGGCATTGGTGGCGTTTGTTTTGCATATCCTGTTGCTGCTTAGTTACATCGTCATTATTGCCAGCAATAAGCAACACCAGCATCGATAACTGTTATAGACACGGTCGGCCTTGATGTTGCCGCTCGACTTACACACAAAAAAGTTGGCGTTGGGCTTTCGCGATTCGTTGCTGAGCAGTGAAGCTTTTGTGGGGTTTTAGCTTAAGGTTTTATTTGCGGCAGCGGCGCAGACGTCGTGAACTATGCGCAGATTTTGAATTTAATTTTAATTAGATGCTATTGAATTTATAAATTTTTAAGCGTGCTTTGTTCAAGATTTAACTTGCCTCTGCTGTGCTGTGCTGTGCTGTGCCGTGCTGCTGGTCTAGGCTTTGATTGTTCTTAATCTTGTTGCTGTTGCTGTTGCTGCTGCTTTCACTTTGACTTGCGCGTGTTGCTTAAAAACTTTTACAACATTTTAATTGAAAGTTTTTCAATAAGCGCTCAGCGTCGTTCATGAGGCAACGCCGAGCTGAGTTTGGTTGGCAGTTGTTGCTTTTGTAAATGCTGTAAATTTTATAAAGAAATTTGCGCGCTGCTTAGCTCAAGTCCCCATTGTATTGTCGTGTATTGAATCTTTGCGCGGCTTATTAATTCACTCTACGTGAGTCTGAGTGTGAGTGTGAGTGTCACTAATAACAATAATCACAAATTATATTTTCATGAATTTTCAACTCGTTATTAATATAACAATTCTTTATATTTGTTGTTGTTTTTTGTTTTGTTTTATTATTTATCCATTTTGCTATTGTTTTCATTGTTGTTGTTGTTTTTATTATTATTATTATTTGCGTTCCCATTGCGCTTATTTGTTGCTCGCAAGTCTTGGGCCAAGTTTTGCGTACTTTGAAAATCGTAATTAAAATTATTCATGGTTTGAGTTCAAATTGAGTTCGTTGTTGGCCAGTGTAGTGTGCGGCATTAAGGCGTAGAGTGTGCATGTGTGTGTCGGAGTGTAGTTTATTCTGGCTACAATGGATAACAATGTATATTAATTTTGTGTATTAATTGTGTATTTGCGCTGACTGCATATTAAAATGATTCTAATTAATATTAATGGGCTTTATTCTTTGAGTTCTTGTGCGTGAGTTCGACCCACAGTTGAGTTGAGACATCGTCGGTTTGGTGGTTCGGTGGTCTGGCGTGCTAGGCAAAGAAATGACGCGTTTTATTATTATTTTCATTTGCAAATAATGAATAATATGTTGATTTATTGTAATGGCGAAAAGTTTTTTGTTCATGTTGTTATTTTAATAAGCGTAAATCAGTAAATCGGACTAAAGCGAAGGCTTTGGTTTGATGCTTTGGTTTGATGCTTTGGTTTGCAATTGACATAGTGTTCAAAGAAAATTGCTGTAAAAAAATATGATTATTTGAAAGTATATTAATTTGTACAAAACCCTAAAAGTAAGCCACATTTTGGCTTTAAGGCCTTAAAGAGTTATTAAATTATTGAAAAAAATAATTTAGTTGCGTATTAGATTTCGATAGCTATAGAGAGACAATTTATTTAATAGTTTTTTTTTTTCTTAAAAATTTCTAAATTTATTGCCTAAAAGCAGACTATGTTTTTATTAATTTAGTGGTTTTTCTTTATCAATAATTACTTTAAGAAAAATTATTGATTTCTAAAAGCTTTAATCGTCACAATTGCGCCTTGCAATAGGCAATGACATTTGCAATCCATGGTAAATGAACATTTCTATATGAAATCAGCATATTGCAACTGCCAGTAGACATGACATAATGACAACTTGAAAAAGGGAAAAAAGAAAAAACGAAATGTCCTAAAGAAGAAGTCGAAAAGTTAGCAAATGTAAATGCTATGAACTTCAACCGCATAAAAGCGACATCACAACGACAGGCCGAGCGACAGTTACAGCTGCAAATGCGGCATTGAAACTACTTAAAATCGAATTTAGGACATTCGCAGTGCTAAATCCCCAACGGCTGAAGCAAATCGAATAGACTCGAATAGACTCGAATAGTCGTGTCGAGTGGCATAGAAGAAAGGCATAGAAAACGAATGATAGATAAATGGTTACGTGGCAAAAAACTATTCAAATGCTTTGTTACACGCGTTTGCTGCTCGAATGGCTTTGCTTTGCTTTGCGCTTCCAACTTGCCTGCTCAACGTCGACTTTTACACATTGGCGTGCATTCGAGCGCATTTTTAAGCAACCAAACTAAAAAAAAAAAAAACGTTAAAAGAAAAACCAAAATACAAAAAAAAGGAACAAAAAGAAGATACTCAATGTTCGACATGAAAGCCTTGAAATGGACTCGCAAAACTATTATTATTATTTCTTCGTTTTGCAGGCTACTTCCACCAGTGGCATTGTATTGCTGCACTTACACATAACGTTTGGGCCAAAGGGTTTGCATTCGTTGGTGCCACTCACCTCACCACAATTTTTCAACGAGTAAGTTGAGTTGGTTGCTTTGTCGTTATGCCTGTGGAAATGGTGTAATAAATCACCGAAAAGCATACGAAATGAAAGAGAGACAGAGCGAGAGAGAGAGATAGAAGAGTAACAAATACACATAGAGCAAGTGCAAATGCCATGCAATATTTAGGCAAGGCTTTTAAAATGGTGCAACTTTTCGCTCCTTCTAAGTGTTTTTCTTGCCTCGTTGCTTGAGTAAATGTTAGTTGTAGTTTATGCTCTCAAAATGTGTTTAAATGTTAGTTGATCTTTACCGACCTCGCCCCCCTCCTTTCCGCTTCTTTAGACTTTCTGGCTCAGTGTGTTTGTCTGTGCAATCGTTTTGAGCAGCAAAGTGCAAATTTATGTTGTCTTGAGTGCATTTCAAACATACAAATAACCAGGCAGTCGGTCGTGTGTGTCGGGCAGTGAGAAGAGCTCAAGATTTGATTTGTTGTTTGTCTGCTTTGTTTTCTAATGCCACTTTGATTAAGGCAACTTTTGCTCTTGTGCATTAAGTCTGCCTGTGCATTTGCAAATGAATTATAGTCAATTTTAAAATGTGCCAACCGACGAAATGAAAAACGTACGAAAAACCAAAACCAAAAAAAAGAAATATTGAATTTAAATTGAATTTTCATTCGCCAAAATTTGATTTATTTATGCCAACCAAACAAAAAGAAGTTATATGGCATGGCAAAGTCCACTCGTAGAGCTTTAAAGCATTTGAGCCTTAATTACGTATTGCGAAATACATTTTGAAAATTAAATCCTTTTTCAAATAATACACAGCAACGCATCTATTTTAAAGTCAGTTTTAATCGATTGGTTGCAAAATCACTTTGGCATAATTGAAATTCATTTTGACTAATCCACTTTTAGTTGTATGCCGCATTTGCATGTGCAGATGTGCAGATGCTTTGAGTATTTGACGGTGCAACGTGCTTCAAAATTTGTTGGCTAACAAGTTGAAATGCAACAATCTGTGTGTGTGAGGTTTTATTGGCTTGTTAGAATTTCATTTAATTTTACTTTATTTAAAATTTCAAATATGTGTGTGATTGCGCACTTGTGTATTAACATGGACACAATTCCATGGCTTACACAGACAAACATATAAGGGTGACTCAAGCGACGTGCAAGATAACAATTCTGCTGAAAAAAAACATGTTAACATCATATAAGTTGTATGTCACATAGAACCACAGAGCACATGCGGCAGTCTAGCATTCAAATTTTGTTCTTGAGTTTAATTTATGACTGCCATGAGGAAAATATAAGCCAAGAGTCTTATTACGTGTTTTCTAGCTTGACTATTCTTAATCGCATTGTTGCATATCGAAATACTATTTGGAATACTCTTTACATGCAATAAACGCACCTACCGTACTTTGCCTTGCTAACAAGATGGCTGTCACTTCACTTAGCTTTGTCAGCTAATTATATGAGACTTTTTTGTATTTTTAATATTTCGTTTGTCTTTTTTTTGTAATGAAAACCAAATTTTTGCGGTTAAGCCGTAAAATTTTTAATATGAATTAATGAAATTAAAACGACGTTAGTCACAAAAAAAACAACCTTTCGTATTATGCGGTAATAAATGCATTAAAAGGCGACGTAAACAGCAACAATTAAAACAAAAGTTTGTTGTTGTTGTTTGTGTTATTTACTTATTTTATATTTAAGTACGTAAGTGCAAAAACACAACGAGAAGAGTGAAAAACAAAGAAAATAAGCCGCAATAACGGAAGCGCGCCATTAAATGCGCTGTGAATATGTGATGAAGTGCAGCGAGGAAGGCAAACAAACACACACACATGCACACACACAAGCAAATGTGCATAAAGTAACAATACAATTTGTGAGCAAAGTAAAGTTCATTGTTGTTGTTATTGTTGTTTGTTTGTTTGTTTATTATTTGGTTGTTGGTTTGTTGTTGTTGTTGTTTAGTTTGTTACGCATATTTTACTATTTCCGCTTTGGATTTGTGCAATGTAACTACAACAACAGCAACAAAAGCAAAAAAATAAACAAACAGGAAGTGATAAAATCGTCGTTTACACACATCAGTCTCGCTCTTTCGCTCGTGCTCATTTTTACACACACTCTCACTCTCTCTCTATCACTCTCTTGAAATGTTTTTATTTGTTTTGTATAAAAATATTGTTCAACTTTAAGCATTGAACATGCTTCGTGTTTGCATTTCCGGCGTTGCCTATGCACTTGACGCTATGCAAATGTGTGTGTGTGTGCGTGTGTGTGTGTGTGAGCACGTTACACGTTGCATTTATATGACAATTGCATGGTTGACGGCAATTAAAAAGCGACAATTTGCTATTGTTGCGTTTCGCATTTAACTGCAACACTTCTACGCACCATTGGCGGCCGTCACATATGGCGTATGCGTAATATTAACAATAAATCGCAATTGCAAAATAGTTCGTACGTTCTTTCTCAATTTTGCTTCACTTAACAATTCAAATTCACTAATAACGCAAATAACAATGAAATATTTGTTAACTTTTTTGTTTAGTTTTCTTTGCATTTTGCTTCACTCGTTTTTTGCTTCTTCATGTTTCCTTATGTCCTTCAGCATTAAAGCCTTATTCGTTGGTTCGTTCGTTCGTTCGTTCGCTCACTGTCGTCTTCTTCATTAGGCGTGCAAATACTTGCTCAATCAATTTTTTCCCCCTATTTTTTTACCCTCTACCATTTTTTTTTTTTTTTGCTCTTTACACTTTCGTTTCACTGCTTTTGTGTGCAGTTTTCTTCAAGCGTTGTAAAATGTGATTTTTTCTTCTTGTTGCTTATGTTATTGTGCGAATTTTGTTTTTGTTTTAGCTGCCATTTTTTTTGTTTTTGTGTTTTTTGGCACATTTATTGCCACGAACGTTTTTGTGTATTTAAGTAATTTTTTGCTTGCCATAAAGTTTGGTTATTTACAATTTTCATTTTGACTTTTTACCAATTTTGCAGCAAAACATTTTGTCTTTCATTTTTTTTTTTTTTTCGTTATTTTTGTGTGAGTTTTTTCTTTGCTTTGCTCGCTTCATTTGCATACACTTGTTTATAAATTTTTAGTTTTTATCTGTCGTCTCCTGTCGTCCTCTACTTCGCTTCGCTTCGCCGTTGAGGTCAGTTTAGTTCGTTTGCCTGCCGGTTTTTCTGCTTTGTATTGTTTGACTGTGCTTGAATTTAATTTAGCATATTTTGTTTCGTTGCTTTCTTTTTTTTGTGGTGATCGTAAAATATGCTAAATCCTAATTATGGACAGCAAACAATTGCAAAAGCTTTGCAGTCAATATTTCGTCTTTGAGTCTATGACAATTTTATATCTTCGCTTTGTCTTTTTTTAGGTCATGTTGAAACCCTAAGTTGCCTGCTTTTTGATAAGCACGAAATTGTGACTTGTCTGGCCTTAAAGTGTTGTATTTTATGGTTGAAATTTTAAGTTTGTTGACCTTTTGCCAATGCCCGTTTGACCAGATTAGGCATAGAAAGCAATTTAGCGCGCAAAGCCTTTCAAAGCGTTCGATCCAACAAACTAATCACTTCAATATTTCTATCTCCGTTAAAAACTACACCACATTGATTGCCACTTCAATCGATGAGTGCTGAAATGCGTTTCACATCACTACACTACACTGCACTACACAGCACTACACAGCACTACACGGCACAGTCAAATCGAAACGCATTGCAAGTCATGAGTATCCATGAACTTTTCTGTTATTCGTGGTCAGCGTTGGTTTGTTTGATTTGTTGCTTTTTTTTCGCACATTTTTTTTGTACTTTTTTTTTTTTTTATATTTATGCACCTTAATCCTTTCAATGCTGGCGCGTTTGCGCCCCTCTTGCTTCACGCGCCCTTTGCCCGTTTGTTTGGCTTATCAAAGCGCTTTTGATGTACATTTTTTTGAAACTATTTTATTTCTGCTGTCTGCCGTTGTAGCTTCTGTGCCACTCTGTGTGTGTGTGTGTGTGTGTGTGGGTGTATGTGTGTGCTTCGCGTCGATCCGTTTAATGAACTTTTCACGTTGAAATTCACTAAAAGGGATTTTGCCGCTGATGTTAATTTGTGGTGGCTTTTGGCTTTAAACGTTGCTGCGTTTTACACACAAAGACAAAAACAACAAAAACAACAAAACGAAACGAAACCAAAAAAGGTTGGAAAAATAAAATAAAAGTCTTGCAATTTACTAATTATGCTGACGTTGACTTTGTTAATTTAGATGTTGTTGTTGCTGCTGTTGTTGTTGTTGTTGGGCTCAGTGCAGGCATTTAAGCTCAAACAACTAAGCCGTCATAATTAATTATGTTAAAAGAGTAGGAATTAAGATTATTTGTTATAAAAAGAGGTACTAATGTCCTTGGCTTAAATACCGACGAAAGTGAACACTTGAACACATTTTTTTTATATATCCGTTTGCGTTAAGTAATTCTGTAGCAAGAGTGTGAGCGCGAGGGCAAGAGTAGGGAGACAAAATCAGAAGCTACTCAACGCTTGTCGCTGACAACTTGTTCAATGTCATGTTGTTTGCCGCATTGCATTGCAGCAGCAGCGGCAGACGACGAACGACAGACAGACAGACATACAGACAGACAAACAGAACAAAGACAACGGAACGACAGCAACAAGCAACAACTAGAGAGATTGCAGTAACAGCGGCAGTGAAAGAAACAGAAAAATAAGAAAAGTCAACGTCAGCGCAATGACAACGGATGCACTTGTTTTGGCCGCAGGCGTTGCCAACTACAACAACAAACACAATGTTGATGACAAATAAAAACACCAGCAACAACAACAACAACAGCAACAAGAGCAGCAGCAGCAGTCACGATGAGATACAACTGTGCATGACAGCCGCACTGGCAACCGGCAATGGCATGGCACGGCACGGCACGGCACGGACTCTGGCACTGTCAGTTGTGGCAATCGGGCGGCTTAAATAGTAACAACAAGGTCGCACACTTCTTGGCTAACAAGTGCAAGCTGCAGCTGAGTGGCCAACTGCGAGAGGGGCGCGCTGAGGACGACGGCAGGTGGCGGTTGTGCTCGTGCTCCGTGCCGATGCTGTTGGTGGCACATTTGCGGTAGTTGCGTTCGGAGCGGCAATTGCATAGGCGACAGCGAAGTAGGACGTGAATGGCGACGCTGGCTGCATTGAGCGTGTAAACGCAGTCAAAACGCTGGAAAAAAACGCAACAACAACAACAACAACAGCAGCAGTAGTAATAATAACAGCAACAACAACTACGAAAACTACAAGTGCAGCTAAGTCAGCTATGAGACTAACTAGGACAGTTATAACTGTTGTGAGAAGTCAGCATCGTCATTATCACGATGAACATCATTATCGTCGTCGTAGTCATCGTTGTTGTTGTTAGGGAAATGTTGTGCAAAGTGTGTAATTGAAACAAGGAAGAAGTTATCTTTGGCTTTGCCGACGATGGGTTACTCTTCACGCTCTTTGTATTCTACCTGATCTTCATAGCTTACAGACCTATTTGATTTATTAAGGTAATTAGATTTCAGTTATATTGAAACACAGGGAGATATCATTCTAATAAGGGTCAGCGCTTGGTGGTACTTATTAATATTCAGTCAAATACCAAAAATTCTTGTTCTTTTGTTCCCAGTTCCAGAGATTAAACCATGCCGATTCTAAGAAATCATTGGTTGTTAAGAAATCAAGCTCTTTAGAGTTCAAAGCGTTATAACGGAAATTGTGGAATAAGATGAATGGTCTTGATGTCAACTCGTCTCATCGAGCTGTTGAAAGATTAATAGAATATATGATATATATGTATATACTTTATATGGTCACAGCACAGTTTTGCCAACATCATGATAAATTTATTACAAATTTCACTGCCATGAAGAGTATAAAAACAACAACAACAAGTACAACGTTAAACTGTACAGAGCAAAAAAAAAAAAAAAATCGGATGGAAAAGGAAAATTGAAAATTTAGCCTCGAGTTGTGTGCGAGCAACGCGTTGCTGTAATTGTTGTTGCAGTTGTTGTAGTTGTTGTAGTTGTCGTCCTGCACTTCTGTTTAGTACTGATGTGTTGATGCTGTTGATTTTCTTGTTGGGTTATTTTTATCAACACATTTGCATTCAGAAAATTCTTATATAAATAATTGTAAAGCAACAAATTAAAAAACATAAAATGTGTTGGTTTATTTCATTTTGTTTTCTCTCTCTAAGTGCCTCTCTTTCTCGCGCCCTTTGACGCTTTTACCCTTTGCTCTTTGGCTATGCTTCATGCTATTTTAATGCCATAATCAATAGCTAAGCTGCTTGCATACACTAAAATGGTATTTTTGTATTTTTATTTTTATTTGTTTTCGGTAATATTTTTGTAGCATGCGATTTTTGCTTTACGTGCCATTTTACCCTTTCAGTTTTCGTCATTTTGCTGTTGATGTTTTTGCTGTTGTTGTTTTTATACTTGGGTTGCCCTCATAAAAAATTTACCAGTTGATTTTTATGCTGGATTTAGCAGTAAGTTTTTTTTTTTCTTTCCTAAAACGAATCTAAGCAAGCGTAAATGAAACCCTTTTCCTTTTCCCTTTTTTTCCCATTTTTTTTTTTTTTTATTTTTTTTTATTATATTTTGTATTCGAAGTACGTTTTGGTCCCTCGTCAAGTCGAGTTGAACTATGTTTGCGCTGCCAGTGTGTGTACGAGTATTTACGCAATAAATGTAGATGATTGACTGACTGAATGATTGACGAAGTCTCTGATTGACGAGGCTGTCTTAAACAGAGCATTAAGCTGTGTATTGAGTGTGTGTGATTAGTTTTATTGAAGGCTGTAAAAATTTTATATTGAAATCTTTGTTAAGTAAAATTTAAAGTTTCTTAGTTTCAGTAGAAACGTTTTACTTATCATATTGCTTTATGTGTGCTAGCATTACACTGTGACATTCAATGTTTTTGTATTCAATGCATATTTTGGTGTTCCGTTTTGTGCAGTGATACGCCCAGCTACGTGCACTCCTTAAATTGTTCTTTAAACATGATCATGTGTATGAAAATGTGTAGTATTTTGAGCAATTCCTCTGCGAAAGAGATTCGATTGCTTGTTCAATCATGGATACAAAACAGCAACGAAAAATAGCGCAAATGTGCAAAGGTTAAACATGTGGCGAACTCGGTTGCGTATTACGTAACCACAACCTAAGAGCAGCGTGTTTATTATGTCCTTCAATCAAGACAAGACAACTCAAGTTAAGTCAATGCAAGTCAAGCGTAGCGAAGTCGAGAAGAGTCACGACAGCGTGCATTAGTCTAACCTTAAATTCGACTTGTGGTTTCAACGCATTGCCAAATGGCAACTTTTACAATGTTGTGGCACGGTTGACTTGGCCGTGGCATTAAAATACATCAAAGCGCACAAACGCCGCGCTTAAACCCTGCCGTCCTTGGCTTGGCCACGGGCGTTGCTGCACCACAGCCAGCGTCAGTGAAGTGTATGCTGTTGAATTATAACTAAATATCAATTTGATCCGAGCACTTATCAGTCAATGTCACTGTTTCAATGGAATGTTGCAACAAAACGGAAAAAAAATCCTTCAAAAGCTTCGAAAGCATTGCAATGCGCATGAATATATACTAATGTATGTGTGTGTGTGTGTGTGTGTTGTTGTAGTAGTATTTGTGGGTTGTCATTGGACAGGCAGCTTGACTTGGATTAGCCTCAGTTTTGCGTCGCATTGTGGTAAGCTGTAAAGGCCGACATTGCAATGAAATTAATTGAAATGTATTTTGTGGTCACAGAGTAGTGCTTTATGTCATCGTTGGGCTCAGTGTGAAATGCATTCATCAAATTAAACTGCTTCAATGCGCACAACAAGAAAAGCAAACTTTAAATTTTTCATGAGACAAAAATTTTGTGCGCCAACGGCAAATTTCAAAGCGACAAAAACTTGACAACAACGAAGTTGTTGATTGCTATGAGCGCAAAAGACCAAACAACCGACAAAAAAATACAACAAGAGCAACGATGATGATGATGATGATGACAAAGATGATAATGAAGATGATGACGGCGACGGCGTACACATGAAAGCGTCGAAAGTCGAACGCATACAAGCTGTCGTCAATTTTATGCACATAAATACTCATTGCTCGTCTGCCGGTCCGTGCTGCTTCGTATAACTAGCATGACTTGTTTGGCACACATACACATAGAGACACAAAACACCGACGCGCTTTCTTTGGGCAAGCGAGCAAGCCGGCAAGCCAAACTTGAAAACATTGTGCGCACATCCTGATTTACAACTGGGCAACTGAGCAACTGAGCCACAAATGATTGAAGTCCTTTCGCAACGGCAACGGGCAACGGGCAAACAAGCGCTCTTGCATGCAGCATGAATAAGCCAACGATGTATGAAGAAATTGCGCTGCGCCATCTACCGCCATGTTGAATTTAGCATTGACAGCACTTCGAAACTGTTATTAGTGGTTTGACGTCGTTTGTCAAATGCCGACCCTGTGCGCTTCGGTGGCTTAACGCACCGCAAGGACAATGATTGGTTTCGTTGCTGCATTTCATTGCGCATTGCCAGTGATTTATGGCAAAATTTTGATGCATAAATCAAGGCGAACACAGCTTATGACATTTTTCATGATCACTTTTACTTTTATTTTTCTAATAACTCAAACGTACATACATGATTTTCTTTCACTTTCAAATGATGCGTGAATTTATAGTTTAATATTCGAAAAAAAAAAATAAAACTCTTTGATGTTCATTTCATTTGATACTTGTTGGTCAATTAAACTCGGTTTTGTTTTAGCATTTCTTCTATGAAAGTTGCCATGATAAATGTCAATAGTGAATTTGCCTCACTACGCCTCATCAAATCAGCAGAATTTAGTAAATAATTATTGCCATATCCGTTGACTTTTAGTGGCATCATCTTCATCATCATCATTGCCATGAACGTTGTGTAGCGTATAATTAATAAGTCCATTATGTAATTAGATAACATTTTGAAAAGTGCTTTGTCGCCCAAAAACCGCCCACATTGGTTGCCAACATCAAAACCGAACGACTTGAGTCGCGACTTTGCTTTGATCTGACATCGAAGCATCTTAAGTGAATTATGAGTAATTGAGAAAAGAATTTCCCGTCTATTGTGGCCTGACTGACTTGACTACTGCCTACTCTGCCTGCCCGACTGTCTTCCAATGTTTGAACAATTCAACGAGTGAATGAGTGAGTGAGTGAGTGAGAGAGTGAGTGAGTGAGTGAATGAACGTACAAAAATTAGGAATTCTTCATCAGCAGCATTATTATCATCATTATTTTCAATGTTGGTTCGTTGGTTTGCGCTGTCAGCTTTTTGCTGCTTCGTCTACTACTTAATAAATGAAAAATTAATTGTTGAATAAAGCATGGCTTGCCTCAATGGTTTCACATTTCCACGCGCCGGAACGCTTGAGCTCTTCAGGAAGTCACTTTGATTGTTGCGTATCTGCTTCTAACCTAATTTTATGGCGGAAAAATTTAATGACTTTTAATTGATTTGGTTTATGTAGCCTTCAAAGTTGTTTGAGTAAATCAAATCAAAGCGTAAATTACATTTGCCACTCAATGTATATGTATGTATGTGTGTATTAAAGTGCCACTGATATGCAACACACTTAACATGAAAAGCACACTTTTACTCCTTCACGCTCACTCAATGATTATCATTCAAGTTTGCACAATCATTGCAAAAAGGATTTGACAGGCGTGTGCCACATGTCAGCATAAGTAGATGAACATGCCGCTTCGATTCGTCTTACTGTTATTTATCAACACGACACTATACACACGGCTATGCGTGTGTGTGTGTGTGTGTGTGTGTTTCCTTGTTATGCTTCGCCTCTGCATTGCTCTGCACCGCTCGGGTCTGCCTTGCTTGACACATACTCAGCTCAACTCAACTCTGAATGGTAATAAAAATTTGTGTCACTTCATTGCTGCCAATGCCGCTGACAATGCCACTGCCGTAGCCGTTGCCGTTGCCGTTTGCCAACGCCGGTTTGACACTTTTCTGCTTTGAGTTTGTGCTTTTGCTTGATACACACGCCACCGCGCTTGCACGCTCACTCACTCACTCACACATTTACTCACTCACACACGCAGTCAGTCAATTTGTTTTGCTCTGCAAAAATTGACAGAATCCAATTTCGTTTAAATTGACCAGCATCGCATAATTTAGTAGATTGCTTGCTCGGATTTTTTCTACTTCTTCTTCGTTTCTTTCTTGTCCTTTTTGTTGCTTTTATTTGTTGGAATTCTTGGAAAATGTTGACATTATTTATTAACTTGCCAATACTTCGGTTATGAAAATGACTCCTTGACTGCGTAAAAGTTTCTACGAAAAGGCATTTGTGTAATGCGATGGTTGCGGCTTTGACTTGCTATGGTAATATCATTGATATGAGTATAGAGAAATATTAATAAAATAAAAAATAAAATAAAATAAAAAAAATAAATATGAAATTCAAAGCAATTGTTCAACTTTGTAATTTGTGCTATATAAAAAAAGGCTGCCTGTAAGTATGCTTGAATTTTTTTAAACAAGTGTTTATTCAGAAACTGCAAATGCTTTTTTATTCATGTTAAATTTAGTAAACAATATCAAATTTGTTGTTGTTTTAACTTTATAGTTTGGTTTATATTGAAAACAGCTGCCGGAAAGTATGCTTTAAATTTTTTAAGCCAAGTAATTTCTCTCAGTGTTGATCTTAGCAACAGCCAATGTTACTTTATTGCAATTTCTACGCACACAAATTTTGCATTCGATTTTCCTAAAGTTGTTTGCCCATAAATCTCTTGAATGTTTTGCACCCATAAAATTACAGCAATCGCTTTAAAAACTACAGCTACTAACGGCAATCTTTACAAAATATGTTGCTCACCCAGCGTAATATACACCCAAGCGCACAACGTTCTAGCAAAGTAGCTTGCTAACCTTACTTAGGTTCAAGTAGGTAGCAGCACTAATAACATGTTAATATATCAAATCAGAGTAAAATTTACAACATTTTACTGCTGCTTGAAACACTTCGATTTTTTGCACTTACTGTTTGCTTTGGCTTCACTTTTGTGTTGTTGTTTTTTTTATTTATATTTTTTGCTTTTGCTTTTGGCATAAAAACAGTTCATTTGCTACGTGTTGGTAACAACTAATAGCAGCAAGCGCTCTTCAGGTGCTGCTCTACTACCGACTTGTGCACTCACCGCCCGTCGTGCTGCGTGTTATTTTGTAGTCTGCAACATTATTATCCGCCCAACATTTGACTTCAAAATTGGTTTTTTGAACTTAGCACATAGCAGAGCGTAGATACTTGCTTACGAGAGTACAATCAAAGCATGTGCTTGGGGGAAAATTGGTGATAAATCAAAATCTGCAATACAAGATGATTTACAATGCAAAGGAGAACGCTAAAGGACAACGGTAAAGGTAAAGGTAACGGTAACGGTAACATCAAAATCAACGATGACGAAGATGATGATGATGATGATGATGTGATGACTGCTACAGCAGGTGAAGTCTCTCACACTCACACACGCATAGAGCTGAGCAAATGGGCTGCGTATCAAATACGAGTGTTGCTTTTTGTTGTGTGTGTGTGTATGTGTGAGTATATTTTGAGGTATAAATACAATTTACTTATGACAATGTTGCAAAAATGTTCATGTTCCTTTGCTTTCATTTATTTTGCTATTGTTTATTGTGTCGTTGTTGTTGGCAAAAGGAAATTGAGTAAAACTAGAAAAGTAGCTGTGTGCAAGAGCTTAGTTCTTTCCTTGGCAGTAATATTACAGCAAATAGGAGAAGGTACACAGTGGGGTGCTTGACAGATCAAAGTCTTAAATTATATTGAGTACTTTGATTTTTCCGTGAATTTCCTGTATTTTGAAAAAAAAAAATCAAAAAAGGAGCGCAGAAAGTAACAAGAAGTAAACAATTTCGTTAGTGAACAATGTTTGTGCTGTGCTCTGTTGTGTTGTTGTATTGTTGTTGTTGCTGGCAGCACTCAAATTGGGGGAAGCTGCGCTAGCATAATAAAGGATATTGCATCAATAAAGCGAAAACAGAGACAGAAATTGTCAAATTTTGATAAAAAATGCGCGGAAATTTGCAAATAAAATCAAGCATGCCGAATTTTATACGTTTGGCAATGCGATTAGGGCACGCAATGAGTGGAAAGAGTTGAAATCGTTTAGTTGTAATTTGGGTTTGGCGTTTGCCAATCATTTCAGCGCAACACAAGTAGATTAAAGGATTGTTGTTTGAAATTTTGGCGTTTTAACATTTTGCCATCATTGATGCAATGGCAATTGAATAAAGTTTACAGCTCACTTCGTTTAAGAGTTGCCAAATCTATTAAGAATTTCGCAGTATTTTCACATAGAACTTAATTCACTCGGTATGAATTTGTTGCTATTTCTAATATAAATTTCACATCAACGCACCACAAATCCGGATTTCAATTTAACGTTCCTTTTTTTTTGCAGTTGCTAAAATACTCAAATTGATAAAAATGACTAAACTTGATTTATTCGAATATTTTGAACTAATTGAATATGCTTCTTTATTAAAAATTACTCATACGCAGTGTTGCCCCTTGAAAGTTGAACAATTTTTATACGCTACACTTCTGTATGTGAACTTTAATTTGTGATCAAGTTTGTTGCACAGTGAACGAGGTTTTGAAAGCTTATTAAAATGAATCGATAGAGATATGTCGAGTTAAAACGATTATACTGTAATTGTACTGGATTAGAAATTCTTATAAAAGTTTGTAAAACATATGATATATAAATCTTGTTTTTGTTGAAAGAAGTCTTCTATCAAAGGTTGGCCTTATCTCCAGTACCTTATTAAGAGAGTTCATGTAGTTTTCTTACCAGCCATTATTTAATATATGACGGAAATTATGAAGATTCCAAACTTAAAAGAACCATAATATATCCCACGTCTAGAACAATAACTAAAGATTATTTTTTTTTACTTTAGAAATCTTTCGTGTAGTGTATGAAACTTTCGGCATTGCTTAAGCTAACTGATTTTTATTTAATAAAATTTTTTTTTTAAGAATTATCATACTCTTTCAGCTGAGCTAAAAGTTTTACTGCATTTATTTGAGTGATGTGTTTTATGTATGTGTATGCGTGCTACTGTGTATGTGCAACACGTATGCAATTTGATAATTACATTTAATAGTGTGTAACATGCATGAGCATCAAGGCAAAAATGCCATCATTTACTCATACACCAATTACAGAAACAGCAAGGACAACAACAGCAGCAACAATAACAGCAACAATAACAGCAACAATAACAGCAACAACATGATAAGCAAAATGTAACATTCGAGCTGCATAACAAACGCAATAAAATCGAGCAGATGTGAACATGCATATTCATGTATGTATATTCATTCATTTAAAACTTTGTTATGAGTTTCGGACGAACAGAGTGAATTCTATTTATGTAAAAGTGAAAGCAGCACACATCACTTATCTGTGTCTCTGTGTGTACGTGTGTGTGTGTGTGTGAGTGTATGGAAATATGTCTATGACAGCTTCTATGCGTTTAACTATTCTCTTTAACACTTACAGTGCTTGCACACACAAACACATACACGCACTCACATACACTTTGCAATAAATTAAGTGCTTGCGTAACAAGGTCCTTTCATTAGTTGCTTCATTTATGAAGTGCTTAGCAGCGCCAACGGCAGCAGCAGCAGCAGCGCCACTCAAAGTTGGTTAACACATGCTTGCCATTTGCCATTATGTGCGTATGTGTGTGTGTGTGTATTAGATTCTGTTCCCTGCTGCACTTGAGATTGAATTTAGCACGATTTCACTTTCCTTCATCAGCATTAATCCTTGTAGGCAGCTTCCTTTATTGATTCCATGAAATGTTCTTCTACTAATAATAATTTCGCACAATTGCGTTGGTGTTACTTCAAGGTACATAAGTCACTTATATTTTGTTAGCTAAAGCAATTATAAAGTATACTTTATTTAAATCGACTTACAGGCGTACCTTTGTTCGTGCACTCATGCTTGAAGTTGAGCCCAAGTTTTCGACCATTGCGTGGGATTTCATGGGCATGCTGTCACCTACAACAATTAAGCATATAAATATACACGCTTAGACAAAAGTTGGTCCTCAGCGTTTGGCAAGGCAGTGATTTACTCTTATTTTTGCTGAGGTAATTACGCCTGAAATGTTGAGCATCAAAAAATGATTTATCTTTGGATTGCTTTCGATTGTATTGTGGGCGATTTTGTTCTATAAAAAGCTTTATTAATGTTCCAAAAAAAAAATGCTACATTTTTTATCAGCTTAAAGAGAAGAGCTTCAATTTGACGCAAATTAATTTTGCAATTTTTAACCAAAATACAATAAAAGACAGAAAAAAAATGTACAACATTGAAAGGTTTCTGAGCTGCAAAGAATTTCTTCATTTGACAACCAAAACCGAATTCCGAAAAAGAACAACTGTTTGAACAATAAATGCGCGCTCACTTTACAAGTAATTTGCTGAAGCTGAGCTAACATTTTGTGCTCGTTTCTCGTTTCATGTGCCAGAAATTTTTTATACTTTAACAAATTGTTTTTGCTTGCTAATTCTGGCGTTGATTACTTTGTTCTAACAATGTTCACATAGACCGACAGAGCGAGACAGCGCAAGAGAGAGAGAGATCGAGTGAAAAAGAGTGAGATAGCACAAGTGTAAGCGGAGACATCAAGAACTTTGTAAAAAGTCAGTTAATGCGACTCGTTTTACTTTGCTTCGTTTGTAGTTTTGTTTTGTTGTCTCCTTTTTTTTGATTTTTTTTTCACTGACAGAAGAAGATTTCCTTTTTCTTTTTGCTGGTCGGCATTTCTTGGTAAAGCTTTTAGTTCGTTTTTTTTTTTCCATTTTCATTCTTCTCTCCGGTTTCTTGCTACAAAACATTAATGAGTTTCCGTACTAAATGAGAAATTCATTTTTTCACAATGCTTTTGCTTTACTTTCTCTCTGTGTGTATGTGTGTGTGTGTCTGTGTGTGTGTGTTTTTTTGTTATGTACTTCATTGTTCTACTCGCCATTTGCTACTTGCATGACAATGCTTTGAAATGTACACGCTTTTACTCATTAGAAGTGCGCCGCTTGGTCAGCGGTCAACGCTGGCGAGAGCGAGAGCGGGGCGGCAACAGTGAGCAGAATCTTTGCTAATAAAAAAACATTTTTATACATTTTGTTTTTGTATGAAGAAGAAGCAGCAGAATTGATGATTGAATTTACGAAAAAGAAGAACCATGAATTCACATGCTTCGACTTGGCTTCGACAAAAGCAATGACTTTCAGTTATAAGCCAATCAAGTATACGCCGTGTTGTACAACAAAAGCAGCGGAAAACAAAATGTGCATACATGTATGTGTGTGTGTGTGTGTGTGTGACAAATAACACATTAATTGCATTTCTCAGCTGCGATTTTGCTTCTTCTTTTCGCTTAGATATTTCTTCGCTTTCTTTTAATTGTTCTTGTTTTATAACATGAAAATTAATTTACGCCTGGAAATGTGAGTCTGAGCTGCCCCCCATTATAGCAAACCTTGCCGATTGCCATTTATCGCATACATCTTATTGGCTTATTGCGAATTTAATTTCGTGTAAGCTATTGTTTTCTCACTTCGATGAGGATGTATGTGTGTGTGTGTGTTGATTATCCACGCCACAAATGTGACGAAAATGTATGGCAGACAACATGATTTGACCAGCACGAAATTGGTCAGCAACTAATTGAAAACGTTTTTCTATGGCAACCAAGGCCGAAATGACATGAAATGAGTTCAGTTGAGTTGAGTTGGCAGGCAAGACGTAATCTAAAAGGACGAAAACACTAAAGGAAGTAAGCGAAGGCATGAAGGAACGAACGAGTGAGCGAGCAAACTAAACGCTAATTAAATAATTCAATGATTTCTTTTGCTATTGTTGCTGTTGTTGCTGTTGTTGTTGTTGTTGCTGTTGCTGTTACTGTTTCTTGGTAATTTCTTTTTATTGTTTTTCATGTTCCTTCAATTGCTTTTATGTGCGGCATTGAGTTGAGTTTAGTTCGAGCTGAGCTTAGCTTAGCTCTGTTGAATTGAGTACGGTTTGTGGCACTTCTGTCTTGGCAACTCCTTTACCATGTGTCTGTGTGTGTGTATGTGTGTGTGTGAGCATGTTTGATTGTTAATATCAATTCACACACAGTTCATGTATGTGTGTGTTAATTGAATTTTATGTCTTGGTTTGGTTTGAGCGTGTTGGTCTCGCTTCATTTCACTGCAGTGCGTCAACTCTGCTCAGCTC
Organism: Phortica magna; assembly: GCA_037044515.1. Lineage (NCBI taxonomy): Eukaryota > Metazoa > Arthropoda > Insecta > Diptera > Drosophilidae > Phortica > Phortica magna. The sequence goes on along the minus strand of JBAMBP010000846.1, from coordinate 288,749 downwards.
AGCTCAGCGCAGCTTTGCTCAGTACAAGTTTTGCTTCATTCTTTGTTGGTCTGTCTACATGTTTGCTTGTTTGTTTGTTTGTTTGTTGGTCACTGTAAGCAATTCAATTTAATTCGCTTGCATTGATTTCGTACTTGTCTGTCTTGTCTTTTTTCGCACTCCTTGACAACACACACGAGCAGCGCTGCTTGGCCAAGAGTTATAAATACGCAATTTAATTACTGCAAATGTCTCAAAGCAACTTCACTTGTGTGCATGTATGTGTGTGTTTGTGGCGGCTTTGGGCTTGGGCTTGGGTTCGGTTTGGATTTGGGTTCGGGTTTGGGCTTGTAAAATATCATTTATTTATTTGCATTTATTTGTACTGCTTGTAATTGAAAATAAACATAAATATTGACAAGTTCAATGGGAATGTAATGAATATTTATTTGTCTATGTATATGCGTGCCCGTTTGTTGGTTTGCTGGTGTGCTTGCTTGCTTGCGTGCGTGCGTGCGTGAGTGAGTGCGTGTGGGCGTTTAGGTAAGTCCAAGCGTTACATATTTTAAATTACGTATACACCATGTATGTTGTGCTTGTTGAAGGCTGTTTGCTTGGTTGTTGTTGTTTTTGTTGATGTTGTTGTCGGCGTGCTAGAATTCATTAAATAAAATAAATAAGAAGCAAAATTCAGGCGAACAAATTTAAATGTTATTTACACAATTTGCCAAAGCGAAAAAAAAAACAACACATAAAATTAATTTATATAAAAAATAAAAGAAAATAATAATATGAACTTTCAAATGCGGCCGCGCCTACATGAGTGGCAACAAATTTGTAAACAGACCTTAAAAAAAGAGGACACACATACACACATGCGCTCACGCGGAAGCCCACGGAGAGACAGCCAAGTTGAAGTTGCATTATATGATATACAGAATTGTGTTTATATGTGAGTATGTGTGAGTGCCTATGGCGTATGTAAAATGTTGACGTTTTGCATTTTAATCGAGTTTTTGGGTTTGTCTGAGTTTTTTTTTCGTTTTTTGTTACTTTTACCAAACTCAAAACTGCTAACAGTTTTTCAGCTAAATCAGAAATAATTCATGTGGAACTTATAACCCGAGAAATAGCATGAAGTGTATGTGTGTGTGTGAGTTGGTGTGCTTTCATGAGGCATAAAACATTTTTGCAACAGTTTTTCGATACACATGCATAGACAGATTGAAACACGGTGCGCAAATTTGAGCTTTGCTTGTTTAAAGTTTGCCTTCCCTTTATTTGGCCAAGCCAAGGTGAATTGCGCTATCAAGCCATCTTGAGCACGCTGAGCAAGCAAGACTGCCAGCGCGCTTGTTAAGCTTTGCAGACTTTGCATATCTTCTTTTGCTTCGTTTTTTGATTTCTTTGTGCTCTGAGTACTTTTTGTTGCAGTTTATTGAAGCAAAGTCTGCTTCAATAATTTATGTTGTAATTCAAGCGCTGAAATGACTTTAAGTATTTCACGGCTATTGAATATTTAAAGAGGCACTTGTATGCAAATCATTTGAGCATCGGTTCATTACATAGTCTAGGTGCTTTCGTGTGCAAAAATGTTCAAATTATGTTGAAAATGCTTTAAGAAAATAAGGCATATCCAAAAAAACACCAAAGATTTGAATACGCAATGAGAATCTGTAAATTAAATATCAAACACTCCTATGTTACTATTGTGCTACATGTAACATTGGGCAGCTTAATATTTTCATTCCTCAGAATTCAGTCAAACTTAAATAATATATTCCAACCGTTGAAATTTCAAATCGAATTGTCGAATTTTGGTCATTACCGTTTCATCATGCCTTCGCATACTTGTCGCGCAAAAATTCCCTAATTTTCGCTTACAAAATAAAATGCGAATTTCGTAGATTTATTTGCAACTAATTATTATGCAAAATCAATATGATTACTTTCTATTTTCTCTCTTTGCCAAATTATTTCAGTGCTTGTTTATAAAATTGCAAAATTTGTTTATAATTTGTTTTGAGTTTTCGCGAAATGTATTTTTTTTACACAGAAACAAACAAACACATTCAAAATATATGAACTAATGAGTATTCCACAATGTGTCAGTTGTTAGTCAAGTTTGATAATTGTAAAAAATAAATAAATAAAAAATAAAAACAAATAGAAATGCAATGATTTAAATCCAAATGTATTTAAAATTGCTTCGTTACAATTTTCAGTGGCAAATGTTAATGAGCGAAGTCAAAATGTCGTCGCTGCAATGCAAATAAAATTGCAGCGCTCATCTAATTCACAGTTGCCAAAATGTATTTTGTTGTTGCTAATTGTTTATTTTCATTCAATTTATTATTGAATTGCTATGTAAAAATTTAATATAACATGGTGTCAGCAAAAATAACAAAAAGTGGGAGTTGTAATTCAAATGATATGAGAAGTGCTTATAAGACTAAAAGCGGTAATGAGGTCATGATAGTTGCAAGTGTAAGATGCTTTAGTGAATAAATTACTCATTTCATAGCTGCCGATTTTGATTTTGATAGTTTCTTAGTTTAGCTCAGTTTAAGAACATCAAAAATGAAAAGGCCTTTGTTAGATTAATGAGTCATAGAATAGAATGTAAAACCGACACTTTAAAATTCTTAGGTCTATTTTTGTATGAGATGCTAGGGCAGAATTTTATAATCCAAAGAAAAATTCTACTAAAATTACCCAAGCGAGAGTGCGTGAAGTATATCCATTTCGATTTCTCCAATGCTGAAATCGAAAACGAACAGCACACAAAGAGGAATAACAAAAGTTAAATTTAAAGCCATTAGACGTCCGTTTTCGACTCTATCTTTATTTTACTCATTGATGTTAGAAAGGGTCGTCTGCCGGGAAATATTCTTGTATTATTTTGTGGATTTCAGCCCAATTTTTATTTTCCCTTGCAATCTCTCATTTTTGGACTGAATCAACAAAACACATTAGAGACTTTAAACATTACGTATGACAATCAAAAAAACAGTTGTTCATAATTTGAAAAACACAAATTATGCACACACACACACACGCGCACACATACTTACATAGAGACAAAAGGAAAGTGCGATTGTTGAGTGTTGGACAGTTAGTGAACCGCACTTGAATTTAGATGAAATGCAGTTGGTAATTGTCACAGGCGAGCACACAAAATGCTAAAATAGTTGAAACGCCCACATGTCCAAAATCAACAAAAATGAAATGATAAAAAGAAAAACTGCAAAAGGCCGAATTTCTGTTGCCGACAATTGTGATGATGATGATAACAATGATGATGATGATGATATGAGAGAGCAGTGTAAGCAAGAACGTGAGTTAAATTGAGTCAATGGGAAAGTGTCAGTGAAAGTGTTGCTAAAATGAGGAAATTGTGTTGGAGCGATGCAGCATGACAAGCTGCATTAACACATATTTTCAATGGGTCAGTCAGATGTGTTGGAAATAAATGAAACAAAAGCCATTGGCAAGACAGAATGAAATGTCTAAAGATACTTTTTGTACTCAACTGCAAAGAAGTGTAATTAAGCACACTTATGCACACCCACACCCACACATACGCACACAAACTCATTTACAGTAGCTTTGCTCTTGTGCAGTATGACCAGGATAAGTAAGGAATTTGCATGCGTTGATTAAAATGGTTTCTAGGACATGGCTTGGCCTCTATCTGCAACTGAGTGTGTCTTGCCCGCCGCTTTGTGCTTGTTTGAGTGCAGCAAATAAAACATCAACATCAGCTATATTCCCATGCAAATGCTCAGCATCAATGCAGAAAACGATGTCAGGACATTGGGCACAAAGCACATGAACGACATTAGTTGACGTGTTGCTAACTACAACTAGTTGATGTATCTATCGCTTATGCATCTCTGTGTGTGTGTGTGTGTGTGTGAAAGTGTTGCTAAATTGTGCACTTTTCATACATTTGCATCTAAATAAGTAAAGCATACATTGAGGCGCTTATGAGTGTTCATCTACAAAATACAGATTTTGTTTTTCCTTTTTTTTTTCGACTCTCGTTTGCCAGAAGCCAAAGCGTCATTTATGTTAAATTTCGTTCAATTTGAGGTCAATTCGTTATTTATTTATGCTAAAATTACCGACTAAGTAATCAGTTACATTTTAATCATGCTTAATTTACGATTTCAGCTGATTTCCGCCTCGAGGCCGGCAGCGAATTTTATGCTCATTTGAAACTAATTTAGTTGCAAATATAACTGTTTTTTATTTATTTATTTGGTTTTGTTTTCATCGTTTTTTGGTTTCGACATGTTTTGCATATTTGATAAAAATCATTTAATTAAATTTTTCATTTCATTTGCATTTGCATTTATTTAGTAAAGTTTCATGAGTTTAGTTTTTATTTGTCAATTATGTATTTTTTCATTTTGCAATTCGACCACAAATAATATGCATAAATTAATTAGGAGTCACTTTCGTGAGTGTGCAATTTTTTGGCTATTTCATGCTAATGTTGCTGTTTTTGTTGTTGCTGGTGATTTTGTTGTCAAAATGATTGGTTTATTGGTGCGCTAATTTGCATAAGTATTAATGATAATCACTTGATGAACACTCGACCGTATTGTGGTTACGTTTTTTTCGCCAACAAACAAAAGCACAAAAGAAAATATTTAAATCATTTATAAAACATTGCAATCTGAGTCAATATAGCTTTTTGATTATATTAATCCAGCTTAGAACATATTTTTACAAAACTCTTAACATGTATTACGCCTATGTTACATGGGATCGCATGCAACATACAATAATCTAGCATGCGCATTTGTAAATTGAAGACGCGTGTTAGACTAACGTATGTGTAGTGTTGCTTTATATAACATAGGCTCACTTTAAGTTAGGATCGATGGAAAAATCTTATGGGCGTTAGTTAATCTATTTTTAACCACTGTGCTTCAACATTGAGTTAAATATTTATAATTATTTTTTAAATGATCTGTTTTTGAGTGGCCTTTCGAGCTTATACAAAGCGGATATTGTCATTAAAATTCTATTTTGTGGATAAGCTACACGAAATATTGGTTTTAATCGAAAAATTAGAAATTTCGTTGTAAACTTTTCAACGCCAAGCACAGACACACTGACACAATGAACAATCACACATCTACAGGCAAATCAAATTAATTGTTTAATATGAATATATGCACAAACATAGGCACAGACATGTAAGGACTATAAATTTATATAGAAAGTTATTAGTGCAGCAAATGAGTTGGATTGGCATAAGATGAGTGTAGGCTTGGGAGGCTTTTTATAAGTGAATTTTAATGAAATTGCCATGAGAAGGCTTCATCATGAGTTACTGTACGTCGGGGTAGGGTCGGAGTAAGGCAGGGGCGTGGCAATGGCTCTGGGCGTATGTGCGCCATAAGCCGATTGTTTATAATTAATTTTCAATTGACAAGCACATCAGTAGGTAATATAAAATGGTGTGCCGTTGGTTGTAAGTGTGCGTGGGTATGAGACTTGAACAATTGAAGTGCTTACGAGAGATTGTTGGTTACATTTTGCTGCAATTGTTATGCAATATTGACTTTGAAAATTACAACAACATGGCAAACAAGGCGAAAACAAGTCTTGATGACACAACAAGCGCACTTGACGAGCTTAGTAAGCAACTGAGTGAGTATGAATGAACGAATGATAAAGCGACAGATAGACGAAAGACTGAAAGAGAGCGAGAGTGTGAGAGAGAGAGTGACAGAGAGAGTGAGTAATGAAGTGTATGTTTGTAGGTGTTCTTGTGTGTTGTTGCTGTACACAAATTTGAACAAAACATCAAGTCTACTTAATGTTAATGGATTCGCACTTGCAACGAACCGCAAACACATACAAGTGCACACACACACGCACATACATGAGTAAGCACAAGCACGCACATAGATAACAGTTAAAAACATTAACTCTCATGCCTTGTTCTGTGAAATACCTTCGTCGACACAACGCAGCGCGACGCAACGCAACGCAACTTCATGCCGCACTCAACATTTAGTGGCTGCGTAACAGCAACAAGAATAACAAACATTTTGTAATTATGTGTTGCATACATTTAGGCGGCTGCTGCTTCTATTATGCTTGTACGCGTTTTGTTTCGCCTTCTCTAACTCTGCTGCTGCTGCTGCTCTTCTGCTTCTGTTTTTTTTTGCCACTTCTATGAGAGCTGTACCGTTGCTCTATGCGTTTATTCATTTGTCCATCTCTTTTTAGCCTTGGCAGTCTTCATTCTGTAGTCGCTTGTCGCTAGTCGCGCACGTTGCCGTTCTGTTGCTGTTGTCGCTTCAATTTGACGCCAGAGCAAATGTTTGCCAAGCTCTTTAAATGTGACGAAATGATAATGAGCGACAACAGCAGCAGCAGCAGGAGCAGCAGCAGGAGCAGCAGCAGGAGCGCTTTAGCGGCACGGCGGCTACTGTCTTCATTTTTCAGCTAGTCTGAGAGCATGCTGTCATAAGATTTGCACATTGAAATATATTCTTTAATTTTCTATATGCAATGCACTTCATTTAGTGCTACTTTGTTGGCGCTTCTTCATCCTCTACTCGCACTTCTGCTCAATAGTATTACAACTTACGAAACTACGCCTTGCAGAAAGTATCTTGTACGCTGTAGCATGAAATCTGAATTACAAATTGGATTACGCGCTTGCTTTGTCGGCATTTCTCTTTGTTGGGTGAACGTTTGGCCAAGTATGTGCATTTGTGCTTAATTTGTTTCTTAGTTGTATTGTGACTGGTTAGAATATTACATAATACGCATGTATGTAAGTTGACAATGAGTGAGCGAGTGTGAGTTGCAGGTAATACTTTGTGAGCACTTTACTTAAAATGCAAGTGGTAAAGCACATGTACCAACACTCACACACACACACACACGCACTCACACACCTCAGTAAACGTTTGTATGTTGTGTGAAATTGCGCAGAAGTGTTTTATGTTAGACACTTGTGGTTGGAGCGCATATGCTAATGAAGTTCCAGCCTATTTATTTCCTTGAGCATAAATATATATATAATATATGTTAATATTTGTATTTATCTCTGCGTATATTTTATATGTTCTCCAATCTAAGCCTGGCACATGATTGGGAGGTCTTGAGTGTAAATGTTGCTGACCCGAAAAATTCAATGGAATTTCTAGCATTTTAAAGCAATAACAATTTAAATTAATATCCATCAACACACATTTTCTTTGTGGCAGAAAAAAAGCGAGAAAAAATTAAATGAAAATAATAATTTTCAGCATTTTCTTTTCATTTTGTTTGCATGTATGCGACCTGAAGGCTTTTCTCATGCGCAATGCAAATCGTTTTGGCATTCCAGATGTATGTGTGTGTGTATGTACGTTGTAATTATATACATTCAAGTATAATGGTTACGCAACCGAAAATTGGCCTCAGCATTACATGAAATCATAGCAAGAACGCCCACGTGTGCCATGTTCTGTACCTGGCAGCCAGCCGCCGACAACCGAAGTCTATTTTAATTACTTTAAACGCAAAAGGACTCGGCATGACCCGGGCATGTCCTTCCACAACACACACACACACACAGACACACAATTATATGACACTATATGCGCTTACATGCATGCAACTGTTGGTCTTGCCTATTTGCACGACTGTATGTGTGTGTGTTTGTGTGTGTGAGTGGTCATGTATGTATGCCAATGCCAATTTAAGTGTTGGCTTCAACTTGTATTTTCTTTTTGTGCTGTTATATGTTTTGTGCTGCTTTCGGTTGTAGTTGAAGGTTAACTGTTGATGACACAAGCCCACACGTTAATGCACACACACACACACACACACACACATGTGCATGTATGTAAATGTTGGGTAATTACTGTCAGAACATTTTGTGGTCATTTTATAATTTTCTTTGCCTTCTTTTGCAACTTTTCACTTTTAACTTTCCCGTAACCTTATTTATTTTTATTCTATGGCTTAATTACAATTTAAAGAGCGCCTTTTACATTCTGCTTATCATTTTCCTTAAACACTTTTTGATTGTCATGTTCATTTAGTTTCGCATATAATGGAAAATGTTTGTTGTTAGTGCAACGCCAATAAATTCAATTAGTCGTTGCAAATATTGAAAAAGATACTTTGCTGCTGTCGCTTTTCGATAGCAAAAACCAATGGTGAAATTATATTAGTTTCGTGTTGTATCGAATTGATGCGACACAACTCTTAACTCGACTAGAGTCGTGTTGACGCTCACTCGAATTGGAGCGAATCGCATTGAAACGTGAAGTTACCCCAAAGCGCATGACAACCTAATTGCATAACACAATAAACCAATTAAGTTTACAGCTACACAGCTACACAAGCTAACTAGATTCTTTTTTACAGCATGCACGCTGGCAAAACACGAATGTATCTCTGCGCTGCTTAGCTTCGTACACTTGTATCTGCATATGCGCTGTGGCTGCTGGCATTGAGTCTTCTACTTTTGACTCTCTGTGTGTGTGTGTGTGTGTGTGTGTGTGTGCGCTTGTGGGTGTTCGTTTTTAACAAAAAACCATCGCTATAAGTTGCAAATGCAATTTGTGTTCCTTTTAAATTGATTATTTATGACAGGAATATAAATTAAATTACGCAAGAAACTTAAAGCAAATCAATGAACTTTTCGTTTATGTGTGGGTGTGTACATGTGTGAGTGGGAGTGTGAGTTTGTGTGCAAAAGTTTATTCAAACCGTTTTTGTGTTGTTGTAATGCATGCATGTAAGTAAATCAAATATTACAAGATTGCTGAAAATTAAACTCCGTTTAGCTTAAAATATTTTGTATAATAACTTTGTTTGAGAAATTGAGATTCTTTAACAAACTATTATGTCTACTAACATTCCGGAGTCTGCCAACAATGTACATTAAAATACAAGAAGGTATAAATGCTTTGTTTAGCAAAACGATACTTGGAAAGTACTTCAAGCAATTATTGCAGCAATATTTTGTAGCGCACATTTATTGAACGAAAGATTTTGTAGTTTACCTTAGTTTTCAATATATAAACTCACAATGATAACTTTGAAATGTGAAGTAAAATAATATTCTAAGCAAATCTATTTTGATGCTTATGTAATACAATCAGGAACTTGTTCATAAACACAACGAATAAATAAGACGTTCTGTAGTTGTTTGAAATGACGTATGCCTAGAGTATATACATTCATATACACTCCCTAAGTTGGCTGAATGCTAAGCACATCGGCTTGTTGCAATCCTGAATTTATATGCTCAAATATGCTTTTAAAACAAGGACATGTTAAACTTCAATATTGTTATGCCTCATGGCTTAATTCTGCAAAGAATTAAATTTCTACAAATACAATTCAAAGTGCAAGGCATATCAAAACATAAAATTTGCACATAAAATGCTTTTAAGTTATTTTAAGCTAAGAATAATTTTAATATTTTCATAGTTTGTTTATTTTTGTTAACAGTTTTAATAAAGAAAAATATGAATTAAGGCATATATTTTTTAAGTGTTTCAAATATGTGCGAAATTTAAATATACGCTTTGATATTCATTTCGGAAAAGTGTCAAGTAAAAACTTGAGGCCAAAATAGATAAAAATGTGAGTCATTTAGCAATCAAGACTTACATGGGATTAAGCTAAAAATGGCATATAAAAACAACACAACTGTTGCTTTTGTTGTGAAATATGACCACAAAAGAACAACATAAGTGCACTAACAAGTGCAAAGCATATGACAAAATGACAGCAGATAAAAAAGAAAGCAAATTTCAGAAAAAATAAATGTACAAATTGTGTGAGCAAAAGTTGAAAGACGCAAAGCAAACGGAAATAAGAAAAATTGTGCAAAAATCAGTCATCTTCTGTTGCCTACACAAGGAAATGGAAATGGAAATGTTGTAGTCGACTTGCAGGCGCATTGCAAATACAACACTAACGAAGCACGAAAAATATATTGTCAAATGTTGGTCTTTGTTTCATGCTCATTCCCCACGCACCCTCTTGCGCTCTCTCACCATTCTTCTTACTCACACAGACAACCGTTTAACAACACTTTATTATATGTGTGTGCGTGTGTGCTGTGAGTTCATGTCTATTTCCGTTTCCGCTTGGTTTTGTTATAACGTGACGCCCACAAAAAAAAGGCGATATGTATTTAAATGCCACAATACGCTAAACAACATTTGCGCTTGAAATTTTTATGAGTTTTGCTAAGTGCGCGCATTGGCAACTTTGCATTTGTATACTTTTAGGCGTTGCGGTGCGTTGCGTTGAGTTTAGTTTTAGTTTTGTGTACATAAAAATAGCACCTGATTTTAACCTCAACGAAATATTTATTTTATTTCGTTTTTCTTCTTTTTATTTCTATTATTTTATTTTTTTTTTTTGCTTTTATTTTCATTTTTGTGTGTTTTGTGTTTTGTATTCTGCGTCGATTTTTACGACAGTTGACAACAGACTCGTAAAGTTTATCGCACTCGAAACAACATATTTCTTAGCGTGCGCCTAAAATGCTGCAGCGACAAAATCGCTGGCGCTGCGTGACGCAGATTAAGTATGCCGATAAATGCCGCACGACGACAACAACAAGCAAGCGGACAAGACAACGAAGCGGATGAAGACGAGCCGAAGTAAAATATCAAAAGCTGTAAAAAATAATGTTGTGTCTAAATAAATTTAGCTTAAAGCCTCTGCTACTAAATATAAAACAATTTTATTTTCGTTTTAAATAAAAATCTTATCAGACGTTGGCTGAGGCGTCCAACAGAGGCAAACAGCAGCAAAGCGCAACAAAGCGCCAGCGATTCAACGTCAAAGCATAATTTATTAGCACGTTTATAAGCGACTCTTGCCTTCTTTATAAGCATTTGTCTTTTGTTTCGCTTGGCCAAAAAACAAAAACAAAAACAAAAACGAGAAGAATTTAATTGAATTTTTTACCACAACAAGGCGCCGCTCCTGCCAACTTGACTTTTGGTATTTATTTGCTTGGCATCGCTTGCGACGACAATAAGCGACAACTATTGCTCATGCCCGACATTGTGTTGGTCCTTCGGCTCAATGCCGAAATAAAATGGCTGTTTAATTTGTTAATAAATACGGCACATTTTTCTTGCGCTTTGGAATGTTCAATATCAACTAATAACATTTTCAAATAGTTTAGTTTTTTTCCTCCTTCCTTCTTCTTCGCCTGCCTTCGTCTTGCTTTTGTTATTAACGCTTTGACTTGTTCTACTCCGAACTTTTGTTGTAATTTGCAGCATATTTTGTGGCTTAAACCCAAGTGTGGCCAAAAGGGTCCGAAATGTCCGTCTTGCTTATAGAAATTTAACACATTTTGGTTAAACCAAAAATCAATTTCTAATTTGTATCTTTCGTTAGATTTTTTTTTTTTGTTTTTAATTAACTTTCAATAATATTTTCAAGTCTTCGCCTTTCAGCTTCTCTCTTCGCTGCGCCGCTGCTTCTTTTATCTCGTCGCCATTTTTCGTTTATGTTATTCTTTTCATTCGCTCTAACTCTTTCTCACACTGTTCGCTGAGGTTCTTCTGACTTCAGCAACTTCAAAAGTTGAAATTCTTGTGGTTGGCAACAAGAGCATCAAATTTATTATTAATTCAACTCGAGTAAATTTTTGCGGTTTCAACGTTCAAAATTCCCTTCTCATTTTCGGCCCATTTTCTATGCTCTTGTCTAAGCCGCTTTAATAGCTTCTTAAGGCGTTAAAAACTTTATAGTCATTTAATAGTTGCCCAAATTAGTTGCTTAGCAAAGACAAAAACAGTGTAGAGGCATTTTTCATTACTTTTACTCAAATAAATAAAATATCTTTGATTTTACACTTATGGCGGTTTAAGTTGTCAATGCGCAATTCTTAGTTCATCACTTGTGTTCATCATTTGTGCTCGTTGTTTGCGCATAGCAAAGTGGGCGTTCAATGGCACGCCCACTCATTGTTGCTGTGTGTGTGTATGATCAATTAGCGGTTAAGCGCACTGATTGCGGTTTTCCTCCCTCACTGCGACTCGCTTCTACATTCACCTTCATTGTGTGCTTACGGGCCATTTGTTGTCATGGCGTTTATGTGTCTGAGTCGCCAGCTTCTTCCACACACATGTGTGTTTGTGTGTGTGTGTGTGTGTAGCGACAATTGCTGCAAAATATTGAACTCTTGTGCTGAAAGATATTCTCTCGTGGCATTATTGCTGTCAACATGTGTCAATCATTTCGTTTGAGGTTCAACTTTCTTAAGGTGTAATTTAATTATACTTATATGTATATGCTAGTATATGTTTATGTGTGAGTGTGTTAGTTATTTAAATATATTGATTTATATTTAAGTTTGATTTCATTTCGTTGGCCATTGAATTAATGTTAATGTGCTGCCGGCAACTTTTTGTTGTCTGTCATTCAAGTCACTTTGCAGCTGAAGTTTTATTTTTAGCCCGATTTTTATTCAATCATCTTCATCAATCTCTTACGTCATGTCAATATAAACTGCCGTTTTTGCATGTCAGTTTGATCGGTTTGCATTTGACAAGCGGAAAAATGTCAGTCACTTTGCCAAAAATAGTTTTCGCTTAGAACAACGTTGGCTCAATTGATGTGAGGTAGGGATATGATGTGATGTGAGTGTATATGTTTATGAGTGTGTGCATACTATTAAAGCCTCTGAATTGTGCGTTCGATTTTTATCAATCATGTGAAATTTCAGCTTATTTATTGAAATAACCAAAAAATGTATTTTATTTGCAAATCATTTGCTCTAATATGCCAACGAAATTGTATGAAATGCGCACACACACAAACGCATAGTTGTGTTGGTGCTTGCTGCGCAAGAAAATTGAAAAACTAAAACGAAAAAGTGCGAAAGAAAGCGATTTGCAAGTGAGAAAGGAAATCACCGCAATCCGCAATGCAGGCGAGCATAATGAATGCAGAAAATAAATTACAATTTCAAATACCAATACATGTACAAGCAAAAAATGCAACACCAACACACACACACGCACTTACAAGTGCACAAGTGCGAGAAAAGCACAAAAATGGTAAAAAAAATGCGAAATTCAAAATGTAATTCGAAAAATGATCACATAAATCACCGAGGAATTTACTTAAGCAGCTGCGCGTGCGATCTGCAAGGCAGACGGAAAGACTGTAAAAGTTTACACAGACCAGCAGACAGACAGTCGGTCGGTCGGTTGGACGGACGGCCGGGGTTGGCGGTAAGCCGCGTTGCCAACTGATAGCAAAGCCATATCAGCATTGCGCATGTAGTTGACAGTCTGAAACACGCACACAAAATACGAACTTAAATCAAAATATATGAAAAAAAAAATGCCACAAAAAAGTTGTACTAGTCGTGCGAAGAAAAACATAGAAAAATGCACGTACACTGTTGTAAACTAGAAAATTATGCAGTCGAAGGACGAAGCTGAGGAAGCAGAGGCGAAGACCAAATCAGCGAAAGTGTAATTTTTGTTGCAATGTGAAATGTGAAAAATAAAATGAAAACAAACAAAAAAATATTACATGTGTGCGCGCGTTGGCAGTGAAAGCAATTTGAAATTCAATCGATGGCAAAACTAAAGTTGGAAAATATGTGACGCATTAAAATGATTGAAGGCATGAAGGCGAGGCAAGAGGGCGGCAGCAATGAGCGAAGGTTCGAGCATATGATAGTAAATAAAGGCAAAATGCTACAACCGAAATGTAACATTACACAGATTTTTACCTTCAACGCCAACGCACACACACACACACACACACACACACACATAGACAAACACGCATACATGCATAGCGCCAGGCAGCGAGATGAGTTGCATTGCAACTAGCAGATAAGTCTGTTTCTAACGTTATTTGCCTTCTTGCTCGCTCGTGCACAACATTTTTCACTTATCTCTCATGTCGTCTGCGCAAATCCGCTTTTCAACATTTCTCATGTTTTTGCTTGTATTCGTTTTTTTGAGTTTTCATTTCGTTTTCGATATCTTCTAGCAACGTTTGCTGATATTGCATCAGCGAAACGGGTAATGTCATGAAATGATATCCTTGCTTGCATTGCTTTATGTCCAACCAACACACATACATCGGCACTTGTCTTGCAGTAAGCACGTATGTGTGTGTGTGTGTGCCATGAAGACGACCAACCACAGGCGCCGCCCACCATATTACGAAAGCATTGGCGAGTGCCAACTGTTTGTTATTATATAAGAATTGCATGCGCTGCAATTTGGCATTATTTCGCGTGTGTTTGCATTACATATTCAATCTGCTGCTCGCAAATCCGCTTACGCTTGCCAACGTACATACGTGCACCGCTTCGGACCGCAAACGTAGCTTCGTCGAGTGTCGATGCTATAATTACACATATGCACATGCATATACAGACCGACCGGAAGTACTAATAAGTCGGCCATAAATATGCGCTCGGCTAATCTCAACTTGACTTGTAGCAAATTGTGTATAAGTTGTCGTTATTTTGGCACCGCTTTTGCAACTCCGCTTTGGCCTTGCCATGTCCTTGCCATGCATAATTTTGTGCTGCTTGGGTGGCTTGGAGTTTATATCATTTACAGCTAATCAGCAAATTGCGCATTTTGGTTAAATGCAAATGTAATAAGCTTAACTAGTAACATTGCAACGACTGTAAAATGCTATGCAAACACACACACACACACACAGACAGACACATTGACACACGCCACAGTAGGCATTCATGCATAGTATGTCTGTCCGTCTGTCTACATTAGTCTATTCATAAACATATATACATTTGGTACTTGTGTTGCTGGCTTGTTGTTTTGGCCTTCTCATAGCGTGCGATCTTATCTCTCTAATTGTGCATGCGCGTTCCCGACTGTCAGAAACATGTTTCAAGGCATATCTTATTGTTAGCCTCATGGGTTGACCTCGCAGACCTCCATTGTCATATGTTGTGTACCAGTGGCATGACCAAAGGTGTGAACGCTATTATTAATGAGCGAACGTAACAATGCTGTTTAGTGATAGCCCTGATGAGGTGCACAAGACACAGACTTTGCATAGAAAGCAGCATTTGGCATTTGCTTAATGAATTGCTCGAATTTAAGCAAAGTCTACTTGGAACTAAGCAATAAAGTGCTCTACTTTGTAGGATCTTGTGCCAACGAGTGTAGGAAACTCTTAGCCAATTTGCGCTTAATTAAACCAGCTATTCTGGCAACTCTATTAAGTATTGTTAATTAAGAAATTCTATTAAATCGCACGTGAAAAGAGTTTTAACAGTCTGTCATTTAGGGCAGAGTTTGTTTGATCTATTAATGAATAGCTTTTTAATAGGTGTTCTTTTGGTCATGTTAATTTTCTATTAAAGAAACTATTAAAATAATATTTTTTAAATATATGAACACTTCATGTTTCATATTGATAATTCAAACAAGTAACATAAAAATCCTACCCCCTAAGTTATTAACCGAGTTTGCTGCCCCTATTTGCTCCTCAACAACAACAACTAAGGCGGGGAACGTGGGAATGCGTGTAGCGAATATGACTTGTGCCATAAGGCACAAGCTATAAAATATAATTATTCCAACATGCCAAAATATAAAGAATTTTAGATTTAAATTTGTTTATTTGAAATTTGTGCGCAGGCAATTGAACACCTGTTAATGCAAATGCGCTCTCACGGTTACACTTTGGCCACAATTTCTATTCCAAAACACACACGCTCACACACATACAAAAGCATGCGTGCACACATGTTTTGTATGCATGTGGCAAACGGAAGTATCGCAGAGCATCGCACATCCGCTCATTGTTTGCTGGCGCGGCTGCGGCGGCAATTGTTGCCTGTGGTGAAATGTTGTTTTGTGCCTAGAATACATCAATATTATAATGCATATGCACAACAGCAACAACAGCAATAACAACAACAACGATAACGACAACTATGGCAATAACAACAACAACAATTACTTATAAAAAATAGCATTGCATTATTGTTGTGTTTTTATTGTTATTTCCGGTTTATAATATTTGTTTGTTGTTATTTAAAAAAAAATCTTTCCGTGGTTGTTTCGCACTTCCAACGCCGCATTTGCCACAATATATTTTACAATAATTGAAAATAAAATATTTGACAAGCCACTGCCATAAAATGGCGACACGTGGCGATCAAAAACATGATCAATAAACACGCACACACATGCAGTATGCTTGTACATGTAAAAATCCATTACTCAGTTATTAATTAAAAGGCTTGGAAAAAAAAACATATTGTGCAACAATAATCATCACAAATATTAATATTAATAATAATAATAATAATAATAAAATTTTTAATTTACATATTCCAATATTTGCATTTTACCGACAAATCGTTGAATTAAAAAACAAATAAATATGCAAAAAAAAAAATAGTTTTAATAATAGTTTTTTTAATGATTTTATATTTTAAAATTATTTATTAAATTTTTTTATGTATTTTTGTTTGTCGATTTTTTTTATACTTTTTTTTCAACATTTATAATTGACAGCGAAAATATGCGCCAGGCTGCGCTCATCGTTGTCTCTTTGCACTCATTTATTTAATGCAACCAAAAACTGTTTTTTAATATTTCGTTTAATTATAAAAAAAAAAGTTTAGTGTGGTTAAAATAAATGAATTTACAATTAATTAAATTAGTGTGCGTTTTGGTTGCCTTTGGATAAGTGTGTGTGTATATTTTTGTTGCTTATTTATATTATTATTAATTTAGTTTGTCTTTGCATACGAAATGAAATTCAATTAGTCGCGCATTTTCGTGCAAGGCTTAAAGGATTACTTCTTTAACAAGCGCAACACATGTCAATACCTTTATCAATTATGGCTAACTTATTGTAACATTAACAAACAACAACATTATTAAACATACAACATGGGCCAAGGTAAGATTTTGAAAGGTAACCTTTCAATGTATTTTGATTTTGTGTCAGCGCACAACAAAAACATCTTATATTCAATTATACTGTCATTAATTTATGAGCTTTGACGCTGATGGCTTATTTTCTTGAAATTTTAAACACATTTTTTTTTTTGTTTTTTTTTTAGTCTTTTGTTGAAAATTTCATGTTTCTTATTGGATTTGCAGTGCTCACATACCCATGAGACTTAAAAAATTAATTATTGTTATTTAAACTAAACATAAAACACACACACACAATTATGCATCATTGTTATTAATTATAAATTACGCATACGCCATGTTGAGCAACAAAATAAATGCAAAGCACCAAAAACGCTTAAATCGCATTTCCGGTCACATTCAACTGACATCTTATGCTTTTTCTCTTTCCCTTTCTCTCTACCTAACACTATCCTTCTCGCTCTCTCTCATGTCCTCGTACTCGTAATACGTCTTTTTCTTTAATATTTTTTATCTGTGCTAATAACAGTTTAGTCCATCTATGTGAGCATGAGTGCAAAAATGCGTTTGGGAATTTCTATTAAACACAAATACAAATGCACATAAAGTATTATAAAAACACACACAGACACACACACACATACTTATAGGGAGACTAAAGTAAACAACAACTACAACCATAAAATTCGTTGCAAGGACAAAAAGCACATAAATTTATAACAATGTGAGCTAAAAAGTTATGCACAGAAAAGGAAGCATGAGTGGTCGCAGCAGCGGTGAAGGGTCAGCCAGGTGAACAACTCTCTTTCGGTCTCCCAGAGCGCAAATTATTAACCGAAGCTGAAGCATGGAATACCTCTAAGCTGTGACAGAACGTCGCAAAGCAGCGCTGCAACTTCGCTGCTCGCGCACAAAGCACAGCATGGCTGAGCGGAGCAGAGCAGCGCGCGAATTAAGGTGCGGAAGAAGATGTGCGGTTGGGCAGAAAGCGAACGGAAAACGTAAATCCCTATTTAACAGAATAAACAGGAAATAAACAACGCACAAACCGTAAAAAAAACACACACACAAATAACAAAAAAACCGAAATGAAGCAAATAAATAAAAAAAAAGAAAAATTGGAATTCGTAACTTGAAACTTAACAAGAAAATCTCTCATACATTGCGAGCAAATAAAACAAGCGACAAGCCGACAAAGCATAAAGACACTAACCAAGGGGAGGGGGCGGCACAAGGCGGGAGGGAGTCTTCGAAAAACGTATAGAAATAAATTTATGTTAATCCAATGCCGGTGATGAAGCTGGTGGAATTGGTGACGGTGCCTCTATTTGGGCGTCCTTCTAAATGCGGGTGATTCCGCTTTTTTGGTTGGTGAGGGGAACAATAGAAAAATTCGATTTTAAATGTTGATTTATGTGCGACTTTTCATTTTTATGCAAACCAACAACGCCAACGAAATAATAATAATAAAAAACGAACAGGCAACTGAACGCTTCACAGAGAGTGAGTGAGAGAGAGAGAGAGATAGACAAGTCATAGGCAAATCAAAGTCAACGCCGCAAAAGGCAACGGGAGCAGAGCATAAAATCCCGTGTGGTCAGCAATTTTAAATTGCGTGCTCTGCAACATATAAGCCATAAGTATTTTCTGAGGAAGGGGAGCGGTTGGGGGCACAAGTTCACCGACTGGGTGTGAGGCGAGTAACTGTAAAGGCCGAAAGACGAAGGACGTTTGCGAAAGGCATTAAAACAAATCCAGTTCGAGTCTTCTCAGCGACTACGAAAGTATTTAGGACTATTTTTTTGTGTTGTTGTTGTTGCTGTGCGTGTCTCATTGTGTATGCGTGTGTGAGTGTGTGTGTATGTGTGTGAAATAATAGCAGCATTGTCAAATTCTTTTGACACTTATCCCTTTTACAACACAAACACGCACAGAAGCACACACACGCGCAAGCAAATGTGTATACACATGCGTGTGTTTGTGTGTGTGTGTGTGTGCAAAGGTGTGCGTTTTGAGCTATTATTATTTCTATGTATTCTTGTTGTTTTTTTGTTCCTTTCTAAATGACCTCTCTTTCTTCACTCTTCTGCCTTCTTCATGCTCTTTTACTGTACATTCTTCTGTAGGCTTCATATACATTTAAAACCGTACATGCAAACCTTTTTACAGCTCTTCCGGCCCACACACACACACACACTAACACACACACAGACACACATACATACATGCATATAAAAATGATGAATGATTTTATGGTTTGCTTGACCTGAATTTTATATGCAGAAAACAAGTGGAAAATTTTATGTTTGCATAAGAAATTGGATTTTTGCATTAGTTATGGAAATGAGAAAACTTCAAAACTTGAATTCTAACCTCGTTTGTTAACCCGCCACACCCCGACAATGGCTTGCTGACCAACGAACAAGTTCTTATATGAACATTTTATGCTTTTTGTTTCACATTTTTCTACTTTTTTTTTCGCCCGCAATAATTTCTTGTTTTTGGTTTTACTTTTTTCGGTTTTCAAATGCACTCATACACATTTAACTTGTGTTTGTGTGTGTGTGTGTGTGCCGAAAGTGCAAAACTTTATTTGTGGTTAATTAAATTGATCGATTTCATTATTTTTAAGTGTTTTTTTCGAATGCATTAAAAACTTCAATAAATTCATTGATTTCATTTACAAATTTATTTATTGCTAAAAAATAATTCACATACTTGCTTGCAATTACAATTATTTCATTGGCTTAGTTATGTGCTTTCGTTTGTTAATTGTAAATTTTTTGCAAAGAATTCAAGCAAATATTTGCCACAAGTTGCAATACGAAGCAAACAATCCATCAAACTACTCAATTAATTAAGACATTTCATCAACTTGCAGACATGTCATTGCATTCCAACACAAAGCATGTCCTTGCCGCACTTGCCAAAAGGCTCTTCTGTGGCTAAAAAGTTGGTTAAATATTTCGTATTCTCTTTTGCTGATTTGCCGTAAATTCATCAAGTCATGCATTCAATAACAATCAACAACGAGAAGAGCACAAAAAGCGTTGCAAATTGTAATGTTTCGTCATGTGTTGTGTTGTGTTGAGTTGAGTTGAGTTGATTTGAAGTGAGTTGAGTCGAATCGAGTTGACTTGAGTTGCAGCAAATGTACGAAACACGAACGTTGAACAACATCATCGGCATTGTCATCATCATCAGTAACAAGGCTATGCAGCAGCAACAACAACAACAACAACATCAATAAAAGTCAAACAAATAAATATTGCCTAAAAAAAAAGAAGTAAAGCAGAAAATAAATGAATATGAAGCGCTTCACACACACACACACACACACACACATGCCTCACATATATTGTACGCTTTGGCAGGCAACGCAATGAACGAGAAAAACACGGAAAAAAAAGAAGATAGAGAAAAAGTTTGGCGAAAAATGAGTAAAAACTTTTTATATGCCATTGCAGGAGTTCTTGTATTGCCGAAGCAATAAACTGCGATCGACGCTGTGATGGACGGTGGTCAACAGCGGCCCACACATACGTTAAGCAATCAATGCCAACGCCAGTGACGATGACAGCTGAATTCGGTTTTGAAGTTAAGTGAGCAAACGAAATGAGTTTCGGTTGTGGCGCACGCTTACGGCATAATGAAGCGGCACAGCGTGAGTGAGTGAGTGTGCAAGCGACCTAACAAGAGAAGTGTAAACAATAAAAGCGGGGGTGTGACAAAGAAAACTGGCAACTAAAAGGAAAAAACGCTGCTGGCATTTGGCAGAGCAGAGCTTTGCCCGCCTTTGCGCTGCTCAGTTTTAATATTGCAACTTTTTTAATTATTTCCTTTTCTTGGATATTGGCGACAAACGACGTCCTCATACTCATCCTCAACCTCACCGTCATCATCATGATCATCATCGTTGTCGTTGTCGTCAACATTTGAGGCACGTTCGCTGCCCGCACGCTTTGACAATTTTGGCTGTTGTCGCTGACAGCAATCGACAGCAGTCGAAGTCACTCATCGTTCGTCGGTCGTCGTTCGTCGGTCGTTTGTTCATTGGCGCCGCCGCTGAATAATCTTTCAATAAGCTTTTGTCATGCATTCGCACAAATACACGTTTTATTTGCTTTGGTTTGCCAACGACAAAGCGTGCAAAGAAGCAAAGAAGTGTGCCAATTTTTCATACATTTTCGCATTGGCACAAATAACGAAAAACCGTTAACCATTTTCAGCAAAGCATCTCACTCAACTTTTTCTTTTTATTATTATAGGTTTTTTATTTATTTTTTTTTTTTGGCTAAGCTCATTCAGCGCTTCTTTCAATATTTGCACACGCCCTCGTACTCACACTCACACACACACACACACACACACACTAACACAGCGAAAGAAAGCGTATTGAAAAGCGGACTTTGTCAGCCGTCGCCCTCTCGGCTATATTGGGTAATAACACACCCATTTGGTGAAAGTTTTCAATAAATGGCGATTGCTGCATGCCAATTGGATTTACTTTGCACTCACACACACGCACACACACACAGAGAGTTCGCGCGCGCTTTGCTAATAGTTTCTGTAAGCGTTTCCGCTTTTGAGTGTTTGAGGCATTTTGCTGTTTCTTCTTCTTTCATTTCCGTCGTCATCGTCGTCGAGTTCGGCAGCATCGTCTTCAATTACTTCCTTTCTCTCTATGTGTGTGTGTGTGTCTTTTGTTTTTTTCCTTTTCACACGGTGCAACCTTTCTTTTTTTTTTGGTTCTTTTCATCTTCTATTAAACTTCTTAGTTTTCATTCTGAACCATTTGTTTTTCTCATTCTCCACACTCTACTCAACTCAACTCATTTCAGCTCAGCTCAACTCATCTTATCGCCGCTCAGCTCAACTTTTACGTTCTGTTCTAATGAGTTTTCGTTGCTGGCAACTTTAGTTTTTCGGAAATTAATCTTCTCTTTGTTGTTGCCTTTTTATTGCTCCTCCGACACCTGCATAATTGTCCAAAAGGGGGCAGTGGCAAGGAGGCATGGGGCAGGGTTAGTGTTGGTTTGCTTGGCTGGCGTTGGCATGATGAACGAGTTTGTTGAAATTACAATTTCGGTTATGCAATAATTTGCATTTCACTTGAATATTCCGCACAGCATTTGCTCACTCCTCATTGCCATTGCATTTGCACATTGCCTTTTGAAAATGTGACAATGTGCGAACTGAGAGGGGTTTTTTTTTTAGTGTAATGAGTCACTTTTGGCTATAATAATAACTCATGGCGAATTACTTAGTGTGTGTCGATTGTGCAAAGTTGTGAAAATGCGCGTGTCAAATGGCTTGCGATAAAGTCCTTGTCGACACACACACACATGCACAATGAAGCACTTGAGCAAGGCAATAAATAAGTTGTCTTTATATTTTCATTTGATTGGAATTTCATATGAAAACCGAAACGAGCCTTCAATAAATCTTTTACAATTTCGCTTGCACTTGAAAAAGTTCTACACGTGCCAATCAAACAGTGCGTATATTGTCTCGTGTGTGTGTGTGTGCGGTCGTTTTGATTGTTTCGTTTGGCCAGCACGTGTGCAACAACACAAATACAATCATACATAAATAACGTTTATTACACATGGCTTTGTTTGGTGGTCAAACTTTTTTTGTTTCAAGTCCACTTTCAAGTAGTTGCAGTTTGTTTGAGCTGCGAGGCAACGAGTTTGACCAGTTACCGTTATTATTTCCCAAGCGTTGTAAAACCAACGTAAACGCACACTTTCATCATCATATTGACTCGACTAGACTCGACTAGTCTCGAAGCCACGAAGCTTAAATTGTGCGCAAAAAAGTATGCAACACCGGCCAAAGGTAACAACAGCAAAGGCATTCAGCAACGAAATTGTTTTCACTCTTTTACTTCTGCTTTTTTTTTCTGCACTTCTTCTTTGTTTTGTTGCGTTTCATTTTGTTCAGTTTACTTTGCTATGCTGGGTTTTTTTTTCTTCTATTTTCGGCGGACACGTAGAATTCCTATTATGAAAACTGACTGAGTAATTGACTTACTGACTCACTCACTCACTCACTGACTGACTGACTCACTGACTTACTGACTGAGTGTAGGAGTGAGTGTATGAGTGAGTGACTTTGGTATTGTTGTTGTTGTTGTTGTGACTACAAGTACAAGTTTTGAAATTGTGCTACAATGAATTGCTTATTGTGTCGGTTTCTATATCTGTTGTTCAATTGTTTCTGGGCGTGTTGCATTGTGTTTGCTAGAGTGTATGTGTATCTGTGTGTGTAAGCAACAAATCGAAATTGTGCATTTCAACCGTTTTCGCTTAAATTAACAAACTGTTTGCGGCTAAGAAATCGTCCATCATTGCTTTCGTTTGCTCTCTTTTGGCTTCTTTTGGCTTCTTTTGGCTTTGTTGCTTTTGTGCAAGTTTACTTTAGTTATTGTTAATGTTCGTATTGTTGTTGTTTGTGTAGTTAGAAGACAAGAACAGAAAAAAATGTTGTAATTTTTGTAGTTTTCTACATGTTTCTATGTTCAAACGCTGTCAATATTTATTTGTTGAGTTCGTTTTGTAACACAGAAGACATAAAAAACAAAAAAAAAAAAAAAAAAAGAAATCACGAACTTATGACAAACATAAAATGAACTTTTACTACAATTTATCTGTAATAAAAAAAAAGAAATATAAAAAATAAACAGAAAAACTTTGGCCGTGTAAGTTGAGTCGAGGCAAAGGCAAAGTAAAAACGAAAAATAAGAGCATCACTCATACGTAACGTTGACTGCTTTGGTGCATGTTCGCGCTCGCTCGCACCAAGCGCATCTCTTTTGAGTCTGTCTCGCTTTATGTTTTGTGTGAGTGTAACGAAAACTTATGTTTCGTGTTTTCACACAGTTTAATCTCAATACGTACGGTCACACACACACACACACACACACACCTACATAGATAGTTACAGCAGCGAAGATACATGAATATACATAAAATATGCATTTGCTTAGCATTTTGTTACAATTTTTGAGGAAATTGTACAGGAAACATGAGCACACGAAACAAATACCAAAATACACACACATACACACACACACACACATACACAAAGTGATAGCACAAAGCTAAGTCAGAAGGCAGCAGCGGACGGACGGTTGGACAGACAAGAAACCCAAGCTGAACGGAACAGCAGAGAACAAAGCAGCAGAGAAACGAAACGAAACGAAACGACCGAACCACAAAACAGCAGCAACTTTGTTGGCCAAAAAACCAAAGTAAATGACCATAAGCTATGAGGCAGCTGCGTCATGTTTTACAATTTTCTGTGGCAGCCACAAAGGCAGGCAAGATACTTGCTACGTATGCGGCAAGCGAGCATATCCTGTGAAGCCGGGCAGGCGGGGCAGCGTAAAAACATGCTAAAGAAATATTTCAAGCAGAAGATGATGAAGTAGTATATGAGCCTGAGCGTGAGCCTTAGCCAGAGCATGAGTCCGGTACAACAACACTGCGCACTGCTTCTTTGACTCTCTGCCAGTCAGTCAGCCTCGCTGCCAGCTCCTCTGCCAGCCTCACTGCTTACTTGCCTTTTCTGCCTGCGCAACAAAAGTTTTGTTGCCGTTGGTCCAAAAAATGTTATGAATAACTGTTGCAATGTGGTTTAACAGCATCTCTCACACTCACACACACACACTCACACACACATATGCAAACTTGCTTTTCGTATTGCCAAAGTTGGCGTTGAGAAGTTGTGGTCAAGTATTAAAATCAATTTGTGCTGAATTTTTGTTCGTTTGCGAATGCATTTTATATTACATCACGTATACGTACAGTTGTCTTCTTCTTGTCCACTTCTTATTATTTAATTCAATATATACATGCAGATGCATATATCTGTTCAGTTGAGTTCACGCTTAGTTGATATTTGTGCGCTCAAAGATTTGCTTTTTGTAAATATTTAAAAGCTTTTGCTGCTGTGTAACTTCTTCTCTCACTAAGTAAATTGGTTATTGCATATATTTGATTATCGTTTGATATTTCATTTTTGAATTCTTGTGTGCTTTTTTGTGTGCTTTTAAATACAAAATATTATTTTATAGCCAGCAAATGTGCTTCTGCATGATTTATTAGTTTCATATTGAGTTTTTATATTTTTGTGTGTGTGTGCTTTTTGCTTTAGTTTTTAATTGAGCGCATTTCACTTCAATTGATTTTAATGTGTTCGTTATTTGTATCTTTTTCATCATGCTTAATATTGCAATATTTTATTGCAATTGTTTATTATTTTTAGTTTTGTATTGAAAACGAATCATTAGTGTTTAACAACCTTCATTATTTTGTTGCTTCTTTTGTGCAGCAACAATTATAAAACTTTAGCAACAATCAAAACACAAAACCAGTAAGGGAGCTATTTTCGGCTATGCCGAAACTTATATACTCTTGCAAACGTTTTACAATTATTCTTATTAGAAAATCCTTTCTTAATTTTCCAATAAGAATCATATACGTAGCCACGTCCATTTTCTAATTTGTCTTTAAGAAGGCAATGTAGTCAAACTTCACTACATTTTTCAATCTTGTGTCTCGTCTGTTCACAGAGAAGTTCCATTTTTAAGTTTTTAGTTGTATGGGCGGTACCACGCCCTTATGTCCAATTTTTATAAAATTCTGGATTTTAGTCAGGCATTAATAAAAACACGTAATAGCAAAGTTTGGTTTGCTTATATTCAAGAACAAAAAAGTTTTTCTAACAAAAACAGTATTTTTAACCGATCGTTCCTATGGGAGCTATATGCTATAGTAGCCTGGATCTTGACAATTTTTGCATTGTATCTTTGTTGATGTCAAAAAAGTTTTTGTGCAAAATATTGAGTCGATAACTCCAAAAACACGCTGTTTTTCAAGCAAAAACATAATTTTTGACCGAACCTTCCTATGGCAGCTATATGCTATAGTAGCCCGATCTTGACCATTTTTGCACGGTATCTTTGTTGATGTCAAAAAAGTTTTTGTGCAAAATATTGAGTCGATAACTTCTAAAATAAGTGGTTTTTTAAGCAAAAACATCATTTTTGAACGATCGTTCCTATGGGACCTATATGCTATAGTCATCCGATCAAACTGAATTTTACATACCAAATACCTGCAAGGAGAAGAAAATTTTCTGCGTTTAAATTTTTTTGCTAACTTTAAAACTCTGGCCGGAAATCGCATTGAAACAGACAGACGGACAGACGGACAGACGGACATCGTTATTTGAACTCGTCTCGTCGTGCTGATCAAGAATATATATACTTTATATAGTCGGAAATGTCTCCTTCACTGCGTTGCAAACTTTCATGACAAAGTTAATATACTCTTTTTGCAAGAGTATAAAAAGGAGTTTAAACAATTTTAACATTTTGAACATGCAAAGAATTTTAAATTATTACATTTTGCATTTATTTTTAATGTTCTTTTTTTATTGAAACATGTTCTAATATGTCAATACAACTTACTCATCATCATCATCAGCATTTGTTTTTCATGTCGCATTCAAATTATATGCCCGCGGCTATTGGTCAGCGCTTTGCACGCGTCCTTGCTGCATGATTTTAATTGCTGTCATTAGCGTGTTGTCGCTTCGTGTATTCATGTATTCATTTTGAATTTTTCATATCATGTTACAAATGAAAAAATAAAATGATTATCATCATGTAAGGCAAGCAAAAAATGGTGCGCCTTAATGAGCAAATAAAAAACGTGTCAAAAATGATTCAAAATCAGATTTGGTTTGATTGTTAATGTTCGCTTTTGCAAATGAAATTTCATTAAAATTGTTTTAATATTTAATAACATGATTCGTGTTAAAAATTCTAATTAATTTTCAATTGTTATTAAAAGTATTTAAAAATTATACATTTTCATTATTGTATGTTTGATAAATTGATTTGAATTAACGATTAAATGCATTAGCAAATTATAATAATTCAATCGTTGCCTTTTAGTCGCAATGCTTTGTACTATTTGCATGAGTCTCAGAGACGCTAAGCTTCTACTAAGATTTGTGTCTTTAAGCTGTTAAATCACAAAGAGTTTCAAATAATCATCAGCTTAGACACGCGTGAGTTGTTATTCGAAGTCAACGGCTTTAGAATTGTAGCACTTATTTGCAAGACGAACATATGAGATTATTGCGGATAAGAAAACAATCTGATTTTCTCCTTTTTCTTTCACACACAATTGTAGGAGTTGAACATTATTACTTTGTCATGAAGTATGTTACATTCATAAGCAGACAACTCCGCGCATAGAAAGCTTATATATGTACACTTGATCCGTATGATAAGACGAAATAATAAAAAGACGATCTTCAATGAATGAATCTGAAATTTCTTAGAAAGTCTTCTTTTTTGGTGTGATTAATTGGTTTGTTGGAACACACATAATTGGACCTCTGAAACTCTCTCTCGCTCTCATTCTATGGATAGAAAAAGCAAAGTTCTTGGTTAGTTTACGAATATGTGAATTTGAAAAAACAAAAAAAATTTTTTTTTTAATTTCGACCAAACCGCTTGTGTACTAAATTGTTACATGTTCTTGGTTCGTTTACGCATAAGTGAATGTGAAAAAACAAAAAAATTTTTTTTTTTAATTTCCACCGAACCGCTTGTGTACTAAATTGTTACATGTTCTTGGTTTGTTTACGAATAAGTGAATTTGAAAAAACAAAAAAAATTTTTTTTTTAATTTCGACCAAACCGCTTGTGTACTAAATTGTTACATGTTCTTGATTTGTTTACGAATATGAATTTGAAAAACAAAAAAAAATTTTTTAGAATATTTAAAAGTTAATACCATTAGAGTACAATCCATAGAAAGGGTGTCTCTAATTTATTTGACCAATTGAAATGCTTGTAAGAAAATCTTTTTTGTTTCTTTATCAATTTATTTGAAACTCAAGACTTATGATGTGTGATAACTATGATAATAAAAAAATGGACCTTCTTCTTATCGCCAAAATCCGGAATTTCCGAAATGGAAAGTGGGCGTGGCACAAGAATAATCGCTTGGAGAGTATAAAAGTTCCGCTAAAGCCGAAGAAAGTTTATTTTCGTTTTTTTATTATATATTTCTTCAATTCAAACGTGCCTAATCAGCGCACATCACTTCAGTGATTAAGCCACAAAAATCTTCTTTAATTAGCGTGTTCGTTTAGCGGCCAAATAACTTTATGCGTTGACAATTCATGATAAAACTATAAATATAACTCCATGTGTCTCGCAATGTATCTGTAAGTGTGTGTAAAGTATACATGTGTATCCATGTGCGTGTGAGTGTGTGTCGATTGTCGGCAGACTCAGACATTTGAAGCGTATTTTTTTCCATTCCTCTATTTTTGTTTTTTGTGCTTTGAGAATTCAATTAACTCGAATTATCTTGTAGTTGCGCTAAATCTCGGAAGCTTAAAACGTTTCTAATACCACGTCTTTTTCCTCTTCGTTTTTTGCAACTGCTGCCGCTCTTCTTCTTGGCCGTTGCTGGGATTTAATCACTTTTATATGTTTTGCAGTGTGTCTCTTGTCGACTCTTTTATGCTTTACTTGCCTTTGCCTTCCTTTGCTTTGCTTTGCCGTTACTTGCTTTCAATCTTAGAGCAAGCCTCGCGAGCTTATCACCCTTTACTTTTACAGTGTATCTTTGTTGCTTTTACTGAATTCTTGTATTTTTTTCTGCACTTCTTTCAAAGTGCTCTGTGTGTGTATGTGTGCTTGTGTGTGTGTGCGTTGGTTATAATTTGCCAGCGTTGAAAGGCGTTAAGAAATGCTTTGCTGTTTGGTCATTGGTCATTTAGCGAACTGCGCTCATTGTTGGCCTCTGCTATCCGAACACACACACACACACACACGCACACACAGACACAAACACTCATTCGCATTGGCAAGAAGTAATCCTACAAGTAACCAAGCGTAAGCCGTCGTAATTATCTGCCAACTGACCATTAGGCGATTAGTATTTGGTGTTGGCATTAGTTGCCGTACTGCAATGAATCGCATATGTTTGTTGCTGTTGTTGCTGTTGTTGTTGTCGCTATGGCATGTTCTTATTAGCAATAAGCGCATAAACAAAAAGAAAACTAAATCGAAACGAACCGAAACGAAACGAAATGAAAGAAGAGTTGTCATTGAGTTTGCAATGCGAGTAATTGGATTGCTTTTAGTTGGCTTGCCTTTGCTCATTATACATCGTCGTCGCTTCGCTTCGTCGCTCTGTCCCTCTCGCTCTTTCCTGTGCCTCTGACAAAATTCCAATCACAGCTAATAATACGACTGGATTGATTTTCATTGCTTAAGCGCATCTAATTAACGGATTTTGCTATGTTTGTGTTTGTGTTAAAGCATCGGCAAAGGCAAATGCAAAAGACGAAGCCGACGCCGACGACACATTACCTTTAATTGCCACTAATTTTGCCGCAAAATTTCAAATGCTTTTGTCAATTTGCGCATTTCTGATATTTGATAATTCAATTGATTGCTAAATTAGCATTGACATGAGTCATCGCATCGACGACTACGACTACGACGACAACAAGAACAAAAAACACACGTGTGGCATTAACTTTGTCAACGTGGCAAGCGAGGGATTTGCAATCAGCGTATTATCGATTGAATTTCATTTGGCTTTCAATCAAGTTATGTGGCATGCAAGTGCCTTAAAGCGCTTTGCCGAATGCTAAGCACAAATAATAATCAATTTATTTTCATGTCGAAAAAACGCTTTAATGTTATGGCGTAATAAAGTAAAAAATAAAACAAAATACTTTGTTTTATTTAAAATAAAAAAATATATAATGAAGAAATTTTATTTATTTTATAAAACTTGTTCAAGGCTGCCGAACTTAATGAGCGCCAGTCAGGCTATTCGGGCACGTACAAATGTGCGCCTTCGCTCGACGTCCATGTACATAAATATTATATGAAAGTTGAAGTATATAAAATGAGGAAAACATGTAATACGCACAAAAATAAATCACATTTCAAGGTGTCGTTTATAAATAATGCACAACTCACATTGCCACGCTTGTATGTCTTTGTGCATATTAGATTAACCCTTTAATGGCGCACCGAAAGCGCGAAAGAGATGGCAAAAGTGTGCACATTAAATTAAAGAAATCCATCAATTTCAAATTGATTAAAGAAATCAATTTAATAAGGGCGTAAAACCGTCGTCGGCGTTGGCGACGACAGCGAAAGCGTATGAATGTAATGACAGCGACACACCCCCCACTGCTCCACTGTCTCACTGCCCCACTGTCTCACTGCCCCACTGGGCCACTGCTGGGTGCGGTTTGGGTTTATGTTTGAGTTTTGAGTTTTAGCATTTCTTTTTTTGTTGTACACTTTTGCTCTTTTACAGATAATCAAATTTTTGCCTTTTTTTGGCACTAATTCACTTCAGACACGCAAAGCATAAATAAGCTCACTTTATTATGACCGCAAAAATATTTCTGCTTTCAAAAAAAGTGACTGAGTGAGTGAGGGGTGTTGCGAAAGGGGGGCGAAGCGCACACAACGTGTATAAAAACGAAATGAGCGATTGAAAAGCGCATGAAATGTAAAACTGTGCGCGCCAATGCGGTCAACGCGGCGTATGAGCAACGCAACATTCATGGCCGCATTTGCAGAGCGTTCCTTCGCTCGTTCGTTCGTTCGGTCGTTCGGTCAGCGCAGACAGTCATTTCAATAAATACTCAAACTAAGCATAAAATAAAGCTAACATTACTCAGTTTTTTTTTCACTTGCTGTTGTTGTTGTTGTTGTTGTTGCCGTTGCTTTCATCACTTGCCGCTTCCTCATGTGTATCTACATAAATGCAACATTTACGGTTATCCTGTCTTTCGGACCGACGCGTCGGCCTCACTTTGCTTTATTGACTTTGGCAAATATTTCGCTATAAAATTTAATAACATTTTCATGCAGTTGCCATTTTTTCGCTTTAGTGATTCCTCTTTTTGCGCGCATTTACAACTATGCAAAAAAACCAAGCAAAAAGCATAGAAAAGAAGACAAAAAAAGCTTGGAAATTTTTGCGCGTGTTAATATTCTAATGCAAACACTAAGTTTGTGCAGCCAAGCGATGTGTTAGGGGCGGGGGGAGTTGTGTTTACTGGTGTATGTTAACGCTTTGCGCCATAGATTTTTATTAGCGCACATTATACATTTGGCCAAAGCATGTAAAAGCAGCAAAAGAAGAAGTTAGCAAGTCGCAGCTGCGGGCAACGGAGGAGTGTGGCAGGGGGGTTAGGGTAATGCACAGGTCAAAGTGAGGTAAACGAAAAACCGCATAAAGCGAAAAATTATTATTATGTGATTATTATTATGATTATGCGAACATTATCATAAATAATTTGACATGAGCTCCTTTCGTTCGTTCGTTCGTTCGTACGTTCGCTGCATTTGCATGAACGACAAACAGGCGTTGACCGCATATCCTTTTCACTCTCGCCGTAATAGAGTGCACATGATTTAGAGACAAAGACAAAGTTGTTTTTAATGCTTGAAACTGACGTTGTCATTAATGTCAAATGAGGGTCATTTTGCAAGCAATACTCGCCAATACTTATGCACTGCGACGCAGCATAAAGTATTTAACGCAGGAAGTAAAACACTTCCGGTCGCCATGAGTGCATGACTAATGAAGCGTAACGCAAAACATCAGCTGCAAAGGGCGGTGAATGGCAGAGCGGTTGTGTGAGTGAGTGAGCGAGTGTATTAGACCACGAAATGCAATTATCACATAGTCAGCAAGTACATGAGCTAAAATAGTTTGCGGGCAAACATAAAACAGTTCATAAAATACGCCAAAGGAAAGACATCAAAAAAACAAGTCACTCAAAGCGGTAAAAGTCATTGTCCTGCGTCTGTCACTCGGCCGGCCATGGCGTTTATGTCTGCGCACAAAAAACGCTGCTCATTAGATCATAATTTTCCACTTGCGAAAACGTAGCGAAGCGCGGCAAAAGCCAAAACAGCATTTGACGCCGAAAGGAAACTATGAAAATGCAAATTAGCCAAATGAACGAATGAGCGAACGAGCGAACGAGCGAGGCATGTACGTCCTTGCTGTGCTTGGCGTTGCGTCTGTTGATTCAACAGAAATGTCCTTCGAACAGGAAGCATTGGTAATAAGCATGCTTTGGCTAGTCAAGCGTTCAGCTTCGTCATGGTGTAATATTTCAAAAAAGAAACCAAAATGACGACGCAAAAATGAGTGTATAACCAAAGAAATACCAAAAAAAAAAGGGCGAAGTGAAAAATGTGAAAACAGCAAAGGAAAGATTGTTGAGAATGGCATTTCTTTTTTTTTTTTGTTATTTTGTTATGCGAAAACGCATAAAGAAAATACAAGTTTTGTAAGTATTTTTTAGCCGCAAGGACTTTCTTGTTTATTATGCTATTGTGTTTACTTGTGTGTGTGTGCTTGTGTGTGTTTTCGGTGTCCTTAAACACACACACATATACAGCCTGGCGTGCATTCGTTTGCGGTTACATTTGAGGCTTAGAATGTTGTAAATTTTATTGTAATTAAATGAAATGCTTATTAAATCATGCTGGCAAAAGTGATTGACATGCAGCAAGGCGGCAAAACGAGCAAGAAGGAGAGTGCGTGGGAAAGAGAGAGAGAGAGCAGAAAAGGTAACAGTTGTTGCGGTTCAAAGTTCAGCATGTGAAACTGTTTGTTTTAATGAAGATATTCAAGACAAACAAAACGCAACCAAAAATGCGTAAATTATATGTAATTTTAGTGGCGCTTAAAATGCCATTTAAACATGTATTGTCGTTGCGTGCATTGAACTTTAAAAATGTCTGCCAAGAGACAACAAGTAATGCCGTTTGTCACGAGCGAGGAGCGTTGGCCCTCAGCATGAGCGGCGGTTTGTTTTTTCATTTTACAATCATTTCAGACATTGAGTGCTGAAACTGTTAAATGTCTGTGTGTGTGTGTGTGTGTGTGTGAGTGTGTGTGTGTGAGTGTGGTGTGGCATTGCTGGTGCAGCGTGTGAGCATGTCTATTGAGCACAAGAAATGTGCTTTAATGCGAAGTGTAACGTTTGCTGATTTCACACGCATAAATCAAATGTTAGCGAAGGCATTAAGTATACGGCCGACACGTTGAGACCCGACTGGGTCAAGCACCTCGTCATGTACGTAAGCGTAGCTAAGCCAAAATTGAGTTCAACACAGTTCAGTACAACTAAGCTAAGCTGAGCAAAGTAATACAAATGATTTGCTACGACAATTCAAAGAAAATCAATACACGTTTGACAAAGCACATTGTCAAAATGTACAACAGCAACATGTCACAGCAGCAGCAGCAACAACAGCAAGTATAACCTGCATAGTAACAATTAAGTTGGGCATTCTAATCAATACAATCAACACGCAAAGCAAAGGCGACCAAAGCAAAGCAAGGCAAGGCAGGCGGCGCTGAGTCAAGCACGTTCACATTGAGGCAGTCAAGCAGCCTAGCAATTGTCGAATTGTTATTAGTGCTCTGTGTGTGTGTGTGTGAGTGAGTGAGGAGCGCGTGAGGGGCGTTGCAGTGGGATTGAAAAATGCTGGCCTCAAATTGGGTCGCAAACAAGATTTGACATTAAATACAAGAAAAAGGTAAAAAAAAGCGAAAGAAATGAAACAAAATAAAAGCAACGAACATAAAATCGATAAACAAAAACGTCAAAAAAATACAAAAAAGGTGAAAGTCTTTTGTTGTCGTTGCTTTGCTTTTCGCTTAAATTTCAATGAACGAAAAAGTGAAACAAAATCGCATTTAAAATATTTCGCTTTATTGTTGCCATGCTGATGATTATAATCAATGTTGGAGACAAGTTTTTTTCGTTGCTTTTGTTACATTTAATCGACCTTGAGACAAATATGTGCATATAAATTAAAGAGCGACGCTTGGCAGCGGCAAACAGTTAAGGTAAATTATGACAACTATGCATGCGTCAAGTCATGCTGTGTGTGCGTGGGTGTGTGTGTGTGTGTGTTTGTTTTGAATAAATGACTGAATATGTCTGTCTGTCTGTCTGCCTGTCTGTCTGAATTGCCTGACGGCTGACTTTTTTGATATATTTCATATAAATACATGGTTATGTCTTTCCAACTCTCTGTCTGTCTGTCTGTTCATTGTGTTTTTGCACTTGTCTGTCTGTCTGTCTGTTTATTTGTTTTTCGCGCATATAACTTTTAATGCCTTTTAAAGCCTTGAGCAAACGTCCTTGATGCTTAATAAGTTCAACACATTTTACGCCGAATTAATGTGCATTAAATATAAAAAGTTCATATAATGTTGCCTACTTTTGTGCGCCTAAAATATTTTTTATTACTCATGCGTTGCATTATTTTAACAACATTTTTAAACATATTCGACGGTGGTTGTGCGCACGTGAGTGACATGTGTCGTGAGTCGTGAGTGTCGCTTTGAGGCGTACCAGCTTAAATTTCAAACGGACTTGCCTGCCATACAATTTGCATGCCCAAGTGGCCTCCTTCATAAGCACACTCGCGCGTCCTTCGACCTTTTCGTATGCATGCCAGCATATTATTAACAATGACGTGCCGGAATTTTGCTTACCTTGGCGGAACTTTAACTGTCACGACATGATTTTCCTCATTTTCTTGCCGTACTTTAATGTATTCCTTTTGAGCGGTCATCAGTCGGGCACGCCTTTTAAATTTTGAATGACCTTTTTCGCTTTGTTAGCAATTTGAGTTAATTAGGCTTGTTATTGGTTTTCAATTGCCATGTGCCTTTGATGTGTCATTGTCCTTTGGCGACCATAATGACAATCATTTGGCGCTTTTTTGTAATTATTACCAATTATTTTATGCCAGAAGCGTTTTTTCGGCGCCAACTTGTTTGATTTCCAATCATTTTTAAAGCATTAAATAATATTAAATAAAAAAAGGGCTAAATAAGCAGACATGCGTTTGCCAAACTTGGCATATTTTGTTACTTTTTGTTATTGTTTTTGCTTCTGTCTTCCGGGTTTGGCGGCATTCATTTGGCGTCTTGAATTCACAACTTGCAAACGCACCGGAAACGGAAACTATATAAGCCAATGCGCTCGAGCGCCAGCACACACACACACACACACACACAGACGCATGCATACAATTCAACTCGTCGCACAGCGCCGCTCAACTCAATTCAGTTCACTTCGAATCAACTTGTCTCTTAACTCTTGGCTCCGCTAGTTCTTCGTGCCGTGCTGAACCGTACCGCTCCCCACCGTTCTGAGCTCTGTTCAGTTCTGAGTTCGCTTGGTTGCTGCGTAATTTCCGGTTGATATTTTTCTTGTGCTACCTCAACTTGCTTGTTGCCGAAATGTTGCTTGTTATTGTTGTATTTGTTTATTTCGTATTTGTTGTTTGGATTTCTTGAACGAACGTCGCAGTCAATTGAAGCGTTTCACTGCTCTGTGCATGATTTTTGCTTAATATATCAATTTATATTCAACGACCATAATCATTGTGTGTGTTGCCCATTGCTACTTGTTTTTCGTATATAAATATATATGTGTGTGTGTTTGTGTGTGTGTGTGTGTGTGTTTGTGGCATTTAAGCCGTTGCACGCTCTGCTTTCTTGTGC
The DNA here is from genome assembly GCA_037044515.1 of Phortica magna. Lineage (NCBI taxonomy): Eukaryota > Metazoa > Arthropoda > Insecta > Diptera > Drosophilidae > Phortica > Phortica magna. Next base: position 253,249 of record JBAMBP010000846.1, on the reverse strand, counting down.
CGTGTGAAGGCGTACAAAGTCTTTATTCTTTTGCACAAATAGAAACACTAAACTGAAGTACTTAATCCTTTGTGTGTGCCTGTGCGTGTGTGTGTGTGTGTGTGTGTGTGTGTGTTTGTTTGTTACCCGAATATTGCTTAAATTTATGCGCAGTATGAGACGTTTATTCACTCGGCTGCCCCACCCACTGGCCGCCTTGCGTATAAGAGCTATCATTTTGGGACGCTTTGATGATGCCATTTAGCGTTGAATTAGTGCCTAAGTTGTTAGGTTGGGATTTGCTGTGCTGCCGTTCTTGTTTTCGCTGTGTTTATTAAAATGTTTTCCACTCAAATGAAGTTTCGTTAAGGCAACTTTCGCCGCTAAGACGAACTGAATTACAATTTGTGTGCGTGCGTTGCTTTAAAAAGCAAATGGCAAAAGTGAAATTTATTTCGCAAACATTTCTTTTGCAATGAAATAAAAACAAAACGCAATCACAGAAATGCTCTTCAACGCATTGCATTTCTTATCAGCAACATCATTAGTAATAAATCTAACCTACATAGGCGCAAAGTCAAACACACATGCACAGCTTTGTTGCTATCGAGCGGCAGCATCATCGTCATCATCTCATCATCATCGTTAGCTTTGAAGTTGCCTGCCGCATGCTGACTCAGTGCGTTGCCATGCGGATTGACATCGTGTCTGTCAGACAGTGCGCGACGCAAACGCTACAGGTAGCGGCAGCGACGTCGGCATCGGCGTTGGCGGCAGCATGTCAGCTATGTTCATGCTTCGACGCATCTACGCAACTGATTAGAAATGTATTGAAAAATGCCGCCTCTATGTGCGTGTGTGTGTGCGTGTGTGTTCATCAGTGCGCCTGCTGATGAACTGATGAACTGATGAACTTATAGGCAGCTTTGCGACAGCAAAAGGAAGCTTGCATGAGCACAAGAAAATATTGGAATGCTTTTCCATGAAGAAATTTGCCTTTGTGCGTTGTGCGATAAAATATGCCGGCAGTCGTGCGTCATACAGCCGACAGCAGCCTTTGACTCAATTCAAAACGACGTGACTCAATCAGTTGTCGAAGCGCACGTTGGCAAATAAAGCTGCCTCTTTGTATGTGCCACGATTTGCCGCCTTGCAAAATCGCATCTCTGCAAAGCTGAAAAGCAAAAACCAACACAATCTTCGCTCAAATAGATACAAAGTTATGCAAAGTAATCAGCATAGAATCCTTTTCGCCATGCCGTTTTTTGTTGTGCAAATGAATTCGATGGCAAGTTTGATTTGTTTGCGTTGAAAATGAAATTGAAACAAGAAGCAAAATATAAGTAAACTTATGGCAAATGATTTTGAATTATTTCGAATTTAATATGAGGCGAGCAGAGCAGAGCAGAGCAGTGCAGAAAGACGTTATCATTTATCTTAGGCATAATCTAATCGGACAGTTTATTAATTTTTCAATGGCATAAATGTTGTCTGTCTATGAAATATTATGCGTTATCTTTAGTTGGCACATCTTCTGACAAGCAAATCGATCATTCGATAGGCGTTAAGTGGGCCATGCATAATAAACTCATTGTCGGCGCGTGTGTTATATGTGCCAGTGCGTCTGTGTGTGTGTCTGTGTGTGTGTGCTTGTATCTTATTGTTATTGTTATTGTTCTTGTTGCTTTGTGAGATTTAATGAAGTTGCTTTCAGTACGGCAGAAGAACAAGAATAAGTTGCTCATGTACATTGAAGGCACAAATCTTTATTAATACGCCAATTTTGTGTGCGTTTATAAGAAAGAAAGGCGCGCGCGCACAATCAGTGAAATAATATATAAAAATATATTTCAGTTACAATTGCGTTGCTTGTTTATGCAATACAAATAGCCGACAAGACATTGAGTGGTGCGTTGAGTTTAGGGGGCGGGGGGTGGCGGCGAATTGAGACGAATGCCGAGCAAATAAATTAATAGCCATCAATCAGTAAATGTGCCAAAGAACATTCATTCTTTTTGCTTGTTTATAAGAAGCACAAAGCAGCACAAAAAGAACTTACACACACACACACACGCACACATGGACATAAACATGGACATATACATTCAGTGCTTTGCGCACAAAAGCGCGCTATAAATGCTTTCAATGAATAGCTAATATGTTGCAGCACGCTTACGCCGCCACACACCCCGCGCACCGTGCCACACATGTGCCAAAGTGGCCGCACATGCCACAAAAAAAAAAAAAACAAAAAAGGCGAAAAACAACAAACAAAAAAGATGAACAAAAAAGAAGCCAAAGTGTTTCGTTGGTCGTGTTTGGGTTACGGTTCGGTTTGGTGGGGTTGGGGTTGGGCTTCCCTTGGCTTGGGTGCCTTCATCACCGACAACGACATCGACATCGACAACAGCGTCGTTGGCTGCCAATCGCGAGCTTTTTATACATAATTAAGTTGAAGCATACTTTCAGGCACTCATCACACACACACTCGCTGTCCTCATAGAGTTATTCGGCACTTGTGTGAATTTTTGGTTGGTTAACATCACACACACACACACAGACACACACACACATGCACAAAGTAATGTTAAGTAAATTCAAAGGCAAAGTAAAAGTAGCAAAAATCACTTTGTGTTGCCTCCTGCCGCTTGTGTCACTTCCTGCCTTCTGCCGCCACCAACTCACGCTCGCTTTAAAGCGAAAAGAAGCCAAGTCGTTGCTGCCATTTTAAGGCAATCAAGCATAATTAAAATTTAATGCTATTTAAAAGGGTAGCAAACCGAAGCGTAGCGAACATCAGTCCGGCACAGCTTGGGTCTAAGTGCAGCATGTGTCCGTCCGTCTGTCCGTCCGCGTTGCTTAAAACAATTACTAACTTTTGAAAATTCATTGTTTGTGACACATGCTTAATTGGCTTTATTTCATACGCCAGAGTAATGAAAATCATTACAAGTAAACGACGCATTTGGCTTACCAACAAAGCACAAAGAGAAGGAAAACGAAAGTTGTTAGCAAAGTTGAGACAAATCACAGGTTAAGAAATGTTGTACGATTTCAATTAAACATGATACATGCAATTGATTATGCAATGCCTTTAATTACCGTTCGATTGTCGAAGGTCATGGCATGCCTAATTGCCTTCGTGGGCGTTTGCTCTGCTAACTGTGCTTCTGCCTGAGCTTGTTCGCCCAAATTACATGTTACCGCATGCAGTTGTACAAATAAGTCTTGGTCTGTTTGACTTTATGTTCGTATTTATGACAACAACAAGAAGTTCATTTCTCTAAGTGCTTTGCATGTTTATGGCCAAACTTTTTCGTTTCAAACGTTGTAATTATAAATGAAGCACAGATTTCGACGCATGTTGGCTCCGTTTACAAAAGTGAAACCATACATTTAAATTTTAATTTCCCAACAGTCTTGTAAAATACCTTAAAAACAAATCCGAGCCGACAAGCAAATACAATTTGAGCAAGGAGTCGAAAAAATGAAGCTATGAAAAATCGCAAAATAATGCCAAAGTGACACTTCGATTTCCACTCAAACTGCTGAAGAAACAACAACAAAAAAAATTAATCTTACTTGCGTTGTTTTTGTGCTTTTACACAATCGGGCAAAAAAGTCATAAATCATGTTCATTCGACAGACAATGAATGCCAAAACGTTTGAATTTTGCGTGCTGCATTTAATGTCAATGTCAAATGCGTAATGGAATGAAGCGAAATCAAATCGTATGCGTACTAAAGACGAAGAAGAGATACTCTGTGAGATACACTTGAAGTGCGCAGCGATACATTTGCCGCAAATGTTTTGTATCGCTGAGCTGAGCTGAGCGCTCAAAGTTGTCGCACAAATGAGCCGAAATGTGACACTTAATCAGAGCGCGCGTGTTATGCAAGACGGCGTGTGGGCGTGTCTGGTTGGGCGGACATTAAGTAAGGAGTATCGATTTCATGGCACATGGCATTAAAATATTACGCATACGACGTGTTGTCATTTCTATTGTACAACGTAAATAGTTTAAATACGAAAATATGCGTAGACAAACAAAAAAGCAAAAATCGAATCACAACAAAGTTGCTTTGCTTGCTTTTGTTGTCGTTGTTGTTGATGTGGTTGTTGTTGCTGTTGGTTAATTGTTGCATATTGTCGAACAGCAACACGAACTTTGAACTTTTATGAGCTTATATTGGTGGCTCTCACTCTATATATGTATAAATAAATATGTATGGGTGCTTGTTTGTTTGTTTTAGCGTAGAATAAATGGTCGTCGCCGGTGCCAAAGGCAATTAAAATTAATTTGTTGTCGTGCTGGGATTAGTATTGACACTCCATGTTTATTTTGTTTGCAATACACTTAAAATTTAAGCAAATCACTGATACGACTTCATCGATTTTCCGATTAAAGTATTTGCTTTATATATACGCACATATGCATATATGTGTCGTATAAACAATATGGCCAACAACACACAAACGATGTATTATGAAATGCGTCTGACATGGCGTATGCGTAATACGTAATGTACGTTTACGTATTACGTTTGCTGTCTAACATAGCATTGAAGCCATAATAATTGAAAACATAATGTGTCTACAATTGTGTAAGTAAGAAGGCGGGAGGCGGAGATAAATAATAAGGATATATGTGTGTTATTGTATATTACAATTTGCCAGTCAGTTGGTACAAATCATGGCTTTAAGAGCGACAGCAAAAAAAAAAAAGTAGCAAACAATAAAGACACTTCGAGCAATAAAAGCACAAATAATGACAGAGAGCATATGAGCGTATTTCCATATGCGAGCCATGGCACTAACAGTCGAAGCTCGCGGCGAGTAAAGTGTGTCAAAAAATGGCGAAACAAAAAAAAAACACACATTTATTGAAGCGCGCATAAATTTGAAATCACTCAAATGGAAAAATATACATACTCGTGCAGTGCACAAGAACACAATTATAAGCGCAGCGCAGGCAAGCGTACGAGCGGCAGGACGCGGGTGTGCGAGAGTGAGAGGGGAGACGCGCAAAAATGCATATTAATATTTGCATACAACGAAGGAATGACGAAAGCGACGGCAGACAGACTGACAGACAGACAGACAGAGAGTAGGGCCGGCAGCACGAGCAAGTGCGACAGACAGAGCGTGTGTGAGAACGAGAGAGAGAGAGAAAATGGCATTGCCATATCCTCGGTAGCTATCGAAGCCGGAAATGGCAAGCGGAAAAACATGGCGTTGAAAAAGGCAACCAACGAGCGAGCATGAGCAGAAAAAAACAACAACAACAACGGAAAAAAAAACAGACGAAAAAAAATACAGACAGAAATAATATGGCAAAAAAACTACAATAAAAAACGGGAAGTAAAGGCAGCAAAGCAAAAGAAATGCCGAACCGAAGGCAGGAGCTTCAATGTGCTGCATATGAACGACATTCATACATACAAATATGCCTCTGTGTGTGTGTGTGTGCGTGTGTGTGTGTGCCTTTAAATGAGCAAATGTGTGGCACTGTGACAGCATGAATATAATAATGGTGGCACACACACACACACACTTGGCTCACGCATAGACACAGTCAGTTAGTCTGCCGCACATTAGAAATCAGATGGCTGCCAGCAGCGGGGCTGACAAAGGGTGCGCAGGAGCGCTGAAATGTCATGCAGACACGCACAACGCATCGATTTGAATATGACAGCTGTAACAAGTTGAATGCTCACTCAGGATGTTTATAAGTCGCATTCATGTTACATGGCGGCATTTTGCATGTATGACTTAGTAATGAGGGCGACGGTGGGCAGTGGGGGAGGGGAGCGACATGTCTGACTGTACGATGTGGTTTTTTTTTTGTACACTTTTGTATCTAACGAGTGACGAGTTTGAAATTGTTTTACTAACTTAAGATAGAAGGAATTTTTATAAGAAGAAATTTTTTGATTTTATTAGGTTTTATTCAATAATCTGTTGTCATATGTTACATAGCTTTACAAAGACACATACGGCAGTTGAATGCTTAAACTTATGCTTGGTGCAAATAAAAGAATTACAACGTGAATGAATAATTTTTTTTTTATTTTGGTGTCTTGAGTTCCTTAATTTTTTTTAAATAATATTTCTTAAGCATTATAAGAAGAAATTTTTTGATTTTATTAAGTTTTATTCAATAATCTGTTGTCATATGCTACATAGCTTCACAGAGACACATAAGCCGGTTGAGTGTTTAAATTTATGCTTGGTGCAAATAAAAGAATTACAATATAAATGAACGTTCTTGAGTTTTTTAAATATTTTTAATAATATTTCCTCAGCATTACAAGGGGCTTTAAGTCTTAGTTTAGAAAAACTAAGTTTTGTGCATTCATTAAAATGAAAGGTCCTTAAAGCGACCCACGTTCCAACTTAGCCTTGCTTTTTGATAGCAATTCTAAGAGAAATTCTGCATAAAAAAAATTATATATATAAGCAACAAAAGTGAAAATGCGTGCATAACACATGCTTGTATGTGTGAGTATATGTATGTTTGTATGTGTGTGACTTTACTTTCTGCATTTGTACATTGAATACACGAACTAACTTAAAGGTATTATACAAAATCATAGATTGTGCTGCCATGCACAGACATGGCATTTTTATAGGCGTCTTATTGCATGCCTTTCTGACTGACTCACTGACTGACTGAGCGCTTGTCTGTCGGGGTGTCAAATTCAGGGCTGAGCCTACCAACAATGCCAACGTGATAAGGTTATTGAACATTTGTCGAGCAGCGCGCACGCGTGCCTTCCAACTGACTGCCTGACTGCCTGAAGTTATATGCCGATAATTGTGGTTTATAATGTTTGCTAATAATATGTAATTACGCTTGATTGCATTAAACAGATACACATACACATGCACATGCATTGACATGAGTAGCGACATGTGTAAAAGGGCTTCCTCGGTTACTTACAAGTGTGCCATGTTGAACGCATTAAAAGACATTTGTTTTCTTACGAAAGCAACATTTATGATAAACAATATGAAATAAAATCACGCATACGCCACGTTTGTCAGCATTGTCGAATACATCGAATGTATGTTATATGTATGTATGTCGGTTTTGTGTGTGTGTGTGTGTGCGCGCGCCTCAAAGTAGGCAGTAAAACCGTTTAAAGTGTCATGTAAGTGTGCACATTCGGTTTTCTTTACGCTTTTCATAAGCTTACCATATTCCTATGCCTGTTTTGCTTCCCTCTGCCCTTCTTGGCGACTTCGCTTGTAAGGCGACCGTTTTGTTGTTATGCCTTTGCCTTTGCTTTATTATTTGTTTACACTGACAACCCACTTACCTTGTCAAATATGAGTTTTGGGCTATTACCGCGGCAGCCATTCTCCGTGCTCATGTGCTCATGTGCGTGCTCATATGGCGAAGCTTCACCGCTTAACCCCATCGTTTATTGGGTTTTTGTGTCTTCTGTCTTGTGTGTGTGCCTGTGTGTGTTTGGCGTCTTGTGTGTGTTTGTGCGTGCGTGGTAAATCCTGTTAAAAGGATAACAGCCGTGCAGCCACTCACGCTCACGCTCACGCAGTCTGACTGAGACGCGCCAAAGAAATTTTACCCGCACATATTTTGTAAATATTTGCATTTTATTGTACCTCTTCTGCTTCCGCTTCTTCTTCACGGCTTTGTTGCTCTTTTTTTCCTGACTTTCTTTTTTTTTTTGCACGCATTCTTCGTCCTTGCGCCTTTTTGTGTTCCTTTGCTTACTTTTTGTTTTCTTTTCTTAGCATACTTTTTCTGTTTTTGACAGCGATTTTCATTTTTTTCTTTCCTGCTCTTCTTCTCCATCCCCTTCTCCCACTTGAAAATCATTTTTTCGCAAAGACTTATGCGTGTTTCTGCTTCTTTGCTGCCTTAGACTGAGCCTTGGGGTTAAGCAGATACACAAAATGATGAGCCTGCAGGCATATTTGATATCCATGTGTGTGTGTGCGTCTGTGTGTGTGTCTGCCCTCTACACACGTACATCATTTGACGGCTGCCTGCGTCTTTGACGATTCTATGCTCTTTTGAGGGCTTTTAGTGCGCGACTCACCTCACCTCGTGCCGCCACAAAAGCAGGATAACAACGCGCATAACAACTTTAAGTCGGCCATAACACTTTAATATGATATGATGTCAGGTTATTTTGTATTTTCACTGTACTTACCTTTTAGACGCAAATACCTCTTTACTTTTCTGCTTTCCTGCAGGCATATAAACCTGACATATAACATTTTTCCGCTTCCTACGACGGGTTTTCTTATTTTCCGCTTTTTGTTGTTGGCCGTGCGTCGCATTTGAGCGCCTTGTATTATGCAATTTATGTGCGCCGTGTATGGTTTATTAAATTGTCTTTGCGTGTGAAAATTGCGCCAAATTGAAAGCCTTTTTTGTTTGTCATTTGGGAATAAACAACAGAAAAAAACATGCTCATAGAAACATTAATGAGTTTTATGTAATTTTGATTGTTTCAATAACGAAAAAAAAAAAAAAATAATAATAATTAAACGCTTTAATTATATAAGTGCGACAACAACAAAACTCAGTTGACAAAACATAAGAAAAAAAGTGCGCAAAAACAAAATTAACAATAACAATAATAACAATTACAATAACAACAAAAACATGCATAAATTGTGTTTGCTTGCGGGACAGCGAAATTTGTTAAAAATGTAATTAATTTTAATTACAAAACAATTTATCGCATTGCGAAGGCAAATGAGAATGGGAATGAAAATGAAAATGAAAATGAACGTAAAAATACATTAATTTTGTTGCTAATGAAACAAACATGCAACACACACACATACACACACACCAACACACAGAAGACACACCGACATACGTAATGACACTTAAACACCTAAAAAAATGTACAAAGTGGCTGAGAGAGAGAGGGACAGACAACGTCAGAGGGAGAGAGGTGCTGCGTAATTATAATTTGGCAATAAAAATATATTTTTTAGCATTTAACAGAAGTTCGCTGACCATTATTGCACAACAACAACAACAACAACAACAACAACAACAACAAGAATAATAATAACAACATGCACAACAACAATGATACAAGCACATGTACACACACATACAAGTGCAGAACGGCAAACCGAAAAAAAGTGTGTCTGTGAGTGTGCGAGTGTGAGAGATAGAGAGGGTGAGGATGAGGTCGACAAAGTGAGGTGAAATGTTTAAATTGCTTCTAAGCAGAGAGCGAAAAATGGCCAAAAAAGCGAGCGACCAAAAACAAAATGCGAGCAATTAAACACGTTGCAAATAAATGCCAGTAATTATTAAAGCATACAATTTGGCGTTGGAGCGTTGAATGTTCGGTCACCAGGTCGTTGCTTCATTTGCTGCTTTTTCTACACTTCTCTCTGTGGGTCTGTGTGTGTGTGTGTGTGTGTGTGTGTGTGTGTGTGTGTTTGAAGTGGAAAAAGTCGATTACGTATAAAATGAAGCGAAAGCGAGTCCAAGGTGAAAATGTTGCAATCACTAAATAGCAACAACAACAACAACAACAGCAATGATATCAACAAGGCTACTAATGAATGAAACACAGCAAGGACAACAACTGACCGAATGCGCGACCCCAACAACATGAAGCGCAAACAAGCAAAAACAACAACGAGAACAAAATAAACGAAATTTTCGTATAAACTTGTTTTGGTTTCCTTATTATTGTTGTTGTTCTTGTTGTTATTTTACCTTTTATTTTTCGTCTCCCTCTCACTCTTACACTCACTCGCCATCTCTGTTTGGTTTTGCTTTTATTGCCTACGCTGTTTTTATTGTAATTCCATGCCGCCAACACCGCAGCGGAATGCGAACGCCAAAACTGATAATGACACAACAACTGATTGTCCTTCGTCCTGTTTAAACAGTTTTGTCGACTTGCTATGCTGTTGTTGTTGTTGTTGCTGTTGCTGTTGCTGTTGCTGTTGTTTGGCAAGGGCGGGGGGTGGACAGGTCTGACAATACAACGAGTTCAGTTGAGTTTATGAAGATTACATTTGCATAAATAAAAGGAAATAAAACGACGCCTCACCTCGCGACCTCTCCTCACCATGCCCACAAATGTATTGCCAGCTACACGTTGACTTTGGCCAAGCAAGGATATTGCGCAGGATATGTGTAATTAACATTTGAGTGTTTATTAGCATGGGCGTAATGCCAACCCATTCAAACGACCATCGACCGACCAAACCAACGACCGCCATGAGTCTCACACCTCCACCGCCTCCCCCTCCACCAACTTTATCCAATGCCGCTTAATGACTTTATTTTTGACAACCACTTTTGTTTTTGTTTGCACGCCTGTGTATACGTGTGTGTGCGTGTGTGTGTGTGAGTTTTGTTTGTGTTGTGTGCGTGAAGTAATTGAAAGTTTTTTAGGCTCTCGTTTGCTAATTGTTTTAAGTACTTACAATAAAGATAATCAATAAGCCAACTTATTATGCGCCTGTTTGGCCTCTGCTACTGCACACACACGCACACACACACACACACGCACAACTGAACTCGGCGCAAGTCTTGAAATTTTAATGCAATTATAAAACTCAGACATATTTAAGACGGTCAAATCAAATTTATTGCTTATGATTGAGATTTATGTCACTGTCAAGCGTGTTTAGCACGTTGAATGACACGGCAAAGTCGCAGCGAAAAATGCCATAAATACACTGAAAAACAGAGGAGTAACAAACAAAAGCTTTGCTGTTTTAGTTGTTGGTCTTTGCTCTCCTCTTGCTTGGGTATGATTTGGCACTTAACTGAGCCTGCATAATGCATGAGCGCAGGATAACGCTTATAACGATGAAGCGTGCTCAAATCAAGCGCCGCCGCCACGTCCAAGCGAACCGTCAGCCGTTGCCATCAATGCCGCTGAGACTGTCTGGCGAAATGCTTCGAAGTTTGCGACTAAAATATTTGTTTTTACTTTTCATACTTTTTAGTTTTGCTTACTCAGTTTTTTTTTTTTGCTCTTCTTTTCTTATCACTTCTTTTTTGTTTTATTTTTTTTTTGTTTTTTTGTCGATTTAGTAATGTTGTATAAGCTGAAAAAAGCGGAGGGGGCGTGGCGGGTGCGGAAATAAAAGGCAAAAGTAAACCAGAAATGAAAGCAAATAAAAGCCATGCGAAACAATTTGCAGTCACTCAGTTGGAAGGAAGCCGCTCAGCTCAGCCGCGTTAGTCGAGCGGCACGTTGCTCCAGCAGGGGGCGGCGCAGCGCAATGGCTGCATATTGTCTTACTTTTCATATCGCTTTCTTAGCATTATCTGCCCTTCATTTTTGTTGTCGTTGTTGTTTTTTCTTCGCCATTTTCTTTTTTTTTTGTTTCCTTTTTTTCTTTTTTTATGATTGTCTCACTTACAGGCGTAGCGCATGTATTATGCATATCCTGTAACACTCGTTCGCCTTGTCGCCTTGTCGTTGTGCATTAGTCAAATGTGTAATGTACATATTCTTACACACACACACACACACACTTACAAAGAGGGGATACAACAGCCGACAGACAGAAAGAGAGACAGACAAATAGACACATTCAGACTTAGTCACATTTGTCGAAATAATATGTTTGTATATACAAACATGTCTCATTTTGTGGGTCAGAAGGTCACTAAACACTAACAGCGACAACATCAGCAGCAACAACAACAACAACAACAACAAAAACAGTGTCGCTATCATCAACTTAGCCGACCATGGCCGACCCAAACTTGTGTCTTCGTTGTGTTGTCTTTGCTCATGAGGTGTAAACTTTAAGTCGCTTTAAGCCGACAAAGTTTTTAGTTGCACAAACTTAGCCCAGGCAACATTATCCTTGCCCATGGCGCTCGCTGTCTTGCCTCGCTTGGCAACTTTCGGTCGCCTGCGTTGCTAAACCAACATCAAAGTTCACTTAACTTGTTTCTTGGCCTCTCATTCGATATGTTTGCTTTAGCAACTGAGACATGGACTTTGGGCATTTATTGTGTTTGTAAAATCGATTTCTTAAATTTCTGTTTGCACTCTTTGGCCCAACATTACGAATAATATCATGTCTAATGAATAACTAAAATCTCTTAACTGAAAATTCACAAGCAATTTCACGGCACAAAACCAACTAAGTTCCGAAGAGCGCTCAACGAGGCGCAATCAAAGGAGCGAAGCAAATATTAATCGAAATTTATTTTGCATTAAAGTTTATAAAAATATGTTTTATTTATTTGCAATTCTATATAACCGTAAGACAACTGATCGACTCACAAGCTTAAAACTTCGCTTTCATTTTGATGCTCATAAAACGGGATTTCCCGAAAGTTCTGTTCATTCGCCAATCGAAGTGGTAGTTTAGTAGAGAAATATGCCTTTCCAACTCAACTTATAAATTTGTTGTATTTTTTCAACAATCTGGCATGCTTTTTTAGTTATAAATTTTTCTACAAATTTCTTATAAATGTTTATTTATATTTATTTTCAATTTAATAAGTATAGAAATTCAGAATCTTGACATTAGCGCCATCTATAGGCTTCAATTATGACTTACAACAATCAAACTGAATTAGTTTTATTTATATGACGCATAAAAACACAAAAATGGAACATTTAAATTATTTTATGTCGACTTTGGACCCTCTATCTCTTCTAGTTTACGAGATACAAGTTTTTGAATTTTCAAACTTTAATATTTCAAAAACTCTAATAGATTGGGCAAAAATGTACAGTCCCTTACAATCGCATCTTTAACTTGCTGTATTATATATTCACCCACCTTTTCTTGTTTTGGAGATATAATCATTTGGAGCTATTTTTATAGATCGTCAGTAAATAACCAAATTTGAAATAATAATTCTAAAATTTATTTATTTGTTATTTTTTTTTTTTATATATGTAAATAATATTCTGGTGCCATGCATAATCGTTGTTAGAAGGTTCAACTGTATTCGTTTTTATTGTTTTTGAGTTTTCATGCAACAAGATTAAAAACACTCACCCAACACGCATTATAAAACTTAATGCGCATATTTTTATGTCTTATATTTTTCCTCGTGCCTGTTTTTGCGCAGAGAGAGCAGAAGCAAGAAGGCAAACGACAAACGCATTTCGAGTCCATTTGCTGCTTGTGCCCAAAAATAGCTTCATTCATTCATATGCCGCCCATTTCCGCTTCCCTCAGGACCTTAGAGGCGCTGTTGGCCGCCTCGTCTGCGCGGAATTGGCTTGGCCTACTTGACTGCTCATAAAACGCGTTGCGCTTAATATTTTGTATATGTATGTATGTGTCGTGTACTTATAAAGCAATTCGCGCGTCTTATGCGTTGAGCGTTAAACTTTAAATTGGCAAAAGCTTCGCCGAAAACAGCAAGCAAGATTTTGCAGTCGCGCAAAGTCAAGTCGAGTCGTGGCAAATCCAACTGCGTTGCTCCTTGACGCTCATCGTCGATGTTGATGTCGTCGTCGTCGTCGTTGGCGTCGTCGTCGACAGCCATTTGAGCTCAATGACCCATAAAGCGTTTCTGCTATGCTATCAACTTCGGCATTATTAAATTTGACAATTTTTTGCTTTTTTCAACTTGGCTTTCTTTTCGCTCCCTACAATGCTTTCATTGCTGTTTCATGTTTGCAGGGATTTTCCGTCTTTTGTGTGGCAAAACGCAAAAAATACAAAAAACCAAAAAGAAGATGATGGCGAAGATGAAGAGGGGGGGAGAGAGAAAAAAAAGCAACCAAAAATATTTTAATATCATTGGCAAAGCAAAATGCCATTGCGATATATCTAGCTATAATAAGTCAGTCCTTCGTGCTGTCCAATGTCCTTTGCTGCGCTCGCTGGCTCTTTGGCTCGTTGGCTTAGCCAAGAGTCAAGTTTGCGTCTGCGTTTGCTTTTGCGTTTTGCGCGTTTGAATAATTGTTTGACATTTTGAATAATTTAATTTTGCGACTGTTTTTAAGTGTTCAACGAATGAAACGAAATGAAATTGTAAATGCGGATTTTCCGTACTTGAGCGTCAAGGATTTACGGCATGAAGAAAAGCACAAAAAAAAAGGCGCTGGAGAGCAACATTTAAAGTCGCCAAGCGTCAACGACGCGTCGTCTTCGGCGCTTTTCGTCTTTTTTGTTGCATACTTTAGGGATTTGATGCCGCAAGCGGAACAAGCAACAAAAAAAAAAAGAAAATCGCAGCCTAAAAAGTTTTTCGAAAAAATTTAAATAACGCATTCATTTAATTTTCATCTGCCCTCTCTTTCGCACACACACTCACTTGGTCGGCCTGTGCTCGTCTTATTCGTTTAACAAGGCGCTGCTGTTCAAATTATAAATAAACTGAATTATTTTAAGCCTCAGAAATTTCAACTTCAAACGATTGCCGGCTTTTTCGAATATAGAATTTTATTAATAGAAGCTTGTCGGTCCAAAAAAGTCCCAGCAGCAGCAGCAGCAGCAACGGCAAAAATGAACACACGCGTGTTAATGATGGCAAGGACATGTTCGGCACAGAGTGAGCGAAGTGAAGTGAGGTGAAGTGAAGTCTATGTTTGGCACATTTAAAGGCGTGAAATATGCGCAAACTCATACATATATATACATATATATTACATAAGACACCCTTTACGCTTTGCACAGAACTCATTTCATTCATGCCATAAGGAAACGCGTGCATGTACGAACATGTAAGTTTGCGCATATGAGGACAACAGCTGCAGCAATTTAACTTTGTCCTAACACCAAAATTTTGTGTACGTTTGTTGACTGTTTGTGTGCGTTGTGTTCGTGTTGGTGCGTGTGTGTGTGTGTGTGAGTTGAGTAAAATTAGAAGCAAAACTATGTTGGCCATAAATGCTAAATCAACAGAACATTAGTCGACATAATGATGATGACGAAACATGCCGCATTTGTTTCTGGCGTGCATGAACACTTTGAAAAGTTTCGCAGGACATTTTATACGTTTAACTTCAATGCAAGCGAAACTTTCGTAGCAACCCTCGAACCAGTTGACGCTTGTGGTAAGAGTTCCCTTTGAGTGTGTGTGTGTGTGTATTTGCGCCAACATAAAGCATCCTTGACCGCCATTATTGTATATTAAACTATTTTGCCAACTTCAGAGGACAAATATAAATGAGAAGAAGAAGCAACAGAGTCAATGTCATGGCAGAAGAAGACAAAGATGTTCTGCAAATAGAAATAAAAAAGGCAAATGTGTTTTAATGATAAGAATACATGGCACACAAACAAACACACACACACACATGCACGCACACACACATACATAAGCCTAAATGCGTGCTGAAATGAAGAATAAGCACAACATATGACTAAAAGTCCTGCGAAAGTGTTTGTTGAAGTGAAGTGACGGCGGAGACACAGACAGACGACGGACGGACGACTTTGTTTTCCTTAAGTTTGACAGCAGTTAGTGCAGCAACAACAACAACAACAACAACCACCACAACAAAGGCAAGAGAAACTTGCGCAAACGCCGAGTATATGAAAAGTTGTAATAAAGCGTTGCAAATGGTCTTGCAAATGACATTTGATTGCCTCACACACACACACCAACACACACACACGAGCACACACACTCACACACACACACACAAACAGTTATAGCAGCACACATGCTCAGTTTATTTATCTTTGCTTGCACTTTTTTTCTATTTGCCTCAAATAATGAAATGTTTTCAAGTAAATATTTAACTCTTCTTCATACAAGCATTGCGCGTACGATAGTGAGCATGCATGAGTGCGTGCGTGCGTGCGTTAATGCACAGGCAAAGGCTTCTTAGTTCAGCAGCACACTTGATGCTTATTGGCAGTGTTAATTTTCATGCAAACAATTCGTTTTTGTTCACTTTGACTTTAATGGCTTATGGAATTGCACAATTACACAACGATGCGTTATGCGAACAACAACAACAACAACAGCAACAACAACAACAGCAACAACGACAAGCACAGAAACATGCAACAATTCAGTGCAGACAATTATAAGCAAAGAAGAAGAGAAGTGTGCATGTTGTTGCTGCCTCCTTCGGCGCCTCCTTGCTCAGTGGCTCACTGGCTTGCTTGCTGCACAGCATGTTGCCGATGCACAACCAAAAATAGTACGTATACGGCAGAGAGAAGCTGAAAAGAAAAAAACAAAAACAAAATTAATCGATTCTTGTGTGTGTGTGTGTGTGTGTGTATGAGTGTGAGGGGCAAGTTGCTTGTTATACATGTAGTCATATGCCAGTCATAAATTAAAAATTAATTCTGCGCCTTTCGCTACAACTCTTCTTCTTCTTCTTGCTTATTGTTGCTATTGGCATTGTTGTTGCTATTGTTGCACAGCGACAACAGCAGCTTCAACTTTGGCTGAAACAATTATTACAACAGAGTCGCCGTCAGATTCATTTGCGTGCCGCTCTTATTGTTGTTATTGTTGTTATTGTTGCTGCTGTCGTTATCGTTATCGTTGTTGTTATTTGTTGTTTGTTGTATGTTGTTGCGTTTATACCGCAAATATACTGACATGCAATCACGCACGAACTTATGGTGTGCGCATAAAATACACGAACTCATAGACAATCACGCAGGTGCAGATGAAGTGAGTGCGTTGTGTCCTTGTATTTCACTTTTGTTCTTGTTGTTGTTGTGTCTTAAGAAATCGATGGCACGCCACACACACACACACACACCAACACACACACACCGACACACACAGACCTCAGACAAATATTTTTGCTCGGCATATTTCGAATGCATTGAATGATTTATGCATAGCTGAAATTAAGAGAGAAAGAAATGAAGGAAGAAAAAAAACGTTGCATACTTTTAGTCTAGCTGTTTAAATATTTTAAGTAAGGAGAGTCTTAATGAGAAAATTAACGCTCAACAAGATGCAAAAACTAGAAACAAAGCAACATTTCGCCGCTCCTCAGTCCGCCATCAATAGACCGTTTGGTATTTGGTACGCAATTCATTTCGTTTCATTATGAAATTTTGGAATAAAAATTCGCTTGAGAAATTTTGTGAAATTTCGGCGCGCAATGAAAATTATTAAACTCATATTCGGCAATTCGATTTTGTCGATGAACGGAAAATGTTCGCTTGGCCAACTTGCTCTCATATTGGCCACCGAATGTTGTTAGTGTTGTTGTTGTTGTTTTTAGGCCACTGGATGAAACTGACAATTGAGCCGGTAAATTGTCTGTTCTGCGTATATTGGCGGTTGAATGGTAACAGCAACAACAACGACAACAACAACGACAACGACAATAGCATGGGAAACAAAATGAAACGATGATGATGCTGATGTTGCCTTCATTAGAAGCAACTAATTTGTAGAGCCGTACCAGCAACATTCACAACAATTTGAGCGCACACACACACTCACACACACACAAGCCAACATACATAAAAGCAACACGTTTACACGACGGGAATGAGCTCAGCGAAAATGAAATTTCCAATTTTCAACACGAGCGCCTAAAACCATACTATGCCAATAATAGCGTTTGTGTGCAATTATTGTGCGATGGTCGTCGTTTGGCTCTCATTCGGAATGATTACTGTGTGCACTTCATACATACAACCAATCAACAGCAAACCAAGAACATCGCCACCTTTGCAGCAACGCTGACACGGTTGAAATTTGATTAAGGCCGTCGCCGGTGCATGACATTTCTTATAAAAGTCGTTATTAAATACAGAAGGCACTTCATAACTTCATAAAATGTTCATTTAACAAAATAGCATTATTTTCAGCTTTAAAATGACGCATGTATTACAGCAACTGTCTTACACATGCGGCATTGCACCACTTAAATTTGGCTAAAACAACTTTAAAAGACACTAATGAGATGAAAGCTTACGCACGGGCGCAGAAACAAGCCGAAAAAGTACCGTTGTCAGCTAAACAGCATCAATATTTAGTGTTTTTAATACACATGCCTGAAAGTATGCTGTAATTATTTAATTCGCTTTTACATGTTTGTGGTCGTTATGTGAGTGAGTTGTGTGTGTGTGTGTGTGTGTGTGTGTGTGTGTGTGGGTAAAAAGTCAATGGTGTTTTTTTATTTGTACAACGTAATTATGCGACTTGATTATATCAATTAGAATCCACGCACTCACACACACAGACACACACACACACACACACACACACGCGCGCGCGTATACTACAACCGCACAAAGATAAACGCGCCTGTATTGGTAAATCACGATCCAAGCCGCAATACCACACATGCTGAGCGCTTTTGATAGCCTCTGCTTTTGCCTCTCTCTCTCTCTCTCGCTCTCACGCTCATCAATGCTGTCGCTTATGTCGGCAGCGCATTCAAATTAGAGCCGCGCGCACAATTTAATGGCAGTGCGGTTTTTATTTTAATTTGCTGATCAAAGCCAAAGCACAAAGTGTAAAATCTTTGCCTTTGATTGCGATTCGTTTCGTTTCGATTCGATTTCAACGCACATGTGTAATGCGGTTTGCAATGAGTGGTTTTTCCAGGAGCGTTTTCCCGCTTTTCCACGCCATTTTCACACATTTTAATGCTGATTTCACTTGCTTAGCGGTTACATGTGCAACAACGACTTTAAACAACAATAAAAATGGAAAAGAAAATTCTTGAAAATATTTTCTTAATGTCTTTTTCTTATTTATTTTTTTTTGCTTTTTGGCACATTTTTTTTCGAAGTGGAAAAGTTTTAAGTTTTCCTTTTTTTTTTTAGCGATTTTTATTTTTATATTTTGTTTTGCTGAAAATGCGAGCGAAATAAACGAAACAAATAACAAACAAACTCATGTGACATAAGCGCATAAAACGCACGTGTTGCTTTCCCAGACCTTCGAACGCATCAGCCAAGTGAAGCGCTAACAAAAAAATATATTTTTAAGCACTTTTCTTTTTTTTTTTTTTTTCTTGTATTAGGAAAACGCTTAGTTTGCGCATGTTAACAGTTTTTGTTGCGATTAGAAGGCAAATGTGCGCACGTCAGCTGTGAGCGTGCTTGTCAGCGCTTGAGGTCTTTAAAGTGAAAACATAGAATCGAAGCGAATAAGAAAATCAAATCTCTGAAATCGCACGTTTTGCTTCCCGCTTTCAATTGATTATTTAAAAGGTTTCATACAATGCATGTTTTCGACATTTCTAATGTTGCCAAAAACTAAATGTGTTCCACGAAACGTAACAATGATCGACTTTGGTACGCTTTTGGTCAGAAAGGCAAACAAAATGAAGGTAAAAGCAGACAACAAATAAAACCTCAGAAATGTCAAATTGCGCAAAAATTCGCAGGAAAAACATATACAATTCAAAGTAAAGTAAACAACAACAACAAAAGTTACATTAAAATATATGAAATAAAGATACACTTATGAAATTTCTCAAGAATTAAACATCAAAGCATCAGTGAGCAAAAAGCGGGGGAGAAAAAAGGCACACAAAAAGGAGATGAGCAAACGAACATAAGAGTTGTAAAACCAAAAACCAAATACATTTATTTCCTCAATTCGCTTTTCACACTCACACTTACTTACGCACACACGCACACGCACACGCACACATACACGGCAGCAGGAAGTAAAAGGCTGCAAGGCTTTTAACAAGAAATGACGGCGAATCCTTTTCCTGCACATTCATAAAGCTTCACATTCACTCAACTGAGCGCGTCTGACAACGAACATGATTTTTTAGCAAATTTCGTTAATGTGTGCGCAACAAACAATCCATCAACTTTGGTCTGTGTTTGTGTGTGTGTGTGTGTGTGTGTGTGAAGGATGTTTAAGCACAGGACATATGTAAAAGTCGCCCGCATGTTAGCACTTTGACTGCGCCAATACAGATTTTGTCAGCATGTATGTATGTGTGTGTGTGTGTGTGTTAGACGTCAAGCCGTAATGTTATGGCGAAAAATTATCATTAATTAGTTTGCCAAAAAGGATTTGTGCCAATCAAGTGTTGACAAAAGTTGTGCGTTGCCCGAAAATGAGTCAACCAAGACTTTCGGCACCAAAGTCCTCTGCCACTGCCATTGCCATTGACAAAGTTGCTGTCAAAGTTGCAGAAGACAACTTAATTTGTTGTTAATACGCGTCAAATGCAGCAGAACGGCGTTGTAATTTCGTGCGAGCGAGACAGCAAATCGGCATGAAAGCGCAAAAGGAGCGCACAAATTATGATTAGTTTGTAAATACTTTTTGTGCGCTTTGTCGAAGAGGGTGCAAAATTTAATAAATAAATTCCAAGAATTTATGCCCGTCTAGGCATTTCATTATAGGAAATACTAATTTGAATGCTCTGCGCTGCTTGGCTATAATAAATACGAGTAATAATGACGAAGACGAAGACGAAGACGAGCAACTGACAAAGAATGAATGAAAACAAAAAGTATGCGGCAGTCGAGTTTGATGAAAGACAGTAATTTACTTAATAAGTAGTCGAGAGCAACAACAACAGCAATAACAGCAACAACAATGACAACGGTAAATCACAAATAACAGAATTGAGTTGAAGGCGTATTTGTACTTCAAAGCCTTTTCAATGCGCGCATAATCAACAAGGACACTCGAAAGGCGGGTGGCGGGTGGCGGGTGGAGCATGACTGTCGTCAGTGGCAGTGTAAAACTATGTTTACTGATTTTCATTACATTTCATTTTACATTTTCCAATTTTCATAATGATGAATGATGAATGACACCAACACGGAAGAAAACCCACGACCAACGACGACCGGCATGAGCCAACAAAGCGGCTCACCACCCCGAGCGGTCGCGCTGGCCGTGGCCACTGTTGTTGTCGCAAATAGCTGAGCTCAGCACATCACGGACTCAGATAGAAAATCATTGAATTAAAGGCTGCCAATGTCGGCGGCCACTTGAAGGCAATTTCGTAAGGACACACGGGCAGCGGCGAAGCATGTACATATGACGACATGCCATGGCACGTTGGTTGGCAAAGGGTGAGGGGGTTTCGTTGTTGGCATGTGCCGTTTGACGAATGCCTCGAAAAAAGCCTTTCATTAATCATTGCATACTTTTGTGCGCTTTCATTCTTTCACAACGCTCGTTTCGTTGCTAGCCTGGCATGAAGGTAGAAAGGCAGGAAGGTAGGAAGGCAGGAAGGTGGTAAAGCAAAGATGCCTCCAAAAAAACTGACATCGAGAATTCGGTAATGAACAGCAAGAATGTTGTATGAAGCGATTTCGGACAAGGACGAAAATACAACGAAAGTACATTGAATTCAATCAGTTACGCTTATCAGCGCTAAAGGATATCGGCTTTGCCTATTTTTGGCAGTTTGGCTGGGCGGACGTCAAGTCACGGCACCGCACGGCACGGTCACTGCTGTCTGACAACTGTTTAATAATTAAAATCCATGATTGGCAGCAACATTTTTCATATGTGCACAAACGAAATGAGCAAACACGACGAATTGTTATATGTATGCATGTGTGTGTGTGTGCTTAAGTGCTTTTGTCTTTCGTCAGCACTTTTAAATTAACAAATCATTGCAAAACGTGGTTTGAAAAATCAAATTTCATCATTTTGCTAATTGTAACAATTCATTTTCCGCTTTTAATTTTTTCATTTGCCTTCTGTCTGTCGATAAGCCATAACTGAAATTAGTCTGCAAGCAAACAAGCCAATTTATTTGTAAACCTTTTCAGATCTGTACGAAATCAAAATCTATCAAAAAAAAATATGTTAAAAATGTTGTCAAGCAAATCCAAAAAGTGTGCAGGAATATTGTTAATCCTTTTTGAAAGTCTTTTCGCAACAACGCATAAAACTTTGCAATGAGTAAAGGACGCAGGCGAAGTCGAAGCGAAATAAGCTTAGTCAACTGCAAAGGAAGGCGTGCAAAGCCAGATTGCAGCAGTTAAGAAAGTAAGCACGGCAAAGGCAAAGGCAAAGGCAAAGGAATTCAACGATATTTATTCCTGGCGTTGACAAAACGAATTATGCTGCAAAGTGAAGCGAAAATTCTAAATCAAAGTGAAACGTAACAGAACAGAAAACGGCAAAATAAAATAAAATAAAATTCAACAACCGAGCGTAGGAACGAGCCAACAACAACAACAGCAACAACAACAAGGTTAGAACATTAGCAGGCAGCCGAGAACGAGTAACAACAACAACACCAACAACAACAACAGTAATATCAACTTTGACAAGTGGAAGCTGATTTCAATCACATTTTGTTGCTTGTGTTGTTAGCATCGAGAAGAAGAAGAAGAAGAAGCTGAAGCTGAAGAAGAGTGGCAAAAAAAGGTAAATAAATAAATAAAAATGAAATAAAGTTAAGCAGCGAAATCAGCGTAACGTAACGCAACGCTACGTTACGTTACGTTATGTATTGATGCTGAGCTAAGTTGAATCGCGTTGACTCAAATCGAATCGAATCGAATCGTATCGAATCGCAACGAAACGAAATGAATCGAAGCGATTCGTGTTGCGTTGTGTTGTGTTTAGTTGAGCCGTAAAGCAGCAAAGCAAAGACGAGGACGACGGTGGTCTCGTCTCTAATGTAAAGGAGCGAAATTGTCTTCAAATGCGCGATACTTGAAATAAATAAAGCATAGAAGTGACAGTGCACAAGTCTAAGGGTGCGAGTGACAGAGACCGACAGCGACTGGCTGAGTGATTGAGTGAGCGAGCGAGTCGGCGCGTGAGGGTTAGAAGGTGTGTGGTGGCGTGCTTGTGTGTGTCGCTGTTAGTCCATGTTAGGTGTCGCTATCGGTTTGAGTTGAGTTGAGCTAAGCCGAGTGGAGTGGAGTAGAGTTGAGTTGAGTTGGCGACAGCAATTGCTGGATTTATTTTTATTTGCCGGATGCGGAAATCCGTCGCAGCGCCGCTTACACGCTGCCGCCAGCCAAGGCATCGACAGCGACGACGACGACAACATCGGCAGTGCCGTGCTTTATCCCCTCTGCTACGTGCTGATGCCGTTACCAATGCCATTCGAAGCAACGTTGTCAGCGTCAACTACGTCGTTGCCAACTGCCTTGCCTGCTGCCTCAATGTTCAATTTGATTTTGCAATTACAATGTATTTCCCCCTTTGATGCGTTCGACTTGTCTTGTTTTTCGTATTTTTTATTTCTATACTGTTTTTTATCTCCTTCTAACTCACGTTGTCACACTCACACTCTGTTATATTATCTTTACTCAACACTTAAGTTGTTTTAAGGATATGCGATGCCTTCTTGTTGTTGTTGCGTACAATTTCTGCTTTTACGATATCTTCGACTTGTTGTTACTTCTGTTGTTGTTATTGTTGTTGTTGTAGACTTACAGCCGGATACTATTTCGCATGAGCGCAATTCTATGCTCATCGTGCTCACTTCAAATCGTCGCCTTTTCGTCCTGCCCTCTGCCACACCCACAACACTCACGCGTTGTTGTTCTTGCTGCTGTTACTGTCGTTGGCAACACTTTTTCACGTTATCCCATCGTCACTTGTCATTTTGCCATGCCTCTTGTCTCACCCCTCGCTGCTGCATCGTTTCTCAACATCAAATGACATTGATTGGATTGCAATTGTATGAGAATTAAGACTTTGTTGTTCATTCACGTTGTATTTGTTTTGCTGCCTTGGCTAATGCTCAACTTTTCCACGCTTTCCATGCCACACTCCTTCTTTGCCCTTCACTAGATTCGCTTCCTGTGCGCTGATTATTTGCGTTGTTATCCTGTCTTGCAAAACTCAGATTACAAAAGTTCGCACAAAATCAATAATGGAAAATTTTTTGTATTTTATTTTTTGGTTTTTTTTTCATTTCGAATATAACTTTTATTGTGTGTCGATAATTTTGTCATTTAATAAGCGCAACATAAAAAACTGTATTAATTTATTAACTTTCATTTAATTTCATTTTAATTTGTTGCATTTCCATGAACAGAAATTTTCCACAATTCATCTTTGTTTTGGTTTTAATTTTCAAAATAAATATTTGCATTAATAATGATTACTAAAAGTATAAAAAACACAAAAACAACTTTTATTTAAATAACATAATTTATAACTGTCATAATTGCAAACGCTTTGTGACGCTCGTTGAGCATGGCCGCGTTTATAATAAATGATTAAAATGCATGGCAAGAAATTTAAAAATAATTTGTTAATTAAAATGTATTAAAGTTTAACTATTTAATATTTATTATCATGGAAATGAGTTGTACAAATGAAAATAATGATCTTTGACAGAGTTATGCCGTTATATTATACAGGGTGAGCCATGAGCCATGAGTCATGAGCATTTTATTTTTTTAAGGTATATATTTTAGGTATAAGTATTAAAGACAACGATACATGAAAGGTTTTTACATTCTTTTATTTTTAAAATATTAAAATTTTTTTTTTTGGAATAACAGAAAGAGAAAAACTCATATACTCCTATGTTCCACTGGGCCACATTGCACATACGGCAAAGACTGCAAATCTTACAAGTCAAGCTTTTATAATTGAATTTCTGAAATAAATTATACTCAAATCGTATCAGATTTATACAATATACAATGATATCATAATAATGAAGGAAAAAATCAGATTCAGAAGTCAACTGCCAAACAAGCCAGACAACTTGATTGATATCTGTTTCAGCCGCCATATTGTGAATAATTAATAAAACAGTATCTATCGCGATGACAATTGTTTTGATTGTATGAAGCACACACATGATCATATGTGTGCATGAGAACGTTGTTGAACGGCAACTAAGCGGAAATAAACATGGCAACAATAACAATAATTACAACAACAACACTAAAAGCAATTGATTGCTATTAGCGTTAATTTTTCTGCAAGCTATCAATAATTCAAAATAATTATCGACAGCAATAAAATAGCCACGCAACGCAAAGTGACTCAATTGTGGTCACGCAGCGAACGATTCGAACAAGTCTGGTAACGACTGCAAAACCACACACACGCACACACAGTGGTGGTGTGTGTGCATTGCGTGTTGCAGCGGCTAAACTCACATTTGATCAAACTGCAATTCAATCAAATTATTCTGCAAGCAAAGAAGGAAAAAAACAAAGGGCTCAGGAAAATGTCGAATATAAAAATAGCAAAATTATATGAAGGAATTATGTGCACGAATGACTCAATTGCAATGATTTGCGAGTAAATTATTTAAGATTAATTTACGAGCGAAATTGTCGTTCTGAAATTCATAGCAATTCTCTTTGTTTGCAATGAAAATATTTTCATTATTAATAAACGCCTTTCCGAACTTTTATTTTCTTTTCTTTTCGTTTCGTTTTCTTTGCTTTTTCGCAATGCAAACATTTTTGTTTGGTTTTCCTTTCCGTTATGAGTTTTGCTTTGCCCCAATGTGTGTCGATGCCTGCATTCTACTCACACACACACATACACACACACACACACTCATTATGGCAGAGATACGCGCACTTTGTCGACAACAAACAGCGGCACCAACAGCAGCTTCATTTGCCCATGGCAGCGATGAACGGCAACGCATAATAATGAAGATGACGTTGATTATGATAATGACGATGACGATGATGATGTTGTCGTGCTCATTCTTCTGCAATGCCTCTGGTTATTTTATTGACTTTATACTCGATGAGTTTTTGTGTTTTCTTTGCTGTTCGCGTTCGATTGCAAAATCTACAAACAAATATGAGCGTCTGTCGTCGTTTTTATTAATGTCGAGTGAGTTCTTTTCTTCAAAACAGTTTGGATTACAAGAGTTGTCAGAGCGTACGCTCGATGCCACCCTTGAGACAGCCAACATATTGTGGGAGAGAGAACCTTCGGTACGTTTCATTGATTCATTATTTCTCACATGCGTACAACATGACTCCTCGAGTGAAAACAATCAGTCAATGTTTGACTTGAGCTTAGCTTAGCATAAGTTAATCGCCGCTGGCCTCGCGCGTGAAACACATAGATACGCACACACATGCACGCACTCGCTTGCGGGGTAAACAAAATTGATTGCTCGCCATTTTCATTTGCGGTATTCGCACACTCGAATAAACAAATACAAAAACACACACACACTCACACACACATACACACATTGACTCATAGAACAACAGTTTCCATATTGGCTGCAAGACACTTGAATGAATTTCTTCTTATCGATTCACTTGTATATGTTCTCAGTGCGTGTCTGTGTGTGTGTGTGTGTGTGCGCCTTCTTCATCGTTTTGGCTTAACTTGCAACTTGTCTGTACGTACTGACATGCCCTTCCTTACGCGTTCGCCGCACTCAGCAATCATTTATGCTGCTTATGCGTGACTCAAGTGCATGCTCGATGCTTTCAAGTGTACGCAACTAAAACTTTTTCGCCACTCGAAGAAATACTTTATCATATCGTTCGCATTGCCACTGCACAGCCCTCACCAATCAGCCAACGCACAAACCAAACATTTTACATACCCCCAGGCGTCTCATACTGATGCAATTTTTATTCATTTTAATACGCACACCCATGCCATTTTCCCACAATTGGATTTAGCCTTGGATTTCTTAAATGCCATGTTGCCTCCTCTATGCTTCAGCATCTTTCCAACTTCGCCAATACTATTTGATTATATATATGCACACACACACACACGCACACGCACACATGCACAGCCAATTGGCTCAATTTACGCTTGAAGATTTCATGCTTTCTTTTATTCTTTGGTTTTTAACTTGAGTGGCATCATTTTTGCTTTCATTCTTATTTCATTTACTTATGCTCCATATTCACATTCATATTGTTTTGTCCTTGTCGCACTCGAGCTGCGCACTCATAAATCAATAAATGCTCTGTTTACTGAAATGCGTTCAACCATTTTTGATGCTTAATTGACTTGCATTTTTATTGACAAAGACGATGATGATAATCATAACGATGATGATGCTTTTGTTCCTCATCATTGTCATTATAATCAACATTATCATCAAGTGGACGATTCTGATGGCACTCGACTTAGTTTGCGTTCACTCTTTGTGCTCTTATTGCTGTTATTGTCTGCTACTGAAATGTTGAAACAAATAAAAACAATGAATATTGTTTGCCTACAGAATTGCACTTTGAACGCAAAAAGATTCATTAGCGTGAACTTTTCTTTTTTCAAAACATAATATTTGTGCAAAAGCTTAAATAAATAGCAAAAAGACACATCAATGTGTCATTATTGCTGACATGCCATGGCCATGTGTTTGTGTCATTACATTAATTTGTCAATAGCGTTAAAATTAATTTTTCAGTTGACTTATTTTTGTTTATACAAATGTCAATTAAGATTTTCTTGTCCGCATTGCGTATACGTAATGTCAATTCGCATGCTCTGCACAAATTTATAAAGCAATATTATTTTAATCACTAACTAAGCAAAGCAATTTCTCATTAAACCAAACGAAGGCTTAAGCATTGTCAATTCGCTCGGTTGAACACTGCATTGAAGGCTGTCTTTAGACGACGGCTTGGCCTAAGTGGCCAGCGAAGATTTACAGTTGACTCACACCGCGCATATTCCCCACAGTGAACAGTGATGTCATTCATTATAAACACTTCAATGCCATCGATTTTAACATTATTTGGACACTCGCACAGCAAAATTTTATAGTCCATTATACAATTTCACGATATCAAAAATCCATCAAATACACTCAAGGACCGTTCGCTCGTTTGTACGCTCGCTTGTACATTTGCTCAGTCGCTCGGTTGCACGTTTGGCCAATGTGAGTGCTGAGTGCGAATGCGAATCCGAATGCGAATGAAATCAAGTGGCAAACGCTTTTTGTGCTTGACAGTTGCATATAAAATACGATATTTTGCCACAATTTTGCCAAGATGACATTTTTAGATTGCTTTGCTGCTGCCTCGGCCTCGGCCTCTGCGTCAGCATCAGCTTCATCAGCAGCAGCTTTGTACTGTGTTGGCTTTTGTTGTCTGCACATTTCTTGGCTGCTTTCTTATGTTATTCAACTTGAAGTTGAGGTTTTGTAGTGTGCGGTAAGCGATTTCCGCACATTTGGCACCGCCGTGCACAAAATGACAGACACGTAGAACGGCTGAGGATGAGCGACGCTGAGGCGTGAGTTAAGAGAAGCTATTTACAATTGAATTGCAAATGGCGACGGCGTTGTTGGCAAAGGCAAAGGCAAAAGCAAAACCATAAGCAGCAAAAAAAGTGAGAGAAACATGGACGGAAGCATCAACGCCGTCATTTGTGCAATGCAAACTTCCGCGGTTGACTGAGTGACTGTTTGACGCCTTTCATGGCTGGCATGGCTGGCATGGTTGGCTTCTTGACATTCTGACTATGACGCAAGCTTAACTGACTTGACTTGACTTGACGCGACTTTACTTAACTTGACTTTGCCTGGCCGAGACTTGGCTCACGCCTGACGCCTGATGGCTGATGGCTTTGCTTGCTTAGCTTGACTTGATTTAACTGGTTGCGTTCGTTGGTCTCCTGCTTCCGCTCCCGCTCCTGCTCATGCTCGCCGTTGTTGTCTGATTGTTTGTTTGCTCTGTTTTGCTTTGCTATGCGGCAGGATATTTATTTCGAGCAAGCACTCAAGGCATCGACAACAGAAACAGGCGGCGCAAGGTGTGAAGGCCGTCAACGTGCAATTGCTAATGCAAAATTCAAGCGAGCGACTTAAACAAAAAAGCGCCGCTAAACAGAATAAAACAAATAAAAAATGTATCTACAATGCTGAGCATAAAACTCGTTGATGCTGAAATGTTTCCGTTGTGGCAAAGGAGAAATGTTATTGGTGCAAATAAAGCGCAAGAAAAAGCATTATGACTTTAGAGACATAAAGCGCACATAAGGCAGTCTAGCACTCTACAAGTATGCGTGCCTTGTTGTTAAATATTACACTGTCTTATGTATCAGTGTATCACATGGCTTGTGCTTTCATTACATTTTTGAAAAACTCGAACTAATTGAAAACCCCTTTTAAGTCAAAAGGCTGGATGATTTTTGCCATTTTTGCGACTTGAATTAACGCAAGGAAATTAATTCGATTAACAGTTACTTCATGTCAACAGTTTGAAACGCTTTAAAATCATTGGCAGTGACATTTTTGCCATGGCAAGCGCAAAGCTAAATGATTTACTTACACATCACTGCAATGACAGCGGTTGTCATGCAATATTTCCCATGTTCGCTCACGCCGCTGCCACTGTCGCTGCCAGTGCTCTGACACTTTCAAGCCGCGCTCATGCCGCCGTCACTTGCCGCTGTCACAGGCCGTCAATGTCAGCAGCAAGACTTCATCTTCACTTCACCATTGCATGTCGCTTTACGCTATGTGTGTATATGTCAGTGTGTGTGTGTGTGTGGCGAGCAGAGCTTGTCACAAGCTCGTCCTGTTGCTTTGTCGTCGTCGTTCGTTGGCTGTCAAGTGAGTGAACATTTATGCTTGCCGCTTCTTTTTTTCAGTCGTTCTAACACTCTTCATCACAGAATCCAAAAAATCGAAAAAAAAAAGAAGCGCAAATAATGAGAAAAAGCTGTTTAAGAAAAGAGACCAGGCCAGGCAACGCAGATACACTTGTTCGAGGCGCTGTCAGCCTCATACTCATGCTCGTCTTCATCATCATCATCATAGCTTTGACCATGGCAATCCAAGATTACAGCCAGTTTGAGAAATTAAATTTTTATTCACCTTTATCAGCGTCTTTGCCATTGCTTCTTTTTGCTGCTCTATGCCTTTGCCCATGCCGCGTTTCTTCGTCCTTCGTCTCTTCACTAATAAATTCCTTATTTTATGCGCTTCTTTTCTTTATTCTTCCTAATTTATTTCATTCGTGCGCTTTTCTCTTTTCCTTCTGTTCTTAAGTCTTCCACCGCTTGCATTCGCCGCTGGCAGCGCAGAAAAGTGGCAGCGGCAAACAATGCAGACTTTTAGGCGCGCTTCAGTAGCAGCGCATTGGCTCAGCAGCGCATCTTGTCGACAATCAAGGAAATAGCTTAATAATTACATTTGCTTTAAGGAGCACAAAGGCAAAACAGACAAGAAAGCAAAAATGCGAAAAAAAAAATACAAAAATATTTGCTTAGCAAAAAAGGCGAAGATGAAATCTGCCGCGACTTCATTAAATTTCCCTTTTCATATTCTCACTTTTTCATACGCTCTGCTTAAACAAAGGCACGGCAACAACAACAACAACAATAACAACAACAATAAAAGTAACAAAAAATGCGTGAATGAGAAAATATTTAAATTATTATACTTTTTAA
Source organism: Phortica magna (assembly GCA_037044515.1). NCBI lineage: Eukaryota > Metazoa > Arthropoda > Insecta > Diptera > Drosophilidae > Phortica > Phortica magna. Next base: position 223,065 of record JBAMBP010000846.1, on the reverse strand, counting down.
TATAATAAAAGAAAAAATGGTGTCTTTTTTTTGCTCTTCATTGTTGTTTTTATTATTATTTTCACTTCGCCTTTGTGTTTACTTATTTTCTGCTTCTTCTTCGTTATTATTTTGTATAATTTTTTCGCGCGCTCAAAGGACGAATTGCTGCCGTTGCCAAAGGATTCTTTGCCTTTTGCGCAATCAAAATTTACTGCCAGAGGCGCGCTGCTCAAAGATAATAATAATCATCATCAGCATCATCATCGTCTTCGTAATGAGAAGGCGAAACAAATTGTTAAAAAATCAGTGCATCGCAAAGTTTGAGGTTAATGTCTTTTTTTTATTTTTCAATATGCTTTATTATTTATTTTCATTTCTTTTTATTTTTTTTTTTTGTTTGCGAATTTTTGCTTTTTGACTTAATTAAATAATAATTACAATGGCAATAAATCTCTCCGTTTGACTTTTGCTTGCCTTTTATTGAAATCGAACTTCTTTATAACGAAATTGTTTACTTCAGCAAACCATTCATTACAGAAGATCATTAACATTTTCAAAAGATTTCAATTCTTTAACAAAAAGCCTACACATACGGCAGCACAACATTTAAATTTAAGACAATGCTCATATGCCAGATTGTTGCCTATAATCCAATGCTAATAAATAGTTTGAACGCTAGATTGCCGTATGTATACAACGAGATTCATGTTATAGAATAGTTTGACTGTATTCTTTTTTGTTTTTGGTTCAGTTTGGTAATGAAGCCTTTTACACACACAACCAACCAACCAACCAAAAGAAAAAGAGTACCGATTGCAGTGAATTTGTTGCGTCATTATTATTCAGACTCAATGCGAACTCATTTCGCTTTCGTTGAAACCTCATTTTGTTGCGCACCTTTTAATTGCATTTTGATGGCGCTTTAATTTTTATTAAGCAAACCAAATACAAAACTGAAAGTCAACAAAACATTTATTTTCCTGCGCTTCGCTTTGCTTTGCTTTGCGTTTTTAATGCGCTTAATCTGCTTTTTTATTTGCCGTCCGTTTGAGTTGAGAGTTGCTTAACTTTGGTTGAGTTCATAAATTGCGTACGGCGATTTTTGTTTTTGTATTTGTGTGCTTTGTTTCACTTTTATTATTTGTTGCTTTGTTTCGTTTAATGTTTGTTTGTTTGTTTGTTTGTTGTTTTAATGTCGCGTGATAAGCGATTTATGCGCACTTTATGATGGCTCATGCTCGCCAAGCTTGCTCTCTCTATCTCTATCACGCACAAGCGCATGCTTCTTCCTATGCTTTTGTTGTTGTTGTAATTGCCTTTTAAGTGAGTTATGGCCATAAAAGGTATTAATTGCTCGACCAACATTTGAGTGGCCATAAATGCTGGCAAGTAAATACGAAGTCTTCTTTTTTGTTTTTTTTTTTGCGTTTTTTTTGTGCGCTTTTTGCCTTTTTTTAATTATTTAAAAAGCGCTTTTGACAGCCATGAAACAGTTTACTTTCAAAAATATATATTTTCATTTCAAAATTAACAAACAACAACAACAACAACAACAAAAAAAACAGACTAAAAAACACTGCAATTGTTTTGCGCATGAAACGGCGAATTGCTACGTTGCGCCGAAAAGTATGCAATGGCAAAAAATTGCCAGGGATTTGCATATCAAAAACACATAAAATTGTAAACACAAATAAACTAACAAAAAAAAATAGAAAAATGCACAGAAAGAAGAAGAGAATCAATTGGCAAAAACATATGCAAAAAAGTTGGCAATTGTAAGCTGTGAAAAGGACATTTTCTCATTTCTTTTTTTTGTTGGTTATTGATTTAAATAAAGCAAGAAAGAGTAGAAAAAAACACACACACACAAAAATTAAGAAAAAACATGTCAACACGCATTGCCAAAAATAAGTTTCAATGCACAAAATGCCATTCACAATGACACTAAAAAAGCATAAAATGGCTTGTGTAAAAATACTCGGCACGAAATAAACAATAACCATAAACAACACCAACACCAGCACATGAACAACAAACGCAATAATTGGAAAATGTTTTGCAACGAGAAAAACAAAGTAAAATGTTTGCTGCAACCAATATTTTTCGAAGCAAATGCCGAAACAATTAGTGCATGTAAGAGCACAAAGAACAAAATGAACAACGAAGGCAAAAACAAAAATCGACAAAACAAAAAAAAAAATGATGCCAAAATAGAAAATCGAAAAACGATTGAAAATTCTTTGCAATAAGAAAATATTTCGACTCAACTGATTGGCGAACATGGCACGTCATAGTCTTTATTGCAATTGTGCGTGTGTGTGTGTGTGTGTGTGTTGTGCCGTGCCTTTATTTGCACTCTGAGTCTATTGCAGATTGCACTTGTCTGGCCCCAAAATGGCCGCCAGCACAAAGTCAAGTGCGTTGCATGTAATTAACAATGTTCCTTTTCGCAACTCAAGCTTCGTTCACGCAGAGAACACTTTCAAGTAACACAAATGGTTTCAATTTCTTTTTTTTTTTTTTGTTTGCCATTGCTCAAAATTCTTACGCTTGCCCGGCTTAAGCAAGTGTTTTACCGCCCCTGCCTGAGAGAAAACTAACCCAGCTTCAAATTTGTCTGTCTATTCAACCATCTCTCAATCTGACTAGCATGACTATTGTACGTGTTGGCAACGATTATATATGTTGTTTGTTGCCAAGCAGTCGAGTGAGTAAAGTTGAAGTTGGCATCGATGAAGTATATACAATTTTGCAGGACATGCGTGTCCTTCTCGACTGTTGTTCATTCTGCTGCAAAAGTCGTTCATTGCTAAGCTAATTTTACCACCTGCAACGCTCATGCCATCAACTCTTTTTCACTTTCGATTGGACTTTCTCTTTCCCTCACACACACTCTTTTGTGGAAATTTTCGATTTGTTATTTCTGTGTTTTGCTCGACGTGACTTTTGTGCATATTTGTTGGCCTTTGTTGAATTTGTGCGCTTTTGCTGTTGATGACGCTCGGTTTTGTGTCTTATTTATGACTAACAGCAAGTGAAATGCAATTTTATTTCCTTAGCTTTTTGGCATAAACGTACAGATTTCTAATTGAATTCATCAGCAAGACATGTTGCTCTGTATCGCAAAATTCAAAGAATTTTAAATTAATTTGATATTATAATAATTAAAAACTTTGCTGAACAAAAAGTTTGTTGGTTGAGTTTAAAGTGCTTCCTTTTATATTTGCCATACCTTTTGTTTTGATAGATGTTTTTTAATTATTTTTTGAGCCTATGAAGTTGCGATCAAATATGATGATGATGAGTAATTCAACCCTTGACAGAAATAAAAGAGCAGGGTCGAAATTCTTTAGGTGTTCGTTGACCATTTCAACAGTAAAACCGCAAAGTATAATGATGAACTCGGTCAAAGCACGATAATGAGCGAGCGAGTGAAAGAGGCCGATAGGGAGGGGAAAGCCGTGCAAGTATACAAAGAGCTCAAACATCAAAGAACTCGACCAGCATCAAAGTAACTTTTGCCTACAAAATGAATAGCCGAACAGGTTGCCGCATTAAGCCGGTGTTGTTGTAGTTGTTGTAGGCGTCGTCCCTTTGCAAAACAGACAATTGAAAAATGAAAAATAGAAAAACTGCCATGGCGGCAAAATAGTGGCAACTTGTTTGCTTTTGCGCTCCTTTTATTTTTTGGTCATTCATTTTCCAACTGAATGAACGTACAAGCAAAGTGAATGCACTCGTGCAGTCGACTGGGCGTGGCAGACAAGCAAAACACACAACTGCAAGTGCAGCCCAAAAGTATGCAACGCGCAGACGTTGTGGCGTAACATGAATGTGTGGGGTGGGGGGGCAAAGCCCCGTTTTGGCGCAAAAAGCGAAAATGATTATTCAATGTTGCTAAAAAAGTTGACGCTTAAATATGAAAGCTTCCATTAACTAACACAGCGACAACTAACAAACTGTTCCAGTCATTGGCCCGGCAGGCAGCTTAACAACTTGCAATGCGCAAGCCAGCATCTTGCAACATTTTCGCTGTGACGCACGGCACGGCAAGGCAAGGCACGGCACAAGGTAAAGTTGCACGCAGCGCGGCGACGCTTAACGTATTTCACTTTTAATTGAGTTACCAAAGTAGTTATCGACGTTGATGATGCACTCGAAATGGTCTCCACGGTGCACTCAACGCCAACTTTCACAGCAACAGAAGCAGAAACAGAAGCAGAACAGAGGCGGCAACGGCAACGGTCACTAGCACAGACAAGCGGGCAAGCAAGCAGAGTTCATTGCAGCGAAGAGAAAGTCGTGTGGAAAGTGAAAATGTGGCAACTCTGCCATTAAATACCGCATTTACTTTCTCCATCAAACCATCCATCTCACTTAGTTATTCCAACGCTCGCACTCACACACACACACACACACACACACTTTGCATACGTGCTCTTACTTTTAGTTAAGTATTTACTCAAGCTTAAAGGTTTTTCCATCTTTTTTATTTTTGGTAAATATTTTATTTTTTTTGTTAAAAGTTGTAATATTTTGTCTTGTTTAATGTGAACACATAAAACTTTACTTCATAAATAATTTATTGTTACAAAGTCCTCGACTTTAATGCCGAACTTTTCGTAATTGTTTTAAAGTAGCAACTTGAAATTATTTCCAGTGTGCTTTGAAACTTACTTTAAGCTCAATTACAAAGGCAAACATTTTCAAGGCTTCAGCTCGCTTGCACATCAGCCACTCCTATGTAAACAAGCGCCACACGCCACATAAAGTAGTTTAATACTTACACAAGAATTACATTTCAACAAGTACAAATTTGTACGCAAGCTTGCCGTATGTTACATGTGGCTTGATGTAACATATGCCACCTTATTGTAAAAATTGCTTTTGTTGGAACACTTCTACGTTGAACTTGCTGATTAAAATAAGCGAGGCGGCATGTGAAGTAAAATTTATTTATTTACCTTCATAAGAAACTTTCTTCTTCCGCTTGATTTCTATTTAAGTAAATTTTAAATATTTCATGCTTTTGATCGGAAAATTGCAAATCGCCCACGCTGTGCTTCAATCAGAAAACCTTTTCATTTCCATTCTGCGATCTTTAGTCTTGGCCGTGTGCGTTGAATGGCAAGGAAAAATCGATTTGAAAAGCCCGTCGACAATTTCATCAAAAAATGTTATTCACAGCAGTGTGTTTTTCCTTCTTCTTTTTTCTCGTTCAGTTTCTTATACGCCGCCACGCAGGCCGCCATTTTGAGCAGGAAGTCTGTCGCTCACGCTGATGGTGATGGCGATGGCAATGGTGATGGTGACGGTGACGCATGCAAACGGTAAATAATTTTATTTTCACTTAATTTTATTTCATTTTATAAGCAAAATAACAAAATAACAACACAAAATACCATAAGCGCATGAAAAAAATGAAACGCACATAAAAGCTTGAAATATAAAGGAATTATTTTTCAAGCTGCACGCCAACTGAGCGATAAAGTCTTGCTCGCTTTGTTGTTGTTGTTGTTGTCGTTCGCCTTCATCATCTTTGTGTTTGTGTTCAATGATATTGACTACGACTAAAAGCAAAATAGTATCTTTATAGTTTCCTCGAGTTGAATGATTTCCTTGTTTTTATTAGAAAATAAACAGAATAATGTCTACAAAAGCAAACGGCGTTCAAGTGAAGTGTTTTTATTGACATTTTAATGGCAATTTAATGTCAACGCACATATTTCGCAACTGAATGTTCCTCATTGGACGTGCACTGGCAATATTTTCTCTAATGGCTTAAATTAACTGACACACATTGACAAAAAGGCAACCCAACGCTTGAGCAAGTGTCTAAGCAACCACGTCGTTTCAAAAAAGCACCAAAAGACTCCGGAGACTTCAGTCGGATGACCCATGGATGTATCTGCACTCAAGCCAACTGTTCTTCTGTTCATATTTCTTATACTCTTATTTACCTTTAATCAATAATGTGATGATCCGTGCTCAAGTGATTTAAAAGCTCTTTCACTTACCAACAAACCTTCTTCGCCTCAAGCATTCTTTACTCACATCACTTCTGTTTTGAAGAATATTTTTTACATATTCAATTTTCATATGAAGAGTTTTTGCTCAAATCGATTTTCTTTTGGCAATTTTTAGGCCCAAGTTGATTGACCTCTCACACACGCTAACACACACGTACACACGCTCAATCACTCACTCACTCACTCACACAGATTGTAGTAAAGCTTACCGGCCATTTTGATTGCGACACATTTGCTTATATTATTTATTGCTCATAAATATTTATGCATAAATAATTTACTACTTTAACGAGCCTCTTTCTATTTATTGTTCATTATTGTTAGTATTTGATTTTTGTGTTGGCTTCAATTTGACCTTTCGCGCGCCATGCCTTTTGCCACGCAGCCACGCTCGTTATTTTAGCCCTTCATTTATTCGTTTCTTCATTTTTGACTCGTCTTCACAAACAATTTTTAAAGTGCTACTTAATTGGCATCAAGTGGAAAGTTTTTTATTGTTATTTCCGTTTCCGCTGCGCTTCATTTTCTACTTTTCCGCTGCTGCTTCGTCAATGCTGTAATTTCTTCGCCTTCTACTCGTGCGCCACTTGACTTTACTCGCTTATTTGCTTCGCTGCTTCGCTGCTTTACTGCTTTTCTGCTTATTTGCGTCAATTTCTCATACAAACGTACAACATTTTCTTCTTCTCGAAGTCGTCTTTTTTTTTTTATTGATTATGGTTTTTATAACGTGAAAATTAGGTTTTTAAGTTGCCAATTAAAAAGTTGCACAAGTAAATGAAAGAAAGTGCTTTTGTTCGTTCTGCTTGAGTTCTGAAGTGCCTCATATTTTGCCAACGCAACGCTCCTTCACCACGCCACCAATCACTTCGTCATGCCGCCCACTTGCCGCTGGCCTGTCTTCGGTCTTGGCTCATGACGAATGCATTTGATTGCTGAGTGAGTCTGCAGACATTTGAAGGAGTTTTGGCTTTTAATTTAGTGTTATTAATTTTTTGTTGTATTTTCTTTTATATTATTTTGCTTTATTTTTTTTTGTAATTTCTTTTATTTTATTTTTTATTATTATTATTTTCTTTTATGGTATTTCGCACGCCATGGCAAAGCGTAGGTTGGCCGTCCATTAACCAAATGAAATGTGGGCAAGAGTTGCCTAACTTTACCAACCAAAAAAGAAGAAGAAGAAAGAAAAACGTAACCAAAAATGAAAAAGCAAAAATTTCATAAAACAAATTTTGTTTTTGCTTCGCTTTACAAATGTCACAGCAACACATTTGTACGCTTTAACTTGCTAAATACAACTCAAGCCGATACACTCATGTAAGTACACACACACTCACTCATACTAAAAAGTTGAGTCCGACACGTTCTCATACTAAATTTGCGCAAAATGACGTTCAACATGCCGCCGCGCATTTCAAATCTCAACTGGCTTCGGTTTGCCGATTCACTACCGCGCCCCACCGTAAACGACACGTTTCCTCGCCCTCACCCGTCTCCCGCTTCCACCCACCCACAAACCATCATTTCCGGCAGCGATTCATTCATTTGTGTTGCCAACTCAACTCGGTTTGGCTTGCGTTGGCTGCAGCCACAAATCTTGCCGCCAATGACCGTCAATGGCAGACGTGTTTGCTTACTGCCACACGTTGCCTGCTTGCTTGCCTGCGAGCGTGTGCGTGTCTGTGTCTGTGTGTGTGTGTATGTTTTTGTTAGCCACTGACATAGAGACATGTGTATATGTAAGTTATACGCTTACTTCCTGGCCATGCCTTTCCGCACAACACATTGTGTATCTAGATACAAACACAATACACACACACACAAACACACAAACACACACACAGGCACAGGCATAGTCAGAGACACAGACACGCAGGCTTTGTGGCAAACATTATGCTTGAGTATATTGCTGAATTTTTAAGATTTATCGATTTTGCGTCTGTAACCGTGCAGGTGGCCTCATGTTAACCTCCGCGGCCGCCCCTCCGACTGCCGCCCGCCTCATGCCAAATGAAGTTGAGCCGCCAGCTATGCCAGACCGCCTGCCTGCCTGCCTTACTGTCTGTCTGTCTGTCGGTCTGTCGTTCTGCCCGTCTTGTCTTCCGCTTTACTCACTTTCCGTTTGAGTTTCTTTGCATTTAATGCCCGAAATATATTGCCGAATGTTATAGTCAATGTGTTGTCAGATTTTCATGGCATACGAGGCCACTTTTGGCAGTATATTTTAAGGGCTCTCGCTCCTCGCCGTCGTCGCCATCGTCGTCGCCTCAGTCATCCTATTGGCAGTTGGCACTTAAAGTGTATGTTGTACATGGCATTTGATTGTCGCCATCGTCATCGTCAGCGTCATTGACGTTGTTACTTTTGGCACTGTTGCCTAAGAACTTTAATGCGTGCGAGATTTGTTAAGATTTTACGGAGAAAATCTTATTTTTTTTTTATATATACATGTGTACGTGTGTGCAAATTAATACGTGAAATGTTTTAACTTTTTCTGGTAATATAAAAACTGATTTGATTTTTTAGCACCGTCGAGCAGAAGTTCAATGCCAAGACCAAATTTGAGTGTTCCACTTTCTTATGTGATGTGTTGCTCTATGTTACATACGCTTATACATTATTTACTGCTGACTGAATAAAAAATCTCTCTCTGGTTAACTCTTTGGAAACTTTTGTGTTTTTATACAGTTCCCTTGCTCATTTACTTTATACACCAGACATCCTTGAATGTGGCACACAAAACCAAAATTTATAATTCAAGCTGGAAATATTATTAGAGCAGTTTCAGTTACAGAAGCCACAGACTCGTCAAAAGCGCAATTAATCTGCAGACAAGACAGCGTAATGATGAACTGACCTAAGCCAAAATGTAACCATATCCTAACGCAATCATTAGTTATGCACAACCGCAGTGACGAGCGACGAGTGGCGAGCGACGAAGTGAGCGTTGGCTGAGCGTTGGCTCAGCGCTTGGCAACATCAAAACTAATAAGCTAAAATATCACAAATTTGCGATGAACTACAAGTATGAATAATTGTTAGCAACGCTGTCGGCACAGATATACCATGTGTATTACAGCATGTATGAAAGAACGAATGAATGAACAAGTGAGTGAGTGTTTGACTGACTGATTGAGTGATTGAATGTACATGCAGACATATGAATGCATTTGCGTTTGTATTGTATGTGAAATATGAATGTGTGTCATCGCCAGCTCATTAACACAAATTTGTCACAATCGATAAAGACTCTGACGCCTTAACAGCAAAACTGTCATAATTTCAACACACACACACACATACATAGACACTGACACATGCATACATATGTGTGTCATGAAATATGAAGATAATTATTCGTGATATTTATAAAACCAGACAATTTGATTGCAACAACTTTTGATATGTGCTTCAATATTGAGGTGGTTCATGTACGCCGCACACATGAGTTATTGAACTGTTAATAGCGAAAGGCAAATTGGCTCGTTACGCTTCGATTGCTGTTGAGTTCGGTTGGCTTCAATGCGAGTCGACTCGTAGCTGCACAGAGCCCAACAGAGCAGCGGGGCAAGGCGCATGCATTTGATAAATTAAGTAAATATTTGTGGCAATGAAATTGATATCAAGGAGGCGTCATCAATTTAGGTAATAATATAGCGTTTGAATGATTGGACGCCCGAAGCGCAATGATTGCGCAAACTGTAACAATTTGTCAAACTATAAACAGAAAAAAAATGTACAAAATCACTGCGGGCACATGTTAAATTAATAAAGTCATGCTCGTATTTAATAAACTCAACGCTTTGCGACGTTTAACTTTATATTTAACTTTTAGGCTTTTATAACTCAAACGCGCACACAGCGAAAATAACTGACACGCCCAGCAGACCGGCGGGTAAGGCGTGTAGAGCGGTAGACCGTGCACATAATCAATAAAAATCGACAAAGGGCAAAGGAAAGTGAAAAAAAAAAACTCAACAGAGGAAGGAAGGCTAAAAAAAAAAGTGAGTGAGTCAAAAAAAATAAACAGCAACCAAAAAACGGAAAATATCTGAGGCAGAAAGACAAGGCAAGCGTGAAATTCAGCATAGAAGCACGCCAAAAGAGCAATGAATAATAAAGAAGAAGCACGAAAAAACAAAATAAACAAAAGTTGCAGCATACATGCGGGCGTATAATGAACGCACAACAAACAGCAAAGTAATGATGGCGCGCGGTCGCGGGCGTGAGAAGTTGAAGTAAAAAGTACAACAAAAAAGGGAACATTTTACAGGTGAAAAAAGGAGGAGGGGCACGAACAAACTTGTATGCATAAAATTCATAAAAATCAAAATCACGGCGGAAATGGCGCAGCAGCATCAAATTACAACAACAACAACAACAATGTGCACATCATTTCCGTTCATATCAACACGACGAAATATGATAGGCGTCTCTGTGTGTATGACAGTGTGTGTGTGTGAGCAGATTCATTTGCGCGTTTCAATGAGCAGCGCCTAAAAGTGTGCTATACAAATATTGAAAATCGATTTTATTATGAAACGCGTGCACGTTTTTCTCACTCTGTTTGTGTGTGTGTGTGCATGCTTTTATATACATTTAAGCCTAAAAATACCACAAAGAAAATCAAATAAATAAAACAAATTACTATTATAGCTTGTTATGAAACTTCCGGCTGCGCCTCACTAGCCCAACGACGATAACCCAAAGCGTTGTCATTGAGCAGCGTTGGGGAAAGTCGAGCATTGAATTGTACACAGTTGAGTTGCGTTGAGCTGAAGTAAGCAAAAAGCGCGCAGCACATTTGTGTTTAAGTAGCTGGCAAAGCGTAACATTGCCGAGCCCGACACACCACACCGCCGGGCAAGCGACCATTTGAGCAACTGACAGCAGCAATTGCTAAAAAAGCAATATCGATGGCACATTTAACGCCGTGCCCCACGCCATGCACAACGCCACGGCATGCTGCTCTGCTATGCTAATATAATGCTTTTGAATAGAAATACTTTCAATGTGCGCTCATGGCTTACAACTTCAACACCCAACAACGCCCAAAGCGCCCACTTCCGCTTTGTTGTCTCACCCAGCACACACACACACACACACACACACACACACATACACATGCCGGTTCCAGTGCCATCGATATTGGCATTGTCACTACCACGCCCACCTTTGCCATTCGGCAATTTCTCTACTGTGGCTTGTTGTTTTTCTTATCTCGTTTGCCTTTTGCTAATATTTTGATTTGATTTGCATTGAAATGTCTATTTTCTGTTTTTGTTGCTCTCTTTTTTTTTGTTTTTTCATTGTTGTTCATTGTTGTTCATCGTTGGTCCTTTGTGTGTCATGTCCTTGCGTTGCGTTGCGTTGTTTGTTTTCGCTTTCATTCACGACTTGCTGCTGCTGTTTTGCGCTTTAACAACAAAGCGAATGTACGAATGAAATTTGTTTGTATTGAATTTTTAATGAATTTTTATGTGGCGCACAACACGTGCCTTCCTGCCTGCCTGCCTCCCTCTTGCCACAGTGTGCTTCCGCCGTGCGCGTTATTATCCTGTGCTCTTGTATCGTCCTGCCTGCCAGACAGTCTGATATGTTTTCCCTTATTTTTTTTTTCGTTTCCTTAGACGCTTATGTGTCTATTGGCTGACTTAAGCTCTTGTATCATTGTGGCACGTGTTTAGACAAGGGCACACACACACTCATACATGTTACATAACATAAATGCTGAAAAAAAGAATTTTTCAACAAACATTTTCTCATTAAATTTATTTTTCAAAATTCAGAATTTGTTTTTTCTCTCTAATGATCAACTTACGCATTTTTCTCCTCATTACTCAACTTTTTTCCTTTGGTTGTTTTATTGTAATTTGATTTGTTGTTGTTTTGTTTATGGCCTTTAATAACATTTCTAGCATATTTGAAGACATGTGCCTCACGACTTGTCTGTGTGTGTGCGAATGCGAGTGCGTGTGAGGGTTTTATTCAGCACTCTGCACAAATATGTCTTAATTAAAATTGATTTTTGGTCAACGGCACCGCATTTGTGTGCCTAACCAATTTAGTTTACTCTCATTAGGCCGCAAAATGCAAAGTGGGTCAAAACTATCGGTGTGCCTTCTTAAACCGCGACATGTGTGCTTTGTGGTGACTCTGACTTGCAATCGATTTCGTGTTCGGCAAAATGCTTTGCTTCCAACTATCATTATTACATGCACTTGCATACACTAATTAGTTAAAAATAATCATCGTTGGCATTTTGTAATGAAGTGCTTCACTTGAATTCCTTCATTTGCTTTTGATAATAATAATATTTTCTACTAATCACATAAATTATTGTAGTTTAGACATAATACAGTTCAAAAACATAAGGCATTTCGATTACATCAAAGCACTCCAAAAAGTATGCAATACAATTCGGCAATTAAGTGAATCCCTACAAAATTCAGTATAATTTCTGATAAGCTCTGATTTAGTCAAAAATCCAACTGTGGCAAAGCAACACACACACACACACACACTAACACACATACAAATACACATAAGCACACAAATGCCAAAAGCGATTATTTTTGCTTGTTTCGTGCATTAGGCATTTGTGCGCCCCGCCCGTCGTGCCGCACCTGTTCAAGCCTTAAACCGCTTTTCAATTGCGCACAGCTGCGCATTTTTCATGCGTATAACAAATTTATTGCCATATATGATTATCGAAAAATAATTTTGCATAATTTCAGGCTGATTAGTTTTGGCCACAGTGCTGCCTGCGCAATATAAAATTAAATTCAACGCGAATTCATACAAATTCACCACGACTGAGCCTTCTATAATTTTATTTTGCATTTTGTGGCGATTTCGGTTAAATACAACAAATTACGCATGTCAAAATTGCATTGCCCAACGAACGCCCGAAATGAAATACAAACAACAACAACAAAAACAAAATCTATCTGTGTGATTATGTATCTGCGTAACTGCGTTGCTCTGCTGTGCCTAATGAATGTTTTTCAAACAAAATATGCGCGCAATAATTAAATACGCCAACTCATTTTTGGCTTCTACCCTTCTCCCTTTCCCACCACCCCTTTCTTTTTGACATTTTTGTTTGTCGTTATAGAAACTCATACATTTTGTGAATTAAATTTTATTTTCGCTTTGGTTTGCTATTTTTTTATTTGAAATTTATGCAATAAAAGCGATTTGTTTTTATTATGTCAGCGAATGAGCGTACATGACATTTAATTATTTTATTGATTAAATAAAACAATTAAGTTTATGTTAATTAATGTGTGCCCACACACACACACACTCACACACACATACGGGCACATGAGCTAGCATAGATACTCAGACATGATTGAGTGAATTGAAAGTTTCTCTGTAATCAAGCCAGCAAGCAAGCGAGTCCGTGAGCAAAGTTGTAGAATGAACCATGATGGCAGCCGCAACGAAATTAGAAGCACTAAAATAATTTAAGGCCAGCATAGAAAATTAATGAGGCCATTAAATGCTCAACAGCAGCAGCAACAATACAAGCATACGCACACACACACACACACATGTGCATGTTTGTATGAGTGCTTTTAATTCGAGATACAAGTTTGCCTCAGAGCTAAGCATGAGTTTGAGTCTGTTGCGACAAGTCTTTGTCACAGACATTGTCATCATTTACAAGTACCAAACACACACGCAAGCCCACACACACATACACACATGCATATATATAGTGGAATATATGTGTATGGCCGGGTCTATGTCGGTGCGTTGTCTAACTCATGCGTGTCTGCGTGCGTTAGTTGAAGTTTAGTTTGAGTTGAGTTTCGAGTGTTGTTGCCATTATTATTACCATCATTGATGTTTCTGTTTCTCTGCTGTGCACAACTACTTGTGCTTCGGTTGGCTGTCTGGCAGACGTGCAGAACGAAGGTTTGGCTCGTCCTTTTCGCATAACGTTTCGGTTCGCCATGTTGCTGTGCTCAGACTTGAATGCCTTTGCTGCGTTTGCTGTGCCATGTTGTTGTGCCATTTATCAAGCGTCCAAATGAAGCGTTTAACTGGGAAGTAATAATGAAATATGGTCACCTTAAATTTATGTCTACTTACATACATGACTGCTCGGATCCTTTATTGCACGCCGTTTGTGCTCTCTATTTTGTATGTTGGCAGGCAGCATGGCGAACAACTTCACCAACACACTTAAAGCTATCATTAAAGACACAGAGACAGGCAGGCAGGCAGGCAGACAGAGAGAAAGGGCGACGGTTATTCTGTCAGTTCTCGCTCACTTATTTACTTACATGGTCCTCCATTCGTACTGACTTTGCGTCAGTTTGTCTTCATTTAAGCCTTTAAATTTATTTTAATTAATAACGCACTTGACAGATTGTGTTGCCGCCTGAAAGTAGGCCGCATGTTATTTCGACTTGAGTGCATTAAATGATGATGTCAGGCTGGCCAATTATTGCATGAGCAAGTCTACAGCCAATGATACATGCCGAGGACTTATAGTTTGACCAAGTGAATTTTGGAGCTTTGTTGCTTGACGATAATCAAAATTCAAATTGTTATCAATGACAACATTGTCTTTAAAATCGATTAATCTTTGTTTGGGCGAAATATGTCACTAAGCCATGTATAATGTAAAGCAAAACTAAGTTTGATGAATTAAATGACTTTGAAATAACTTTAAGTCATGCTGCAAATTCTGCCGGCTCTTAGCTGCTTTTCAAGCTTATTACAGACTTGCCACTCATGCCACAACAATCGCTGTAATGGGCAATTTAATTTCCGACCCGATTTTCATCGAGTTGCTAACAATGCCGCCGACGCTTTGACTCATCGACGAGCATGCCAAACTTTATAGTTGTGTGTGCAAAACATGAGTTAAATTTGCTAACAAGAAAAATCGAACAAAAAATATTATTTCGGTCATGTGAAATATTTAATCGCCTTCATATATTTGCATATAATAACAAAATTATGCAATTCATTTTAGAGACGTTTGTCAACAAAAAACGATGAGCACATTTTGCAAACAAAAGGAAAGTCTTCATGGCTTCTTCTTCGTGTGATGTGTGCCAACGTCTTCAAAAACACAATATACCCTAAACGTTGTGTGTATATGAAGTATGACAATAGCATACACACACACACACACACATACATGCTAACCTTTCAAAGGTGCGCTGATTAAATTCAAACCGTAAAGCAGCCAACAGAAACAACAACTCACACCAGAAGATTGAACGACCACGACCACGTTGACGATAGCAACAACACAACATTTAACTTTGGCAAGGACAACAACAACAAAAACAACAACAATAGTAACAACAGCAACAACAAGAACAACACCAACAAACAACAATGCCGCATTTTGCATTTTTCGCACAACAGCACGTATACGTAATAAAGTTAAACATAACAAATTCACTTTCATTTGAGCCTCACTCGCTCTTGTTGCTGCTGTTGTTGTTTCTGTGCTGTGGTAATACTTTTTTGTACTTTTACTTTTTTGCATTTTCTTTCACCTTTTTCGATTTATTTATTTATTTATTTTTGTTTATTTTTTTTTCTTTTTTTTTGGTTTTGTTTTGGTGTTTTTTTTTTGCTTTTGTGTTTTAGCCTTTGTTGCGCTTCAATTTCAACCTAAAATTCACTTCAGCTGGCAAAGATAGGTTTTTTTTATTTTTCTTCCTATGTTATTGTTGTTGCTGTTGTTGTTTATGTTATACACTTTTACGTTGTGTTTGCTTTGCTCTAATCAGGCGTAGTAAAGTTTTTTATTTACGAGCCAAAGACCGCCATTTGAGCGAACACGTTAAGCAACTTTACTAAATGTAAATGTATATCAGTGTGTGTGTGTGTGTGTGTGTGTGTGTGTGTGTGTGTGTGCGTCATCAATCGATTATTTGCCAAACACTGATCGCTCATATGGGCCAAGCCCGGGTTAGCTGTGCATGTGTGTGTGTGTGTGTGTGTGTGTGTTTTTGTTGGCTTGCAGTTTAGCTGCACAATTGGCGCTTAGACGATTTAACCTTAATAATTATCGACCGCAGCGGCGCAAGTTTAAATTGTTTGCGATTAGTTTGCGCTTCACTTCGCCGTCGTTCGTAGTTTATTTGCACTCATGTATGTGCAAGCCAAGGCAGCAAAGTAATCCTGCAAAAACACTTTGCTTGGAAATCATTTCGTCGATTCATCAGCAATTTTTGAAAGCCTCTCAATGTCAGACATGAACATACTCACTTCTTCTTTCTTCCCTTGTTTGTTTGTAACGAATGAGAACACAAGCGTTTTTTATATATTTTTTTTCATATATATTTTGTTTAATTCTTTCTTCACTCTCCATCATTATCATTATGATCATGATCATTAACTTATGCTCTCTGCCTATATATGGTTACTTATAGCTCACATATTATCTTATATAATCATAGTGTTTTTTTTTTTTGTTTTTTTTTTTTAATCATAATTCTTATATTGTTTTTTTTTTTTAATTTTTTTTGTTTTTGTTTTATTTTTCCCTTCTTTTCATATGCAAAGAAAAAAGTCTTTGGTTTACCTTACAAATACATGTTTTTTTTTTTTTGTTTTGCTGATATATATAAATATATATTTGTATGTACTTATATGTATGTATGTATGAATGAATGTATATGTAAGAATGTTAGTATATTACGTTCGCACGTCTGTATGTATATAAGAATGTTTAGTTACATTGATATTAAATCATATATATATATAAGTAACGTTTTGAGTATGTTTTTGCGTCAGTTTTGTTTTCACTGTTTGTAAATGTTTTCGTGTGTAAGTGTGTGAGTGTGAGTGTATACATGAGTGTTAAATTAACTAAAATTAATTATGCTAATTAGTTTTACCATTTACACTTTTTGCATTTGCTTTGTTTAACATGTTTTGCTTTTCGCTTTCATTAATTACACATTTAATTACATCATTTTTTGTTTTTGTTTCTTTCTTATTTACGTTTTTTTATTATTCTGGGACTGGATCTTTTCTGATTTTTTATTATTTTATTCTGCGCCACATCAAAGGATATACAAAGGATATGCCAGCTAGTTTTTTTATATATGTAAGTATATATTATTTACTGTTTATTTTGCATTTTCAGCGCATTTTTTTATTTTTACTTTGTTAATTTTAGTTTAATTTACTTCTATTTTATTTGATTTAATTTGTTTTTTTTCTGCGTTTTGCTTTTTCAGATGCTTTTTTTAAACTCGACTTTATTTTTAATTGTACATTTACAATTATTTTTACTGATTTTGTTTTCTTTTTCAAACATTTAATATGAAACAGCGATGTATTTTTTTTTTATTTTTCTTTTAATTACATATATAATATTTTTAAGTGTAGAGTCATTTAAATCAACAAAAAAAAACTTATATATTAAATAAAAAAAAATGGTTAACAAATTTTGATTTATCTTAAACAAAATAAACAAAACGCGCAATTATTTTATAGAAACCAAAATGTATAAATTAACTTAATCAAAAAGACTTGTTCAGAATATCTTTTCACCAGTTTGATATTCGTTTTGTTAATTGTTTGCTTAGTCACTTTAATAGGAATCAAATTGCTGCACAATTTCTTGTTTCAATAATTATTTTTGTTAATTTAAATATTTTATGCATCTTTGCATAAATTTTTTCTGACTTTGAGTGTGAGTTTTGATAAAACTAAAACTTGTTGTGTGCAAAAACTTTATAGTTTTTTTTCATTGTTGTTTGGTCTCTATTTATTTAAAGGGAATATTAAATGTGTGTTTCTCTAGTAATAAAAATAAGAAATCCCATATTTTACAAATGAAATGTTTCAGTACCTCAAATTGTGATAAATGACAACTAACAAAAAACAATAATAAAAAAAAAAAGTTTTAATATTTCATTGCAATAAAAGTCTTTGAATTTGAAACGAGTTTCCCAGCATGAAAACCAAAAACAACAAAAAGTAATAAGAAAAAAGTCTCTATTTCATTGTTGCTTTGCATTACGAACTTACTTTTGGCGCTGCGTCAGTGGCAAGCGTTGAAAGATACTTAGATACTTTTTTGCTTTCTTTACACATTCGTAGTTTCTTTTCGTTTTTTTTTTTTTGCAATCTTGTTCGTATGTCGAAGTTTTTTCTTTTTTTTTTTTTGTACAACACATTAATTACTGTTATTTTTGTTTGCTCACAACTTTGAAACACGTTTCTTTTTTATCTTGAAATTTTATGCTATGCCAATTGAATATGTAATTACGATGTAAATATTAATTTATACATTTATATATATTAATGGTTTTAAATTTAGTAATTATTTTATAGGTTTTTATTTACAATTTCAGTTAGTATTTTTTTGCTTTTTACATACACCTAAAAGTATACTTTAGTTTTTGCATCTTGCATTTTTTTTAAGTAAATTTCTTGCAAATTATTATCTTCAGTTATCATGCATTATCTTTTTTATCAGACACTATCACATTCTGTTTTTTTTTCTTTTTTATATTTTGTATCCTTGTTCCTCCTCAACGACACTTTCCAATGCACCGCACAATTTTGTTATTATTATTATTATTTTTATGAATTCTTGTTTTTGTTATTTTATGATACTTTCTTTTGTGTTATTTAATACGCATAATCAGTACAAGTTGCACCACTAACGGCACCGCCCAAACGCCCAATCACCCAACCGGCCGCCTTAACGTTCAGCTCAGTGAGCACTCAGTACAAAAGGAACTTAAGAGAAATATTTTGTTTTTGCTTTAGGTGTATTGCTAACTTATGGGTCGGGGGCGTAGGTGAGTGTTTAAGTATGAGTGTGTGTGTGTTTTTTTTTTATTGATGGCTGTGACCAATTTAGACATCAGTGCCGCAGCCCTCCTGATAACCCTCATCCGGCGAATTGCGACTGCTGCTGATGAGTGCGCGTTTCAGCGCTGTGACGGGTGGCAACACTGGCACGCCGCCCTTCTGCCACACGCGTATCGTCTTCGCGTTCACTGGCTGGCCATTTGGCAATATCGAGCCGGAGCTGCTTGAGGGCGCAACGACGTGGGCGGGTGTGGGGGATGAGGAGACAGAGGAGCCGCCACCACTGGTGTCGGCAGCGTGTAGACGTGGCAGAGTTCGACTGCTGAAGTGAGGACTGCTGTTGTTGCTGCCCGCTGCCATCGCTGATGATGACGAAGATGAGGAGTTGGCATGTGTTGCTGCCAGCGTCGAAGCCAGTTGTTGTTGCAGCTGCTGCAACGGATGCATTTGGAGGTGATGATTGTGCTGATGCTCGGCGCCAGGCACCAGAGGCAGACCATAGTCATTTGGATAGCCACCACCAACACCAACGACGGCACCCGATGAAGAGCCCGAAAGATTGGTTGTGGTCGTGGAGGTCGTCGAGTGTGCGCCATGCATCATTGAGGCGGCCGATGTGCCCGGATTGGTGTTGTTCATGCCACCGACGCCATTAGCTGACGACTGTTGGAGCGTGTTGTTGTAATGCGTGCGTGGGAACGTTTTGCTGAAGTAATCCGCCGTTGCGCCGCTTCGTTCGTGCATGTCGTAAAGTTGATTGGATTCAATGATGGGCGTCTTGTCTGTGTAACGTTTCATGAAGAGATCATCTGCCGAGGAAGCGCCAGCTGGTGCGTGTTCCCAGAGTCCAGAGGGGTACAACGAATCGCAGCCACCGGCACGACTGTATTCACCGCTAGTGCCAACCATTTCAACGCCAGTGCCGAGATTGGCCGTAAGTATCGCGGGTATTTTCAAATCGGTGAACTCATCGGAACCAAAACGCTTTGTGTCATTGATCAAGTCCGGATTGTTGCCAGCCGAAGCCGTGGGTGAGATGAAGCATGGTGCGGTTGAAAGCACGGATCCAGAGTTTTCATAGCTATTAGTTGTGTAGGGTAAATCGGTCAAGCGTGGCGGCTTTTGTACGGGATTGGCACTCTTCGACTCGCCCTTGAGCCCCGTCATGCCACCGGCACCGCCAATACCGTGGTTGCTGCCGCTGCCTTTGCGCTCCAGCGTGGCAACGTTGTCAATGCAATTGGGAATGGCGCCATTAGCGATAACCACGCCACCAATGCTGCCATTGCCAGTGGCCGGCTGCGTCTTGTTTGTGATCGAATTCTGATGGTTGACCGACGTGATGACCTCCAAGTGGTTCGGTGTCTTGGTGTCCGTGTAGGGTTGTCGCTTCACACGCATTAGCAGACACATGGCAACGGCCAGCGCAAAGATGATGAGCGCGACGAGTGCAGCACTGATGCCGACGATCTGGCCACTGCCCAGTGAAGCCATGCCGGCTGCGCGCATGCTCACGTGCAGCGTGAAATTTGCCTCGGCAGTGCCGGCACGGTTCTCTGCTACGCAATAAAACTCACTTGAATCAGTCTCCTGTGCATTGGTGAGCACAAGACGCGAACGCTTCTCGAAGCCGCCATTGCCACTCTCCTGCTCGAACATGTGCACGCGCTGGTATGAGCTAAAGGCGCTGTTATTCGTCAGCAAACGACCGTTCCAGTACCAATTGATGACGGCGGTGGGCACGGCGCGTGCGCGACAAACAATTGACGCATTCTCGCCCATTGTCGCCTCGACGTAGTGTGAGATGGGCAACATTTCTGGCCGGCAAGCGAAGTCGTCCACCTGCAAGTCGGCAAAGGTGCGATCGATGACACGTTCAGGGCCGCCCGAGCACACCGGCGCCACCGGATACGGAATGTTACGCTGCATCAGCCAAAGCTTGGCTTCACGCAGCCGACAGTCACACAGCCAGGGATTGTCATGTAGCTCGATGCCGTGCAGACGACTCAGCGTCTCGATAGTCTTCGGCAGTAGTTCACTTAGCTTGTTCCCATTCAGACGCAACAATGTGAGTCCATCAAGACCGGCAAAGGCCTGCGGTGAGATCGTTTGTATGTCGCAATGTGATAAGTCTAATTTGTGCAACGCAGGCGTACTCGCGAACGCATTCGCCTCGATTTTGTGTATGTGATTCGAGGCGAGTGTCAACTCGCGCAGCGAACTGATATAGCTGAGCGCCAATGAGGGCACCACGACCAGCAGATTGTGCGACAAGTCCAATTCGACGAGGTTCGTCAGTCCCTTGAATGTTTCCGGTTCGATGAGGCCGATCTTGCAGTTTCGCAGATACAACTTTTGTAGATTGAGCAGGTTCGCACGTATGAATTGCTCATTGGAGAGCGTTTGCAACTTGTTGCCCGACATGTCCAGCACCTGTGTCGAGGGATCAATGTGCTCGGGTATGAGTATGAGCATGCGATCGATGCACTCAACTGTCTGCTTGCCGCCTTTCCACTTGCAGGCGCAGACTGTTTGACAGCTGCTCAATTGTTGTTGATGCACGATCAGTGTATTATCGGCTGAGGAGCCGCCACCACCACCGCCCGAAGAAGAGGAAGAAGTGGCAATGCCACCAGCCCCGTTTGTGTGCTGATATGGTGCCATGAAGTCCTCGGTCATCGGCTGGCTGTCCGCAATGGCGTAGACATCGTTGTTGCTATTCGGTGGCGGTGGTGGCAGTGATTTATGCCCATAGCCGTTAGATGGCGTGCCATGATTATTGCTTGCATAGAGAACATGATGCTGACCGGCTACGCCGTTGCCACCGCCCCGATTGTAACGTGTGGCGTTTGTGGGCGTGCCAGGCAGCAGCAACAACAACAGTGACAGCAGCAGCAAATGTGCGTACCGTTGTGCCCCCGGTTGTCCTGCCCTTATACTTTGACTTGGCATGCTGATATGTGTGCTTTGTGCTTTGAGTCCTTTGAGTTATTTTAGTTAACAGTTTTTTTCTTTTTTGTATTTTCTTTGCCTTATTTTCGTTTTGTTTTGTTTTGCTTGTTTTGAAGTTTTTAGCTTTTAATGTGGGTTTTATCTTATGCTTTACTGCCTCACATATTTGATATGCATGTCCTTCGTATATGTTGATGAGTGCTCTGATTTCGGCGTTGATATGTTTTGCTGATTAGACAAATGTCCTTTTGTCGCGCGCACGCAACGAAATCATATAAATTAAAATGAATGCAGTGATAGGAGTAGAGGAAGCAAACTAAAAAGGCTTGACAAAATCGCCAGCAGACATAATTAATGAGTTTTTGTTGCTGTTGACCTGAAATCTTCACTGTTTGTTTGTTGTGTTTTTCGTTTTGTTTTTCGTTTTTAATGATTTCTCGGTTTTGTTTTTTTTTTTTTTGGTGTTTTTAATTAACTCAAAACACTAAAGAAACGCTTGATTATCCTCGAAGCTTGTTGCTTGACTTTTGTTATTGGCTTTGCTTCGCTTTTCTATCTTTTGTGCTGTTTTGTTTTTAGTTCACTTTTATAGCTTGACACGACTTTTTATGACTCTTTACGACTCTCTTTTTGGCAATATATTCTTGTTGTATTTCTTCGCTTCTTATTTGTAGTTTGCTTTTATTTTTTTTTTTTTTGTTCGTTACACACCGGAAAATTGATTAATTGCGAATTTGCTTTTCCACTCGTTTTTCAACACGTGAAAGTGTATTTTTTTGTTTTATAAATTTCTCACTGAATTTTTCATGTTTTGACGTAATTAGCGCGTCGAGTTCAACTCTGGTCGTCTTTGTTGTTGTTGTTGTTCTTGTTGTTCTTGTTGTTATAATTTATAGCTCAGCACAGGAGTTCTGCACGCGTTCACTGATAATCCTTTGCCACCTTTCGATACGTTTCGGGGCTTGGGTTTCACATACATTCGGTCGCTTCACTCACTGAGCAAAAAATGTTGCTTTTATTGTTGTTGTTGGCTCTTTATTTTCGTCTACAATGTTAAGCACGCGAATTCTGCGTTTGGTCAACGAGCCAAAAGAAGCATGCCGAGTTACGCTGAGCAAAAACACGCGCACCTTAGTCCTTTGAGCTTACACACTTACACACACACACATGCACGCACGCACAGCGAACAAATTGTGAACCAAAAAATACAAAAAAAGAAAGGACCCGCTCGGCTAATGGACGCACAAAAACGGTCAGTGCCGAGTCCTGTGCGAAGTGTGTTTACGCAACTCTTGCAGCTCGTTGCCGCTATTTGAACTTATTTTTGCGTAATGCTTTGCTTTGGTTTAGTTTGGTTTGCCTTTTGCTGACAACGATTTTCGCCACGCAATGTTTTAATTTTCAGCACGTTGTCCTTTGGCGTATCCTGAGCGCGTGTACGATTTCTTATACGGTGCGTTTGGCATTCTGAAACGGCAGCAGCAATTGTAGACTCGCATTTGGCCAAATTCGACCGAATTTCGGCTGTCGACAACGTTCGACGTCGTACATACACAAGCACACACACGCACGCACGCACACGAATCTCGAATGGTGAACCACACGAATTTACACGAAATTCGAATAATTGAATTTACTAAATGTGATATTTTCTTTATTTCGTATTTATTTTGAGCAATTTTCATCGGCAATTTATTGCTAATTCGTTTGTCACTTTGCGCGATTTTTGTTTTCATAGAATTATGAAATACTTGGGATTTACTTGACTTGTGAGTTTCAAAGATTCTTATTCAATCTTGAAGAACGAAGCACTAACGAACGTCGGCGCGCTGCAGATAACCAACCGCTCGGCGTCGTTTGTCGTTTATGACTGAATTTCAGAAAGAGAAAAGTGCTGCCTGAACCAGTGCACGAAGCGAGATACTCAGATACTTTGTGTGCGCGCTCGTACGAAGTCGCCGCCGCCGTCGCTCGCATCGTGCAACATTTTCAGCTTTGGTCGCCGATGACTTCGTTGCCGACGACGTCAGAACCCTCTTGTCTCGTTGTTTTTGCGATGCGACGACACTCGTGTTGAGCGCGAGAGAGAGAGAGAGAGCGAGAGCGAGTGAAAATAAACCAGTTTTATCGCTCTCGCCACAAGTTTTTGGTTTGTTGCAATGTTTTTGTTTTAAACTTCATATTGATGGAGTTTCTGGCATTGGAAAGGGAGTTTTATGTTTACTTGTGACTAGCAACATGTTGCAACATAAACTTGATGTTTACGCAACATCTTTCTGTTGCTTCTGTGGTTCGTCTTACTTATCTTCTTTATCATGCAACACAAAAAATTAAATTCTAAAAAAAAGTTATTCATTAAAATTTTAAAAGTTTAGTAAATAAAATAAATAAATAATATAAAAATTATAACCAAAAATCAAAAAAGTTTCCCCTCAAACATGTTGCTTGGCAACTTGTTGCAGCATATGTTGCCATAACCGATTCGCTACTTTTCAGCTTTTGTTGCTTCTACATTCAACAAGGAGAACTTGTTGCGAAACAGTAAATTTCTTAGACTGAACGACATGTTGACTCGTTGTCTTTACTACTTCTTCTTAACTAGCCTCGCCGGCATTCATGCAACACTGATTACTTAACAACTTCTATTAATAATGGTAATTACTACATGCATCAAGTTGCAAGTGCTTAAATGCTTCATATAAAATCACCTAAGGCCTAAGTTTTTATTTTTCCTCTCTTCAAATCCGGCAAAACTTTTTAGTTCATCAGTTAATCAAAAAGCAGCGTAAAACGATATTTTATTTATTAATTAGTTACGCAAATCGTAAGTCAGTCAATTAAATCAACTTAATTCTAACACCATGGCTAAATTACAGAGGCAACTGTCATGCAACATCTTACTTGTTGTTGCTGCCTGGCTGCGAGGCACATGAAGAACTTTTGCCATGCTAATAGAAGCGATTTTATTTTGTTACTGTTCATGTTGGAGATCGTGTTGCAGTGAAATTAGCAAAGTTGCCTCGGAAGTGCAACAAGAAATGCCACAATTTGTTGTATTCGGCATGACTGTTGGTCGTTGCCCGTTGCCCACTTCGCTTGCACTTTATTGGGGCACACGGCACCCGCGCTTCGATAGCTTTGCACGAATCCACATTCGTGTGTGTGTTAGTTTTGGAGTTTCACTTTAGGCTTTTCTATTTGTAGTTTTATGGAACAAATTTCGTTGAGGTTTTCTAGGTAACGAGGCTAATCGATTTAGGGAATTTCTGTTATATTTTCATGCCGTTTATTTGTTCCCAGACAACTCTTTTCTCTCTCTACTTTACTTTTCTTATTATCTCAGACTATTTTTTTTTTTTTTTTGGCAATTTTTTCAATTGATTTTTATTTCGTACTTTTTGCAATTGCTTCCAGACTCAAACATTAACTGTTTTCTTTGTTGCTTCAAGATCTTTATTTCCTTTTCTTCTTCTGTTGTCAATCAATTACTTTACTCATATTTTCTTGCTCTTCTGTATTTGTGTTCTTCTTAAGCGCTCTTTTCTAATCTGTCAAATTGTTGCCTGTCTGCGCCTTTGCTTGCTAATTGTAGACACCTACACGCACAGATACTTTTGTATCCAACAGTAACAAGAATTTGTGCCCACGTTGGTATAACAAAAGTGTTTAAAAAGAAGAAGAAAAAAAAAGGTGATTAGCTCTTTCGTTCGATTACTTATCACGTCGACTCGCCTACACACACACACACACGCACACTTAACACGCTTCATACGATTTCATGCACTGCTTGAGCAGCACTTTTAATTGAATAATTCGCTTTTGTTGTAGATAAATCGCAAATGCAATGAACTGAAAATAAAAGCAAAATAATTGAATGAGCGAACGGACGGACAGACGTGCGATTGGCGTCGCCACTTTCAATAAGTAATTGTAGCGCAGGTACAAAATGCACTGCAGCGACTCGTTTCGATTCGTTGTAATGAGTTTCAAAAGTAGTTATGCTTGTTGCCTTGAGCCGAACTTTGGTTGTTACTAATTAAGATTGATGAAGGCGCGCGCAAAGTTTGATTGTTTGATTAATGCGTTTTATAGTTTGTTCAAGTGCGCTCGTTGCGACGACGACGACGAAGCTCATTTTCTAATGCGCCGCGCGCCGTGTGTGTTCCACCATTCATGCCCACATGCATTCCTGAAGTCACTCACTCACTCACTCATTCATTCATACAAACATTCATTGCACTATCAGCACTTTTTTTTGTTATTTGCTTGCATGCCTTTTTGTTGTTGTTTCATTTTCTTGTCAAGTTGCGGCATTTGTGTTAATATTTACTCGCTTTATTTGCCTCTTACCTTCGCCGTGGCCGTTGTTTTTATCAGTCGTCTGTTGCTGCGCGGCGATCTAATGTCATAAATTAGCGTATTTGTTCCACGCCGCATGCAAACAGGAAGTGACTGCGCTGCTCTGCGCTGCGCTCTCGCACAAACGTTGTTGTCATTTCCAGGCGGTCGCGAAACTCAAGTTGTTGTTGCCTCTGTCAGTGAGTTTGTCCAGCCGTCTGACCGGCTGCGTCGACAAGATGTTAATTATGTTGATGGCCCATTATCTTGTTCTCTGTAATTATGTAATTTTATAATCATTCTGTCTGTCTGTCTGTCCCGACTTTGTTTTGATTTGGCTTCAGATGCGCTGCACGTGCAATTAGTTTGGCGAATTCGCTTAACTTTTCGGTTTCGGTTTGTTGATAAAGCGCTACTTCAACCTTGCCACATGTCAAGCCAACGAAAGTTCCAAAAATAATATGCCATTCAATGTCCAAAATTGTCTTCGATTCTCGGACCTAAGCAGAAAGAGATAGCAGGTTCCTCAACATGTTCGTCAAGAAATAAACATCCAGACAAGCAACATCATAATGATCTCGATACTAATGCTGTTCCCAATGATCAGCGGCGCAATGTTGATTGAAGATCGACACAATCGACTTCGAAGCCAGTCTGGGCAACAGACACGTAAACAAAAGGTTCAATTCAACTTCAGTCGGTCGGCCGTCGCTCCGTTTTTATGTGAATGACTCATATCCGCAGTCGAAATGCAAACAAAGCAACGAAGAAAGAACGCATCTACAAACGCGTTGCGCTACATGAGTGATTGAATGGCATATGTGTGTCGGCTGAGCATCAAATGGGTGAGTTGGGAGAATGCACTCAAAGCATGACGTATTGTAATCTTTATTGAATAGCATTTCATGTCAAATTCAAAGTGATACAAAAAGCATAAAGTTTATTTTGTTACAAATTCCCAAACTCAAAAGCGCTTAGTTTTAATAACTTCTCAAAGTTTGAAGGTCTCTTTGGGTTGCTCGAATACAAACGACTCACAACATTTGACTGCTTTGTTCTTTCTTTCTGAGCTCAAGACAACTAATAAAATCGCTCCAAATAAAAAGAACCCAAACATTCAAAGTTGTTTAACATATTTTTCAGTCTTTGGGTTTGTTTAGAATAATTCTCACTGTTGTGTGAAATGATCTCGAGTCTTTTCTTTAACGACACACAAAAACCAATACGGTTTGTCAGACGACAAAGACTTCCAGTGAAAAGTAATGATCTTACTATAAATAAGACTTAAGTGCACACACGATTCTCGGTTACCGCAGAGGCGACAAACAATGAAACTGGACCGAGGCGAATCCAGTAGAACGTGTTACATAAGCCAAACGAATGTATCCGACCAATGATGACGCCTTCTAAGCTACTTCTAACATAATTTATGTGTGCACTGTACATGTGTGTGTGTGTGTGTGTGTGTGTGTTTATCGCTGTTTCTTTAGATTATATTTACTGAGTTATGTTTTTTCAACAGTACTTTTTCCGGCTAACATCATTTGCGGCACTGGTAAAAAAACATACAAAATCAAAACAAAGCCGGACAGACATTGAGTAAAGATACATATGTATACAGATACCGATGACTTGCGGCAGCAAGGGATAGCCAAGCGCAAAGTGTACTGAGCTCAACGGAGTTAAGTTTAGTTGAGTTGAGCTGAGCTGACATGTAGCCTACATAAAGCGCTAAACTAATTACCTGCGAGACATAGACGACTACTTGAGAACAGGTAGAGTTTGTGTTATGACTTGCGTTGGCAGTGTAGCTAACAACAACAGCAACAACAACAGCAGCATAATATACACTCGACCGTTGCATAGATAGTTGCAACTCATGGCTCATGACTGCATTGCGCAGACAGGAAATGCGCGCTGTGTGGCTCCGACTGAGGCTGAGGCTGAGACTGAGGCAGAGGCGTGCTCGGTGTCGATGTCGGAGGCTGAGGCTGAAGCTGTTGCTTAAATGAATGAATGAATCAAGTTGCGTTGTGAAATATAACTAATGTGAATGTGTATAAAGTTTTATTTATTTTACTTTTTTGTATTTCTTACTTTAACGAGGTTTTTTTTTGCTGCTTTGCTTTTGATAGTTGAGTACGTTGCATCTGCAATGGCAGCGGCGTATCTCATGAGTGTAAAGCCGGTTCCTGCTGACTGCTGTGTGCTTCTAATTGTTAAGTTCGTTTCAGTTCGGTTGAGTTTCAGTTGAAGTTTGTCTACATTACAGCACTTCTTACTTACAAAACTCATTTGCGGTTGTGTTCTTATACTTGTTATACTTCAACTGAAAAATTTTCCGGTTTGTGCAGCTGACACTGCCACATGGAGACGGACAGACAAAGTAATAGAGCCGGACGACGGTGGGTTTGGATAGACAAACAGTAAGACGGACGGACGGACGTTTGGGCGAACGCCTATTTTTCACATTCGCTTTGGCTTGTTTATCGAACGTCGCTGAGGCGAAGTGCCAACGCAAAGTGTATGCGGTTGCAACACTGACCATGTCTGTGTATCTTTGCCACTCGCGTTGGCTATAAGTGTGTCTGCCACACATGCACACACGCACACATGTGTGTATCTGTTACCTTAGCTCAGTTTTTACGCAGCCACCGTCTTGCAACGAGCGGAAACTGTTTCATGTGCGAAGATAAACGTGTGGCATGTGAGCATCGCCAGCCTGGGAATGCGACCTCGTTGTATTGCTTTTCGTCTCAACTCTCCAACTTCTTCTTCTTCTTCATTTCATAGACTGCTGCTACCGATATCAAATAGAAATAGTTTTCCAAGAATACGAGTAAAAGAATTAATGAAGTTGAGCGCACAAGAATGACTTCGATTTTTTATAGATACACGTACTTGTGCAAGTTGATTTGCCGTTGGCTCCGTGGCTCCGTGGCTCTTTGGCTCTTTGGCCTGCATTCCGATGTGTGCCTCTGTTGGCATTACTCGTTTTATGAATTGGCATGAAATTGATTTGTTGTTGTTGTTGATGATCATGACGATGACGAAGGCAATGGCGATAATGACGTTGTGCAAGTGACTCTGTTAAGCTGTGAAGAATTTATGTGCCTGGTATTTCGGATTTGATGCAATTGAGCGGCTTGTTTGAGCAGTTAATTTAACTTAAATTATATTTTATGCACCTGAAGAACTTGTGAGCTCATGCAGGTTAATTTCATTGCCATAGAGAAGCTTCTCAACTCATT
Organism: Phortica magna; assembly: GCA_037044515.1. Lineage (NCBI taxonomy): Eukaryota > Metazoa > Arthropoda > Insecta > Diptera > Drosophilidae > Phortica > Phortica magna. The sequence continues at coordinate 193,697 of JBAMBP010000846.1, read as the reverse complement.
ATTTGTCATTAGAAAAGCAGAAAAAATAAATAAATAAATCACTTCAGTAAAACGGAGTTATGGCAGACCTAAGCGCCTTTAAGCCATACGCATTTATTTAATATTTACTTTCGGCAAAACAAACGCTAATTAGAGACACTCTCAGACAATTAAGTGGACACCATGTCGCTACGTAGTTGTAGATACATATGTATCTAAGTTCATTACGCTGCCACTAAGCGTAAACAAGACTCAAGTAAACGGGAATTAGATGACCAAAATTCATTAGCTCCGAACAACAACAAGCTCAGCCAAACGCCAAGAGGAGTCAAGCGCCAAAAAACAAACATACAAAAGTCTGCGCAGTTGAAGAGCATTTTTAGCTCAAACGAAAAGAAGTTGAACAAAAATGAAAACCAAACAAACAAAACCGAAAAAGCAACAATAATAATACGAAAAGAAAAAGAAAAAGTGCCAACGACTCTCAAATGATCATAAATAAAGTTCTGCACACGCAAACGCGAAACGAGCACGAACATGAAATAATGGTGATGATCTTTCGGTTCATTAGGCGCGTCGGGCAAAAGTAGCTCGATTGCCGCCGCCATCACCGCCGTTGCCGTCGCCATCATCTTCTGCGCAGAACAGTTGGCCAAGTGGTCATAATGGTTTGCTGTCTGACGGCGATATCCCACGGCGGTTGCAAATTGCCAAGTTGGGCGCACAACACTTTAGCCGGCGGCCGCACTTGTCACTCTGTGTGCGTGTGTGTGTGTGTGTGTGTGAGACATGTGTGTGTGTGTCTTTTGAATTTCGCACTAAACTCGATTGTTTTATGAGTCTTTCGACGCCAAATGTTGTTTAGCTGCTCTAGCGCGTTGTATCTCACATCTGACCGCTCGTCTCTGGAAACCCATGAGCACATAGTTGAGAAAAAATAAAGAATATATAATAAAAATAAAAAAGATACAAACTACAAAAAAGTTGCACGGAAGTGCTTCATACATTTAATTTACTTGTTGATTTTAATGTCTCTTCTACATGTCGTTCTCTTTTGCTCTTCTTCATGCGTTATTTTATAGCCTCTTTCGTTCGTGCCTTTCTTTATGTCCGACGTTTTTCCTTCTACATGTTTATTGCCTTGAATTTTTATTTTGTCATGAATGGTGTATGAATGAATTAGTTTGAAGCGCTTGAATGAAGTCGGTCAGATGAACGAATGTGCAGAAGGCTCATAAACTATTACACTCGCTCTCTCTCTCTATCTCTCTCACTCGTGCTCTAATAGCGTACATCTGATGCTTGTGTATCTTTTTATCTTTGTTAAGATCTTCTGTTGTCGTTGTCGTTTTAAGTCCGCTTTAATGCTTCATTATTGTGCATTATTTCGAATTCGAACTTCATTCTTTTTATACATTTTTGTGTACCTGTTCATTGTTGTTGCTGTTGTTGTTGTTGTTGCTGCTCATTCTCTTCACGCTAAGCCGCTTAAATTTCCCATTGCCACAGCGCGTCTTAAACCCAATTCTTTGCCTCATTCATACACACACACACACACACACACACCATAGGCACATGGGCACAGTCGACCTGTGTGGTGTTCGGTTTTGGTTTGAGATTTATTTTCTTACAATTAAATTTTTGTGAATTTGTGCGGCGTTTCTTTGCTCTTGACAATTGATTTGTTACAAATGTACTGCAATTGTGAGAAAATCCATACCTCAAACTGTGCACTTAGTGCAGTTAAAATAAAGAAGAAGACTTCATTGCTCAAGGTAGTAATTATACTTGACAAATAAATGTAAATACTTGACTTGATTGTGCGTATTTTATGTTTATGTCTCATGTCACATCCAGCCACATGGCACATAGGCCGGCACAGCGTTCAAAATTGGTCATAATGCACACAGTGCTTTTGTGTGTGCTAGATTGCTGCATGTGCCGTGCGATGCTTTGTTACATGGGCGTATGAAAGCAGAATTGTATGAGTTTGTAATATATAATTTATGCTTGTTTAATCGATTCATTCAATTAAGCAAATGATTATGTAATTTAATATGCTCGGCTCGCTTAATGCTTCATATCCGTATTGTTTTTTTTTTTAAACCGACATTAATCGAACGGAACTTTTATTATAATTTCAATTTCCTTACATTCACACATGCAATGAAAATCGCAAATTGCAAACAAAATAATTTCCATACAAGCTATGAAAGAGAAAAGATACAAAATTTCACTGCTTAAGCGCAAACAAATTGTTTAAGGTCAGTTATTTATGTAAGTTTATCGACCATGAATGACGAATAGTACAACAACAACAACAATAGAAGTAAAAAACAAAAACAATTTGCGAAACAAATAAAATTAAAATTTTCATATTAAGCAAAGTTATTAAAGAAGACGGAAGAAAAGTGAAACTTTAGCGAATTTGTTGGTTTGTTTGTTTCCGAGGCGAGGCAAAGCGAAGCGCAGCCAAGCAGATCACATGCGCGAAGTGTGGAGCGAAAGAACTCGAGCTGAATGTGTGGGAACCGAGGCAATTTGCGCGCACAACAGCCGACAAATCTTTAAAGCTGTCAAGAAGTGAGCTTGCTGCAGCAACAACAACGGAATAAGTTCAACTTTTAGCAAATTTAATAGCGAAAGTGAAAAAAGTGGCACATGAGCATGAGTCGCGCAGCCCGAATCTCAGTTAAGATTGCCGTGTTTTCACGCGCAAAGCATTTATGCAAATTTTTGTTAACAACGGAAAATCATTTAACGCCAAACTGAATTTCTTCGTTTAGTTTGCTGGAAAATCTTCAGCCATATACTTTTATATTTTGCTTAACTTTAACGCCGCCAAAGAAAAGAAAAGTATCTTTCGTAGTTGTTGTTGTTGCTGTTGTTGCTTTACACATTTGCCACATGTGAAAGTGAGTTTTTGGTGCGTGTAATGAGTTTTTAATAATATTTTCTCCTGCTATGATTTCATGCTCTCACTATGACTTTTCTTCAACATATCTTGTTTTTTTTTTTTTTTCGAAATATTTTCTTGCTACAGAAATTCATTTTAAATGCCTCAACGTTTGTAATTAGCCACGGTTTGAGTTTAATAGTTACAACGTCAGCGTATCGTTTTTGGTAAGTGATTTCGTTAACACAAATTCGCCTTTGCCATTGTTAAATCGCTTTCAGATACTTGCCTGCCACAATTTGTTAGTTGTTGAGTGCAGTGCGTCTTCTTCTTCGCTGCGATAAAGCTTTAGGCCAAATGCATGAATTTGTACGTTACGCTTTCTGCGCTTCTTGGCTTAAGTGCGTTTTAGGTATTATCGGTATCAACATGGCCTCCAGCCCCCGCAGCCGTCTAGTGCATCGACACACACACACACACACGTTGCAAGAGTTTTGTCTTGTCTTGTTTTTGAGCTGGAAAAGTTACTTATGCATATACTTAGATACATTTTCGCAGCCTTCCACTTAACTGAAAATTGCATTTGCCTTCAGTTCGGTTTCGTGGGTTTTTTCATTTCATTTTCTTTTCTTTTCTTTTTAAATTACAAAAACGCAAGAAACTCGAAGAAAAATCAAAAACAGACGACTAAGCGAACGTATGAAGCGAACAAGTTAACGGATGTCGAACGGCGGTGGTGGAGGGGGCGGCGTTGCAGCAAGAGTAACGGTGCTCGCTTCCGGTTGTTGTAAAACTAACTGTGCATCGCAACAAGCAGTTAACTTTTGCCGCTGCTGCCAAAGTAAAACATAAAAATTATTATTGCAATTAAAATTTACAAATATACAACAGCAACAGCAACAACAACAACAACAACAGCAGCAACAACAACATAAAATTGTTGTAAAAAGTCGCTAAAGAAATAAAGTTCTCATGTAAGCTCTTCTCTGCTCTCCTCTTCTCTGCTCTTCCCTGCCGCTCTATCATCACTGGGCGCCTTTAAATTCGTGCATTGAACCTGAACCGCCCGAGCCGTCTCACTGTCTGTCGCTCTGTCTCACTGTCTGTCGCTCAGCATGTTCTGTGTGCGCTTATCTGCTGCCATTGCGCAAAAGTATCTTTTACTGTCAGTCAGTGTGTCTGTCTGTCTCTTTATACACTTATATATATACATGTAGTTGCGTATAGTTGAGGGTTCATTTGCAAACTGTTAACTGCTGCACACAAGTTTCATGTCTGTTATTTTATTTTGCACATTTGGCATTTCTTGTTAGTTTGCTAAAAAACACAAATCTGCCGCCGACGCCGCCGCCTTCGCCAACCCACAGCCGTACACTTGTATCTGTATCTCTATCTGAGGCCTTCAACATGTTGTTTTGAGGTCATGCAAGTTTATAGCGCTTGATTCTTGTGCAGCAACTTTGAAGCATATTTTAATGAATGAGCGCGAAATGTAATTAGTTAATAGATGACAGTTTCATAAACAACAACAACATGTGAGAGTGAGTCGAAAAATCTTTACAAAATATTCAAACTAAACAACTTCAAAGGAAACAACAACTTTACGCCTTAATCATTGTTTATATATGAATCTTTGTTTACATAAGCCAATCCAATCTGCACAAATATTTACCGATATGCGCCTTAAGACCTCAAATAGGAGTACATTAAACGCTTTGTATTTGGGCACCTTAATTGGCTGAAAAATGCACTTGACTTTAAAGACGTCAACAATGAGTTTGCCTACCAACGGTCGGACGGACGGACGGACGGCAGGACGGCATACAAGTTAACCCGAAATGAAACCCAACTCAAGTGTTTTAGGGTTCAAGCATCGCTGAGCGTGTTATCTGCTGACTGTCAAGTGTGTGTTCGGTCCTGTGCTGTGCTGCGCTGCGAGCCAGTCGTCTGGTCACTTGGGTTATGCTTGTGCCTAATGTCCTTGGCTGCCGGCTGATGATCATCATGAGCATGCTGATGCGGCGGCTGATGATGATGATGATGATGATGATGATGAGTATAGTAGCAATGGCTGATGAAGCTCAAGCTGAAGCTGAAGCGAAGGACACTTGAGCTGTCGCGACACGATTATAACTGAAATCGAAACGACGCGAAGGATGTAAAGGATGCAAAGGCGGCAGCGTTGATAGCCAAAACCGTCGCTCAGACATCCTTCATTGTTATGTCTTGCTATTTTTTGTTGCCTTTTCGGTTTCCTGTTGAAATATTATAACTGCCGCCGTTCAAGTTGTTGTCGTTGTTGTTGTTGTCGATGCTCAGCTCAGCTCAGCTGAACTCAACTCATTCAACGCTGGACGATTGTTTGCCGCTTCCGGTCGTCTGCGGTTTTCAGCGCATTCCATACTTTTATGTTGCATTACCTTTCATCCGTTGCAAAATCCCCCCTTGGCACACCTCTGGCATAACGTAGCGTTTGAATTTGCACTTGTCTAGTCGCATTGAGAGGAGGCAAGTCGCGTCGGCTGAGTCGGTTGGGTGTTGGCACAATTAAGAAGGCATTTTCAATGCTCGCTCGTTTCGCACTAAACGCTCTAATTATTTCTAACTGTGCAGACTTAAATGCCGCTGCTTCAGACGCGTAATTCGAGTACATTTGAGTCAGCCAGCCACGGAGGGCTCTTGCAGCATTTCAGTCGCCATCTGTATTTGTATCTTTTCCATGTATCTTCATAAATAACTCGCTTGCCTTCGTTCGCTCGTTCGATGCTTGAGTGTTGCAACGTTCGTGCTGCACTTGTTGTTGTTTGTTGTTGTTGTTGTAATTACAGTTGATTGTTGTTGCTGGCATCAAAAATCGTTTTATCTTCATTTGGTGAATTAAGCCGCTTAGTGCAATTGTCGACGTCGGCAGCGGCGTTGGCGTCGACAGCGGCGTCACTTGCTACTTTCTCTCGACGGTCGTCGTCGGTCTGTTGCGCAGCATGCCTCGCAGCCTTTTAACTCCTGTTTCTGTTAGTCGCTCCGCTCTGCATCCTCACTTCCTGTGTGTGTGTGTGTGTTCATTCATGGCCTTTGCCTTGCTTCATTGTTGTTAATGCGTGCTGTTGTTGTTGTTGCTGTTGTTGTTGCTGCTTGGTGATTTTGTAATTATTCAAAGCGTCTAAATTAGTTAATTGCCCCTTTTAAGCAGCGCACATTTTATTTATGTGTGTGTTTGTGTGTGTGTGTGTGTGCCTTTTTATTCAGCGTGCTCCTCTCTTTGCTTCACTCTGTGCCTTCGCCTTTGCCTTTGCTGCTGCACTCTGACCGACGCAGCTTAAAGTTGAACCTCACGTTGAACCTCATCACGAGCGGTCACAGCAGTGCCATGTTGCGCCTTGCTGTCCTTGTGCCTCTCATTGTTGTTGTCGTTGTTGTTGCTGCTCATGTTTGCGGCCTTGATTAATTGAGTTTGTATTCAACGCGTGGCATTTGTCTAGTTTAAAATAGCACGGCTTCATTCTCGTCTGTCTCACTTTTCCTTTCGTTTCGTTTCGTTTTATTATTATTATTTTATTTTATTTTATTTTGCAGTATCTTTTTTTACATTTTCATTTTCATTTTGGTTTTTGTCTGTCCCTTTCTTCGGTAGCTTGTTTAGTCGCAGCGCAACAGGACATCGATCCCGCCGCATTTGCAATCGCTCAGCTCCCACGGCTTTGCGCCTCCTTGTCTCCGTCGCTGTCGTTGTCGCTGTCTTTATTGTCATTTGTCGTCGTCGTCGTCGTTAACTTGTTTGCTTAAGATTAATGCCGAAATTGTCTGCGCCTCGTTGGGTTCAAATGAACGCGAGCACTAAGACAAAAAACCACCCACCAACAGGCAACAAACCGCGTTTTTATGTGCGCTTAAATGAAAAAGGGATTTGCCACAATAATGCGGCATAAATTCGAGAATTAATTGCGCTAATAAGCCTCCCTTTTTTCTGGTTTTAAAGCCAACAAAGTCAATGAGTGACTTTTGCAAACTTTAATTTACTTTTCAAGCACTTGAAGCTTCAAATGCCAAACCGGAAGCACAAATAACGAACATGGCCATTGGACAGACTTGCATTGCAACAACAACAACAACACTGGTCTACAACAACAATCGCAATTAAAGAGCCAACAACTTGTGTGCCTCAGCGACGAAGCTTCATTTGCAGCGCAATTAAAGCGCGAAACTAAAAATGCATGAAATAAAAAATAAATCACAAAAAAAAACTAGTAAGGGCGGTATAGTTGAGTATACTCAACCATATAATACCCTGCACATACCCTCACCCATTTAAATGGTGTTCCAAATATAAAAAATCAGTCAAAAGTGAGGAATTTTCGAAAAATTCGAGTTTGTAGATCTCTGAGGGGGAAGCCATGAAATAAAGAGGTGTTTTTTGGTATGCAGTTTAAAGGACGTATATTAACTGAATCTGCATACAAAATTTCAGACATGTATATTTCATTGTTGTGGAGATATACATATTTTAATAAAAATAAACTGGAATTTACCCAAAATTTAAGTTTGCCGACCTCTAATGGGTAGTCCAAATACAAAATGGTATTTTCTGGTATGCAGTCTTAAGAAGTTATATATACTTTGTCTACGAACAAAATTTCAGGTCCGTACCTTCAACAATTTCGGAGATGTAGGCTTTGACATGCAAACACTATTTGAGGGGTAATAAAGGGTAAGGGGGAAAAAGTTAGTATGCAGTTTTAAAGACATACATTTCTTTAATCTGCATACAAAGTTTTAGGTTCGTATCTGTTATAGTTGTGGAGATATACAAATTTTTGTAAAAAAAAAGTGAAATTTACGAAATATTTAAGTTTGGTGGTCTTTGAGGGGTAGTCAAAAATACAAATGGGTATTTTCTGGTATGCAGTTTTAAGGACATGTATTTACTGAGTCTACATACAAAATTTCAGGTCCGTATCTTTTATAGTTTTGAAGATACAGTAATTTACAAAAAAACACTTTTTGAGGGGTAATGAAAGGTTGGGGGGAAAATTGGGGTATGCAGTTTTAAAGACATACATCTATGAAGTCTGCATACAAAGTTTCAATTTCGTATCTGTTATAGTTGTGGAGATATACAAATTTTTGTAAAAAAAAAGTGAAATTTACAAAAAATGTAAGTTTGGTGGTCTTTGAGGGGTAGTCAAAAATACAAATGGGTATTTTCTGGTATGCAGTTTTAAGGACATGTATTTGCTGAGTCTACATACAAAATTTCAGGTCCGTATCTTTTATAGTTTTGAAGATATAGTAATTTACAAAAAAACACTTTTTGAGGGGTAATGAAGGGTTGGGGGAAAATTGGGGTATGCAGTTTTATAGGTCTTTACATACTTAGTCGACATACCAACTTTCATAGTTCTAGCGTTTTTGGTGTTCAAGTTATAGCCTTTCCAAAAAGTGGGCGTAGCTGGTTGGGCGGGAAGGAGTGGGCGTGGCTCAAAACCGTTCAAACTTGATCTGCTGCCGAGCATCACGAGTCTATCCTCCAAATTTCAAGTCTCTATCTTTTGTAGTTTCCGAGAACCATTGGTGAGGACGGACGGACGGACGGACGGACAGACGGACGGACATGGCTTAATCAATTTGTCTTGTCGTCCTGATCAAGAATATATATACTTTATAGGGTCCCCTCCCTCCTTCTCTGCGTTACATACATTTCGGCCAAACAAACACAATATACCCTGGTACAGTATGTACAGGGTATAAAAAACAAAGCAAAGTTTTATATAAATTTATGAAAAAAAATACAACTAAAAATAAGTTAAAGAAATAAAAAAAACATTTAACACAACTATTTTTTGTTATTTATTTATTTTGAATGATTTTTCCGTTTCGCACTCGTTTCATGTGACGGCCGGCCAAAGGAAGTGTTTTAATCTATGCCCCGAAGACAACTTGAGGCGTGCGAGCGAGACGGCAACAGCAACAGCAAACGTTGTGCAGAGCTGTGAATATGAAACATGAAGCGACTGTTTGATTAGAATTGCTCATGCATGTGTGTGTGTGTGTGGTTGTGTGTGTGAGCGCCGTTGGCAATGTGCTGTTGAAGGCGCCGCCCGCTGAGTCTGATTGCCTGTTAGCAAACTTTTGCCATATACACTCATGTATTTGCGTGCTGTTAAAAAATTACATGTGCGAAGCGCAAACACAACAAAATAAAAACAAAAACAAAAATAGAAAAGAAGAAGAAGAAGAAGAAAATGTTAACAAACGAAATTGAAACTAAAAACAAAATGCAAAAGAGAAGTGCAAAGAGAGCAAAAACAAGTTCAGTTCGGTCGGTCAGGTGCCGACGGTCGGTTGCCTGCGCTCAGCGGGCGGTTGTCAGCGCACGTTCGTGCGGGTGAGCCTGAAGAGCACTTGTTAGTGACGCACACACACACACGCATTGGCATATTTAGCGCAGCGCAGGCTTAGTGTACTCACTCACTCACTCACTCATTGAGTAATCGTTGGTCATGAGGTGTGATGGCGGCCGGCGGCAGGCGGGCGGTCGAGCTATTAAATGTCAATGGACTTCTGCATGAATGAGCACGTTGGCGGCGCCGAAAAAATTGCTCAACTAAGTTGAGTTAAAGCACGAAAGTTCACTTGCCAACTTTGGTCAACAAACGCACGTTTCGTGTAACGTTTTTGTTGCTTTCAACGCAAAAGAAAAAGAAATGAAAAAAAGTACATTCGAGTTTGCATTTATTTAAGGTGACACGTATTCACATACAGATTTCAATTGCCAAAAACATACAAAGGCTATTTTTGCTTTTGGCAGTGAGTGAAGAGTGAAGCGCAAAAGGGAGAAAAAAAGAAACTCTCAAAAGTTTGTTTCCTGTTTTGCATTCGAAATTCACCTGCGGTTATTTTAATGGACAAACTCTGAGTTTTTGCGTAATGTATATTTGTATCTACAACTGTGTGTGCGTGTGTGTGTGTTTGTGTGTGTGTTGGCCAAGTCAGCATCTGCGTTGACGGAAGACGGAAGCATAAAACTGTCTGCTTACGAAAAACCATAAAAATACGATCCTGTATCAATATTTGACAGACATAAAAATGTATCGGCCTGACTTCGCATCATCATCATCATCATCATCATAATCATCATGTTCAATCAAGACAGACATGTGAGCGGGTCTGTCTGTCATTTGTGCGGTCACTTGCAATCACACAAGATTTTAATGGCAAACAGGAAAGACAGAAACAAGATACAATGAGTGAGTGAGTGCGTGCGTGAGTGCATGAGTGAGTGGCAGAAAGAGAGAGCATGAGTGAGCAAATTGTTACTGAAAACCACTAAAAATATTTATTGTAGGAAACTTCCTGCACTTTGCGGTTAAGACGATGAGCACGGCTGATGTTCTTTGACATGATAGTAACTTCTTCTTCTTCTGCTTTTGTGTGTAAAACAGACATTTTAAAGTCCGCATTTTAATTCATTCATGTTGTGAACTTGCAACCAATCAAGAAAGCATCTTTTAACGCTTGCTTACAACAAACAAACAAACACTTTGTTGTGCCAATAAACCATTAATTTTGAAGTTTGTAGTTTTTTCTTCTTCTTCGTTGCCTTCAAATGTCATTTAACGTTTTGTTTTCGTTATTAGAGAAAATTATTTAATGTTTCTTTCGCTCATTTAAGCCATAATTCTTCAACAACGCTTAATTCGCATCATTTCCTGTTTGAGAACGAAGCTGAAACTGACGAAGAAGAAGAAGAAGCAGTAAAAGAAATCTTACTATTAGAGCGTTTAGCTTAGCTTAGTGCAGAAGCCACTGAGCGGTATCTATGCATGGCATCTGTGTGTGTGAGTGAGAGAGCAAATGCGCAAATTGTTGTTGGTCTTGTTTTGCTTCTCTTTTCTTTTTGTTTTTCTCTTTTTTTTTGTTATTGTTGTTATTGTTGTTGTTGTCAGCGGAAATACGCTACTTAACTCTGTTAACAACAATTAAGAAAAACGAAGAAGAAAAAAGATACAAAATTCAAAACAAACGAAAAAATTATTAAGCAACTTGAACATTTGCAATGCAGCGCTTAAACATGCTCTTAGCTGAGATACAACATGGCAGATATGCGCGCGGACAATGTGTACTTTTTTAACATTTATTTTTAGTGGGTTAATGTCTAATTTAAGAGTTGAGCGTTTTTAGTTTCTTTTTTTTGAGTTTTTAAGTGCTTTTGTTTTCTTGTTTCCATTAATTTTTCGCGTTGCTGCAATGGCACATCTTTGTTGCGTTTGAGAATGCCAAACATTCTATTAAAAAATAACAGCACAACAAAATGGTTACTTTATTCAAATTTCGGCTTAAAAAACTAACTCACCTATGAATTTGTAACTTTTTTACTCACACTAAGAAAACGCTTAAGATACTTTTTTATCTCCCAAGGCATCTCACATGAAAACTTCATTTGAGCTATGCAATTGCTGTTGGCAAACTTCGCCCATACACCTTCACACACACACACACACACAGAAACACAGATACACTGCTTTAATGACTGTAATTTTACTGCTCCAATTAACAAGCAAAGTTGCATTGCCAGCAAAAGATACTTTCATCATTGTAGTTACATACATGCGCAGCACAACGTTTAAGCAACGATGCTCAATCAAAGTAAGAAGCAAAACTGTTACTTTAACTAAAAACTGCAAAGCAAAAAGTTTCAATTTGCAGAAGGAAAAAAACTCTTTTTAATTGCAATATGAACATTTATTTTACGCACATTAACAGATACTTTTATTAATGCAAGCACATAGATACTTATTGTATATGGCCATGTGCGTGTGTGTGCATGGCTTAATTAAAAGAAGTGCAAATGAATGGCAAATGGCCAAGAAATGACAGCAATAAATGTTTAAATGCAATTTATGTGTCTTTGTGGGGCAAGGCGGGCGGGGGGAGGAGTGTAGGAATGTAGTCAACGTGTGCGCTGCTTTGCCACACAAGTGGCATAAATTATCACTTAGACTTAATTTTGCGCCAAGTGCACGAATGAATGAAAGAAGGCAAGCGAGCAAGAAGTGAAGCTCAAAATGCAAAGCGGAAACAATCTTTGGCAGAACACACAGCAGGATGCTCATTATGTAATCCACGCAGCAAAGCAAAGCAACAACAACAACGACAACAACAACGACAACGACAAAGGCGACGCCAGTAATGTCTTCTTCTTACATATATGCCGACGCAGGTTAAGCCCGCTAAACAAAATCTATGCGGCACGTTTATAATTTCCTAACTGCACGCATAATCGCAAAGGCAAAAGTGCTGAAAGTACCGAAAAAACACCGAGCACAGCAGCAAGAAGAAGACGCAAGGCAGCATGGCTCGAAGACAGAAGTCACAAGAAGAAGAAGAAGCAGCGGCAACAAGGACACGCACAGCGGTAATCGATGGCAATGGGTTGAGTGATGAGGGTTGAGGGATGAGGGCGAACTCAGCAAGTTGTTTTGCAAGTTATGCGACTGGAACGCATTAAATCTTCAGCTAAATGTTAGACATTTACCGTTATCGCCGTTATAAGCGACCAAAAGTAGAAACATTTAACCAGCCGACCGACCGACCGACCGACCGGAGCGTCAGTCCTGCCAGGCCATGTCTTTGCCTGAAGTTGTAATTCTCGTCGAAATGTGCGCCTAATCCTTGCAACAGTGAGCGAAATATTTTTCATAAGCCAAAAATCTCACAGTTACGTTGCACGTGGCGCGGCGGGCATGAGTCAACACAAAGCGCTCAGATGAGCTCAGATGAGTTGAGATGAGATGAGTTAAGATGAGTGGGCGTTACTAAACCATAATGCCAAACGTTGCATGGCCTCGCTGAGTGAGCTTCCAGATACGCTGCGGCCAAGCAAGAAAGCGATATGAAACAAGTTGGTTAGACATTGAAGTCAAAGGGGCTTAGATACATTAAGCTAGAGCGCCAAGGCGTAAGTGCACAAAGGTCGCTGGGCGACAAATATGCCGCGAATTGGCGCATGTTGTGTAGTGCAGAAGCCAAAAAGGACTCACGTGTTTGCCGTGGCTCAATCTTTTGACTTTTGCTGTGTAACTTTGTTGCCCTTGTTGTTGTTGTTGTTGTTGTTGCGCGTGTGTTGTATCGCCGCTTTGTGATTTCTTCTGCCTTCGCTAACTGCCATTTGTGGTTACGTGTTCGGCAAGCGGAATTGGCCAACTCAACTCAAACTCGCGGCCGAGACTCAACGCTCATGCATTCATGTATCTCTGTGCGCCTTTAAGTCCAACAAAAGCTTTAATTAAACGATGTGCATCAATTGTTTGTGCCCCCGCCCCGCCCGGCGCGCATTCGTTGGCGACGCATTTGCAATTATTTTCGGTCTGATTAATCATACGCCGTGCATGCCGCTTGGCCTTTGTCGGTATTTGAGGCTCATTGAGTAAGCAAAAAGATGCTGATATTTAATGATTTCGCTTGCAGACAGACAGCAGCAAACTCTCGCAAGGCAAGGCGACGGAACGCCCACGCAATCAAATCAAAAGTCAAGTGTCGCCCAAGTGCGACGAAGGCACACGAAGAGAGGAAGCCAGGACGGCCAAGAAGGACAGAAGGCGACTTCAATATCATTTGCCGGTTGTGTGGCACAGCCAAGCCAAGTGTTCGTGCCAGCGGTTGGGGGTGTGGGGTTTGGGCGCTGTTGTAAGCTCGGCGCGCGTTGAATTAATTAAGCGAAATATCTCAATTAAATGTTGCGCCTTCGGGCCAAAGCGTTTAAGCCGTAACGGCTGCCAAAGGCGTTCTTCTCTCACTCACTCACTCTCACTCCCCCACTCACTCAGTCACCACAGTGGCTGCCACTGGTGTTGCCAGCCTCGGTGCTCTGTACTTTGGTTACATAAGTTCTTCCGAGAAAATCTCTTACCACGAAAAAGAAGCGCTTTTATGGCATTGAATGCTTGGCGCTTTATTGGTGCGTGCTCAACTTTGAAGTTCTTTGCAATATTGACAACTCTGTTTTGTTGTAGTTTCTTTTTTGTCGCCCGCCCGCCCCTCTCTTTGAAGCTGCTGCTTAATCATGTCTTGCAGCAAAAAGTATTTCTGTGTATTTAATATTAAATTCATAAACTTTTGCGAAAAACTTCACTAACATAACTCAAATTCTTTTGATGACACAAAATAATTGCAAGAAAATCAACATTGCGGAATTCGCTCACATTTCGCAACCAACAAAGCCATAAACCCACAACAACAAAACCAAAGCAAAGCAAAATAAAATAAATAAAGCAAACCGGAAAAAAAATGCGCACCAATCAAAAGTGTCCAACAAGTGGCAGCTGCAAGTTGAAGGCGATAATGCCGCAAGTTGTGCTCAAGATAAAATAACAAAAGATACACAAACACGATACATGATTGAACAAGCCAGCCAGCCAGCCAGCCAGCCAGCCAGCAAGTAAGCGAGCGTGTAAGGAAGCAAGCGATGCGCAACAAGCCAACTGACGCGCCTTGGCAACTCACTTCCGCTACTGATCATGTCCGTGCATGTCGCGGCTGGCAAATGATTGCTTCTCAATGTGCCATGCAATGCGCTGCGTTGCGATTTCTCACATGAATTTCTGCACAGTCGTGTGTGAGATAAGCAAATGAGTGCAGAAACTTCACGTCGTTGCAGTTGCAATTACAGCGCACACATTGATTATGATTTACGAACGCCCCAGCGGCGGATGAGTCAACGTCAAAGTGCGAATTAACGCAGTGGCAACAACAGGCACGGCGTTCAAGATGACGTTGGGGTGCACGTACTCGAAGAAGAAGAAGAAGGAGTGGAAGGTGCAAAACGTAACGAATTGAAATGAAATGAAAACATGACCGGAAATCGATTTGATCTAAATTATTTATTTGCGCAATCGTCGAAGCGAATGCATAAGCAAACGAATGTACGATTTAACGAATAAATGAACGACTGAGTGTGTGAGCGAGAGGATGGGTACGCGATGCAAGCGGCGTTAATCGAGGCTAAACCACATGGCTCAGCCAGTTTGCTGCTGCGCTCTCTTCCTCTGTTTCTCCTTCGTTCGTTCGCATGCATTCGCAAAATATTCTCGTTCTGTTGTCGCGCGCAACTCTTCTGACTCATCGGTTGCGACTCTTCTGACTTTCGGCGTTTATGCAATTGTTCGTTTTGGGGAGTGTCTTGCCTCATGTTTAACGCTTGACTTGCGCTCCAAGTGACTTTGATTGCTTTTACACAATTGACTCCGCACCGCCGATTACTTCAGCAGTGTTCACCTCTTGCCTTTTTTTTTTTTGGTTTTTTTTTTTGCTTTTGTTTTGTGTGCTCAGTTCAGTGCATTGTTGTTGGTTTGTTTGTTTGTCAAGACAGCTGCGCAGCATTTAGCAAAACTGTCGAGCAAAAGCGAAGGCCCTCAGTTAGAAAAGCGGATATTATCGGAATTGGAGCATGAGAAAATAATTGTTGTTAATTAGCGTTCCAAAAAAGAAGAAGACAAAAATTAAAGAACAATTTCTGCCGTACGTGAATTTCTGTTGACATTTTTCGGCAAAGAGAAACTTTTTGCTGTGCGCCCTTCTTTCTCTTAACGCAACCGAGCATTTGTAAGTGTGTAATTACTAAGCCGTGATTTGGCTGAATGAGCACGCATGACGCATGAGATTTCTTGAAGAAAGCGTAGCAGAAAAATGTTTTCTATTTCAAAAGTTACCAAAAATGTGTCACAAAAATCGTTAAATTAATAAAAACGAAAATGAAAAGTGCTGTCAAATGTAAGAGAAAATGTTTGAGGTCAACCGGAAAAAAAACACACACACACAACCACAAATTAACAGACATACAAATAAGAAAAACACTTGTGCTCAATTAACGCGCAAAAGCATAAAAAAAGCGGCTTAAATTTTCAACATGAAAAAAAGGAGCAAAACTTTATCCTTTCAACTTTGCATGAAATGACTTCACTGTGCGAAAACCAATGGCAACTTATTTGGTCATACACGCACACTAAACGTATCGCACCCTCAGCCACTTGCCCCTGTGCCATGCCCCACGCATACTCATGCATTCACTTGCAGCGAGAGCCCGCAAATCATAACATGTAAGCAATTATGGTTGGCATTCATTCATCACAGTTTACTACAACAAAAAAGGGCAGCAAAAAAATTTAAAAGAAAAACAAAAATGTGTGTAAAAAATGCGCCAATGAAAAGCTGAAAAAAACAGTTAATTTTAAGCGAAAAGTTTTTCGTAATTTTCTTTTTTTTTTTGTTTGTTCATTTTTGTTAGTTTGAAAAATGAAGCACAACTTTTCAATGACATGCTTTAATGTGGCAGAGTTGAGGTCGCCACAAATCAAGATACCGTTTTCGTACATGGCCACATTTCAGCACGGATTGGCGGACGACTTCGCTTGAGCTCATATTTTTGCGTTAAATTAACGAAAGTTGAAGTAATTTCAATGCAAAGTTTAATCATATTTCAAGAACGTTTTGCGGCACACATGTGGCAGCGCCAATTAAACATGATTGCGGTCGAGTTGCTAGGCAGCCCTGCACAGTGCTGACCAACATGAGTAATGATTTCAAATTCATTCACCATGCAACTTGAACATTCATTGTGGATGTTTTTTTTTCGGACAACAGAAACAATCTTATACAACTTACAAGCTCTCTTCACCGCCCTTGCAACTTGCACAAGCTTATTTCTATGCAAAACTTAATAATAATGCATTTCTACAACATAAAAAAAAAACAACACGAAAATCCCCCAAAGGATTTTATTTCAAGTTTATCTCATGCAATGCCACAACTCAAACCAACATGCTCACATTTTAAAATATAAATCAAAAAGCGACTAAATTTCACTCTACAACGAAAATGGGTTGCCGAAGTACAAAAAAGCATATAAAAAATGGGGGGCAAAAAAGAAGATGAGAAAGAAATTTTAAGTCATGAATATTTCAGCGAAACAATGTTGATAGTACACAAGGCAACCGCTTAACTAATCCTGGCGACACAAAAAACACAGCAAACACAGCAAACACACACACACACACACAGCTTATAAAGGAGCCAGACAACAGTTACTCTTTGGAGAGGAAACACTGAGAAAATATACTCGACTCGACTCGACTCAACTCGACTCGCCCCTCGCCACTCAGCCTAAGTTGCTATGACGGCGATTCTGCCATTGTAGCCCTCACCCCCTGTCCCACTGACTTCCTGCGTAGACAAGCAAGCAAACAAAAACCCCAATTGCATTGCACAAGGACAAATGCAACAATGTGACTGGCCGTGTATCTGTGTGTGTGTGTGTGTGTGTGATGGGGCCAAATGTAAGCCACACAAAATTGCGGCTTTGCATTGCAACAATGAGATACTTCAGTAAGAATTAGTTGCACTAAAAATTGTCGAGCAAAAAAACAAACGACAACGCGAAAGTCGCAGTCGAAGCGAAGCGAAAGCCAAGTCGCCCATTTGGGAGTCACTGGCGACAAAATACAATAAAAAAAAGACGGGCGTAGGCAGCAGATAAAATGAATGCACTCCATGATGCACAGCGGGTGGCGTCGGCGGTGGCAACTCATGCCCAACTTAAAGGAGTGAAGGAGAGAACCGATTCAAGCAGTTTTCATAATAACTTTCGAGTGTTTTAGCGGTTTTTTAACTCGACTTCATGGTCGAACGCAATGCCTACGCTGCTTCCTTCCTGCCAACCCCCGCTCTTGCTCACTCCCTCTCTATTGCTATCTCTTTTCTTTTCCTGCGCTAAGCCAACACTTCCGCATATGTTGACTTCTTAGTTGGCGGCAAATTGCATTTGTTTGAGTGTATGTGTGTGTGTGTGCGTCTGTTTGTTGGTGTTTCAGTGTTTTGTGTAGGCGCCCATGTCCTTTTTTAGCGTGTTTTTTGTGCGCTTGTTTGTTTCACTGGCCATGGGGCCATGGAATGCCATGCCAAACGGCAGCGGTGACCAACTTAATTTGTTTGTGCATTAAAAGCGACATTTTCTCGCTTGCTGCATTCTTCTTCTTGCTCTTGCTGTTTTTTTATAGTCCTTGTTTCCGCTCTATTTTTCCTCTTTTTACTTCTCATGTGCTGCCAATTCTTTTATATTCTTTTGCATATTTTTTTTGTATATTTTTTTTCTATGCCGAAGCAAAAAGTCGCCAAGCCTAAGTTTAATTTTCGACTGTCGCTGTTTGTGGCGCCATTGAAACCTCAGTTGCGGGTGGGGCAGCAAGCCATATGTCTGTGTGTGTGTGTGTGCTTGCGTCTAAAAGCAGTCAAGGTTGGCCTGCTCGAATAGTTTTTTTGCCGCTGCGACATTTCAAGTTGAGCTTTGGCGAAACGAGCGAAATTAAATTCTCTGTTCATTTGTGCAAAGCGGTTGCAAAGTCAATTAGGATTTAACACACACAGCCACACACACTCACACACACTCACACACACACACACGGCCATTTAAAAAGTTAGAGCATTTCAAGGCGAGTGAGATTTTTGAAGTCATGTTGCCTTCAATTTCCGCTTGTTGCATCTGAAAACATGTGAGAATTTTTTATTTCACACATTCTCAGTTGCTCAAGCAGAAAGTCGCATGTCTCTTCAGAATGCTCATTAGTTAGTTGGTAGAACACATTTGAAAAAACCGAAACCGAAAATCAAAAAGCATAAAGTTGCTTAAATGCTCATCATTCTGTCTCTTCTTCGAAGCGCTTCACCTCTCAAAACCTTCACTTGTCTATCAACCGTTTTATCATTGTTTGTTTTCCGCATAACAAAACTTCTCAAGCGAGGCGAGAAAGAGCGCAACAACAACAACAACAACAATTGTAATTAGTTGCCGCAGACATAACGCACATTTAATGATGATGTAAGCGAAATTTCTCAAGCAACAATTGAGAAAAGTAACCACAAAAAAGATAAACAAATAAAAATTAAATTTCAAATTTAAATAAACACAAATTGCGAAATGCAATTCAACAAATGAGTCTTTTTGCAAGCCAAATTTGACACAACACAATGAGAAATTGCCTCAGCAACAACAACAACAACGACAGCAACACTAATCAAAGCAGTCAATTGTGGGCGTGGCCTCGCGTATCTCATTGCATTTGAAAACTGCGCTTGCGTGACGACATGACGGCAACCTCAACCAGCAGCCATTTTCACCACGCTGGCAAATCAATCCGCTGCAGTTGTGCCTCATAGATACGCCAATGTAACCACAAGAAAGTCACTTAGTTGCCGTTGTCTTTTGCAACCGATAATTTCGAGCAATCGCAGATACGTTGGCATACCGCAAAGAGACATCAAATTTAGCGTGAAATTTGTCACAGTGGCTTGGCTCACGTATCTGCTGCTGTTGCCACCGACATGGCCGTCGACGTCATAATTTCACGTCTAACGCTACTTTCTTGTACTTGGCTTACGCGCTTACCACGCACAATGTACGAGTCGTGTTGTGTTGTGTTGCAAGTATCTGCAGTCAACTTGTCACTATCAACGCGTTGCGCTCGGCTGCGTTTGCGTGCTGTGTGCCTGTTTGCTCAGGCTTAGCGGTAAAAGACAAACAACATGTTGTATCTTAGTATAATAGATACTTATTATTATACCGTATTGTATCCGCTCACAAGTCAAATGGAAATTACTACGGTTTTCTTTGCGTCTAAAGCAGCGAAAATCAGAATTCAGTTGCATGTTTTATATATTTGTTCAAGATCGGAGAGATTTCGAATATCATATTGAACAGAAATTCTTCTCGTTGTCATAAACAAATATTTTCCCATCGTAAGCCGCAAAGTTCTCTTGAAACGAGAAAAAAAACTAACTTAGTTTCGTGTTAAACGAATTACAACGCGAAATGATCGCCGAGTGCACTCAAAGATACTTCAACCGTCTTCAGCACAGCGCGAACCTCATGCATCTATAAGCCTAAACGGAAGTCGCCAAACCGCAAGACAAGCGAATGTGTTTTGTATTTGTATCTTGCATCTTGTATCTTGCATCGCAGCACAGACAATTTCACAAGCAGCTGAAATACAAAAATTAAAACAAAATAAATATGCATAAACAATGACAACAACAACAACAACACAAACAATTGCAACAACAACAACAATGACGAAGACAAAGTCATCGAAATAAAAATTATTCGCAAACAGCGTTGGCAACAACAACAACAACAACCAGAGCAGCCGCAGCCGCAGCAACATTTTTCAATGAATGTCAAGTGTATCCGTTGGATACATTTTAATATGCTGACGCCGACAAGTTGCCACTGTCCATTATTAAGCCTCAACAAAGTCGACAAAGTCTTTCAGTTTTGTGGTCAGTACTTTATATCCATGTATGTGTGTGTGCGTGTGTGTGTGTGTGCTTCTCAATTTCATTTGCATTTGCGAGGCAGATACTTTATCATCATGGGCGTATGCGCAAGTGGCTGAGGATGAGGGCGCGGCATGGCTTTGGTAGGCGCATGTGTCCACGTCGCAGTCATCAACATATTTGCTAACATTGTTGTTGTTGCTATTGTTGCTGTTGTTGTCATTCATGAATAATGTTTCGATTGCTGTCATCATGCTCTTTGTATCCGCGCTGCTTCTATTCATATTTCTATGTCTCCAACTTATTTATTTACTACAGTTTTTCCATGTCTTTGTCGTCTTTGCTTTGTAGTTTGTTTTTTTTTTTCTTTTTGTGTATTTAATTTTTATTTTTATCTGTTTTCCAACTTCTTTTCTCAACTTTGTTTACAATTCCACATAAGTTCAGTTTGACGTGTCATGCCTTCATGCACATTGCTCAATGGCATTTACTTATTTCATTCATTATTTGTTTGTGTTTTTTATCTTCTATTTCGCAGCCAACTTCGTCGCTTCGCTTCGATTCTTCGATCCGTTTCGATCCGCTTTTCTCAACACAATTTCAACGCTGACTTTATTCAATTGTCAATTAAGCATTCATTCATGTTCATGTCGTGTATTGACACAACAACAACAACAGCAACAACAGCAACAGCAACAACAAATTTTATATAAATAAGTAAATAAATGAAAAAAGTTTGAGCGCTTCAACGTTTGACTGAGCAACGAAGTCGAAGTCGTTGCTGCGCCTCTGACTCACCGCCAGTTTGCTTGTTTGTTCGCTGCTGAGCCAAAGTCGTGTATATTTAGATTGACGACGATGACACATAGATACTTTATCTTCGACAGTTGTTGTGCTTCGTTTTGAGCTACAAATATTTTTTTATATTTTTCTGCTTTTTTTTGCGCATAAAATAGATTCATATGTCGTATAGATTTTTTATCGCTGTCGCGTTTTACACTTCAATTGGCAATAATTGCATTATGCGAAACATTAATAAGTATGCTTCAAATAAGCATCTATTTAGGCGGCAGATAAGCGACGTTGAGGAAATTAGTAAACGCTTGATTTGCTTTTTGATTCGCGATGCGTGTAGTCGAGCACGTCCTCTGGCAGCGGCTGTGTGGCAGGCAGCTACCGGCAGCAACATGCTTAAAGTCTGATTTCGTTTCAATAACGTTTGAGGCAAAGATTTCCTAAGCCAGCAAAGCGATGATAGACGGCGACCACACATGTGGCAAGAAATTAGCAGCGACTGTGCTTGCCTTCAACGACGCCCATGTGGCATGCAGCATGCGGCATGCAGCATGTTGCGCTTGCCAGTTAAACGGCCCACGTCAATTAATGTTGTGCATGTTTTTGGCTGAAAGTTGTGTCTTTTTTCGCATTTGTCCTATGATGAATGTTGCCTGCAAAAGGCGCGAGTTGAGGCAGGCGAGCGACTCATATTGTCGCACAAGGCAACCCAACAAGTCAGCCAACCCACGCAGCAAATGCCATGGTTTAAAATGAAGTGAAGAGTGAGCGGCGCAGAAGAGATTGCAAATCTGTTTGGCCAAAAGCGTATTTCACTTCCTCGCCTGCTGAAATATGCGGAAAGTGGGCGCGCATGCGCTGAGCGTGTCACGGCGCAGACTTTCGCGAGCCGCCAGCAAACGTGGCAACGCCCACGCCCATGCCTATGCCCATGTGGGCGCATTGGCAAAAGTATCTGCAATGCCGAACGAACGACGACTGTGAGAAAAGTTGTGTTGTTGTTGTTGTTGTGTTAATGATCGTTGAAAACTTTCACGAATAACAAGAGACAATAAAAGAAAATTATTATGCTTATGGCCAATGGCGTGTGCTGGTGAAGGGGCAGGCGTGGCATTATTTAAATTTGGGTTGCTTCTGCATTCATTCTCACTGATTTTATGACTTTTGAATTAGTTTTTGATTATCGCATAACTTTTGCACACATCATAAATGCAAATAAATGGCAAAAGGAACCAATTTGCAGTGAAGCACAGATTTTTCAACAATCATCATGTGTCTG
This sequence comes from Phortica magna, assembly GCA_037044515.1. Lineage (NCBI taxonomy): Eukaryota > Metazoa > Arthropoda > Insecta > Diptera > Drosophilidae > Phortica > Phortica magna. The sequence goes on along the minus strand of JBAMBP010000846.1, from coordinate 171,429 downwards.
TGTGTGTGTGTGATTGTGTGTGTAATAAAAACGTATTGCCAACAGAAGAGATAAGAAAGTGAGCCGAGCGCAGCAGCAGCAAATATATGCTTATATATATGTAACTACTTTGATTGCTATTTGCTACAAACGATGTCATAATTACAAGCAGGAAACTGCCAACGGACCAGCAGCAGCAGCATCAGCATCATGATGAGCACTCTCATCATCATCAATCGCTGAAAATGACTTGCGAACAAACAAAACAAACGTTGAATGAGCAAAGAGCTTTGTTTAATCTCCGCTAACTAATCAACACACACACACACACACACATGCACACACACACAGTGGCATGTGAAATATTCGCATTGGGCCGAGTGTCTGCAGTGATGATTATGTAACTTGTTAGTCATTTAAAATCAAACAGCGAAAGGGCTCAGCAGCAGCATGGAAGTGATCCATTATAGCCAAGTGTGGCAGAGAGCTCTGCTGCTGCTGCTGCCGCTGCCGCTGCTGCCATTAGCATATTTTGTTTGCTCTCTCAATGAAAAGTATTAAATTCCATAAATACACACAAATCAACACACACACCGACTCATATTTATAAGTGTTTGCATGTGTGTGTGTGTGTGAGTGTTGACATACACAATCAAGCAATCAAAAACTAAAAAGTTTCTGCTCATTCATTTACGATAGCATGATAGATCCATGGTAACGTTGGCTTGTTGGCCCAGCACACATCATCCAGGCTCATCACATCACATCACAGCCCAAAACCAAGGCCAACCCAACCCACCCCCCACCTCCCACCACCACTATCATCATCAGTCTACTATCGCACATCTAATCAAACAAAACTAATACTAATGCAGTTAACAAACTTCAGCAAACAAAAACTCAAACACTTGTTCACATACATACACATATGATAGTGTATGTGTGTGTGTGTGTGCATGCATACATATGTTTGTTTATACATATGTGTGATTAAATTTCCATAGTGTTCGTATTCCATAGCAATTTTCCATTAGTTCAGCACAGCTCAACTTGCATAAGAGCAAAAACTAAACAAAAACAAAATCCATGTCTATGCGCATTGTTGTGAGCATGTTTGTGCTTGTGCATGTGTGTGTGTGAGTATCTGTGGTGCTTCATTTCGTGTCAAAAGTGATGATGTATGGTTTGTTTGTTGTTACTTTGACCATTTGATGATGTTCCTCGCTCGAAAAACAAAATAAAAAATAAAAGATAATCCTAAAATGGCTAAAAATTTAAAAGTCAGCAAAAGTATTTTCTTTTTGTTATATCTTTCACTTGCTTTTGTGCTCTTAAGACTGAAACTGAATCTGTGTTCTTTGCTCATATTTTGAGTAGTTTGAACTCAGTGAGTGTTTTTATTTAGAGAATAGAATATGATGGCTTAACATATCAGAGACTTTTTTTGGATCAGGTTGAGTTATATTTTACTACCGCTTATTCTCTTTTTAAAATTCATATTCGAATAAATGAGGTTATGTTTCTTTGGATTATAACATTTTAATCCGAAATTTTACTAAAATATTTTTTTTTTAATTTGAAAGCTTATTGTTGTATAATCTTGCTCTCTTGTCTTTATTATGTGTTCCCGACATTTTCCCAAAAAAATGTGAGATATCTTGTTTAAAAACTAATAACTAAACAAATGTACACAAATACTCAAATACCCAAAACAATAGTAAAAGCAAAGCTCATCATCTTCTTAAAGTTTTCATATGTTTTCACATTTTGCTAACAACAACAAAGTAATCCAACACACTTAATGCTTTCACTAAATCCCTGCCATTAACTCAACTATTTCCCCTTTCAACTTTATGCGCACATTACTTGCTTTCTTTTTATTATTTTATATTTTATTTTATGATTTTCTTTACTCAAACATTTCAGATACATCAAAGTCTGTCATACTAGCAGTAGTAGTTTGTATGGATGTATGTATTTATACAGAAGCTCGCTTCATTAAGAACGGAAAAAACGTTGGTGAATTTTGTTGCTTCGCTTGGACGAATATGTATTTATTTATTTAAGCAGTTGAGCAGTTGAGCAGTCATAAAAAGCTTTGTTGTTTATACACGTGCGTTGTGCGTGTCGGTAAATTGAAAACGTGCCAAATTAGATCAACTTGTATGAGCGCACTAACAACATTTGAAATTGAGACCAACAGGAGCAGCAACAACTTCCACGCTGAACACGGAAATGTAATGGAAAGCAGAAAATAAAAACAATAAAAAAAGGAAACAGAAAAAGAAAACAAAACAGAAGAGTTTTAAATAAATATTTTTATTTACAAACGTGTGTGCATTTTCAAATATACAGTGGGCAACGGTCAGCACTGAGCATGTGTGTGTGTGCGTGTGTGTGATGACAACCGAGCACCGCTGAGCGGCGACCTCAAAGTGGTTTCGGCGACGAGTGCTGGTCTGAAGATTGAACAGAGAACATAAAAGAACTGAGCAAAGGACAGGAAAGAAATATAGGAAGATCGCAGTGCTTAAAACAATTAAATGCTCAACTCTGCAAGTCTGTGGTGTGCATTAAATCATCATCACCATCATCATTATTCTTGTGAATAATTTAAATGCAGCAGCAGTGGCAGTGGCAGTGGCAACAGACGAGGCAGGATGTGCAACAAACAAAAAAGGATATACAGCATGAATATGCTGAAAGTGGTCGTCAGCATGAAGCGCACTGAATTCGAGCAACCGAGAGACGAGGCGTGGCAGTGGAAGCGAGATTGCTTTGCCTGCCGTTAATAAAAGCAAAACCAAACCGCGTCAAAACCCCAAAAAGTGGGGAAAAAAATGCAAACGTTCACAGAATTTCAACGCTTGCCATGTATGCATATTTGTGTTTGTGTGTGTGTATGTGTGTGTTATTGTTGGGAGCGCATAGCATATGTATTGCATATATCAACAAAAACAACAACAACAACAACAACAGCAGCGGCAGCAGCAGCATTGCAATGACAAAGAACGCATTGGACCTGTTCCTGGTTTATTATGCAAAAGTTATGCAAAAGATAAGCAATGCCGAGGACCTTCATGCGCTCATGTTGATGCAACCAACAAATAAAACAAAAACGCCCAAAAATAACACAAACAACAACACAAACAACAACAACAGCAACCAGACAAGAAAAAATGGCACTCAATAGTAAATAAAGGCATACAGTCAGAGTGAGTAAAAGAGATGGCAATGAGTGGAAAAAAGCGTTGTCAGTTAAGCGTTGTTGGTTATAAAAATAGACAAGTTGGCAACTGAAATAATTCAACGAATTCAAGTGTAAACTGTTGCGGCCCAAAAAACAATGTTCGCATACGAATCTGAATGGGAAACGCAGCATCTGCGCTACAATCGTACAATCGCATGCCAGCCAGTCCATCCGCTCTACTTGGCAATGCCAATGCCAAGCTCAGCTCAGCTTGGCTCAACACAACACAATTCAACTCATCTGCATCTCTGACTGTCGAACATGGTCTTGGTGCATCAGCAGCGGCATCATCATCCTGCAGTAGCAGCATCATCATCATCATCAACAACAGGAGCAGCAGCAGCAGCTGAAATTGTAAGTCGTCTTCCCCTTAAGTCACGAATTGCTAAACGTTTCAGACAACAATAACAACACCGAGAAGCGCACATGAATCAACGGCAGGTGCGTCTCCTTGCCATCTCGTATTTGGAGGCATTGTGGCCCAACTTCAACTTCTTTGTTGTTGCTATTTTTTTTTTCATGTCAGGCCAGTGCAGTGCAATGCTGCAACTTCCTGCTTGGCCACTGTGGCGGATATGTTGTGCGTGTCACGCGGTGAAGTGACGTCGAAGGTAACAAAGCAGCTTTGAGTCATCTTGCCAACATTAAAGTAACGTTACTTTTCAAGGCATATAAATATTTTTAAATATTTCTTTTTAATTTTTAAAATAAAATAAGGTTTTCTGATTTTGTTTTTTAGCCAAAAATGCAGTTTTATTTTCACTTAGGTTATAAGTGAATTTCCTTCATAGCTCTTAGAATCTTTTGTGAGTCACATGCCTTTAGTGAGTCATGTCACTGTATCTAGAAACAAGTTCAAAGCAAATTGCATAAAAATACCTCCATAATAATAATAAATTTGAGTCACTTTAAACATTTCGCAAATTATAGCAATGCTGAGTCGCAAAGAGCCATGTTTGTATGTAAGTCTGACTCAATATAACCACCAACGCCTACGATCGATGCATGAGATACCGAAAAAGTATCTACACAAGCGAAAACAGCTGAATCAGCAATGAAATACAAAAAACCACTTGTCGTCGCTAAATTTTGCTAAACGTTTTTGTTGCTTCACATTTGCATAGATTTTCAAGTGCACAGACAGACACACAGGCACACACACAGACACACACCCTTAGACAGGAATAAAAAAAAGGAGTCAGCGAGTCATGGCGAACGAAAGCAGCGAACAACAACAACCAAAAATTGTTTGAATGTAACTTTAACTACATGGCAAAAATACATTTAAATGCCGCTCGTGTGCTTGTCTTGTTGAATTTTAATTTATGGCCATGTTGCAAACGAAGCGAACAAGCGACTTGCAATCGAAATCGCAGCAGTCGTCGCAGCATTTAAATTATACACAAGCACACACACACACACACGAACACATGGAGTCAGCTACAGAGATATACACACACACACACACATTTGTGTCGTATGTACAGAGTCTCAGTGGCCCTGGCCTTTTGCCTTTTGGGCACGCTTTACTTCTTCGGTCTCAGTTCATTGCCATACGGACTTCAAAAGCAAAAGCAAAAGCTGAGCTAAAATTATTTTAAATTGAAAATTTCACCTGTTAAGTTATACACGCAGCACATTTAATCTTAATTAAATCGAAATGATTTTATAGTCAATTCCATTGCCAAGTCCTTGCTTCCTTCCTGCCAGCCAATAGTCTTCGGTCAGCAGAGAACATCGGCTTCAAGTGCTTGTGCTAGTGAACGTTGGCACTCGCCACCTTTTTCGCACGTTTACCTAACCTGAGCAGCAGCAGCAGCCTTGGTTCGTTTCTTGGTTAGTGGATTGTCAAGTGTCTGAGGCTGTTCGGTTTGATGCAAGTCCGAGTGTGTGGCATGTTGTGGTCTTCACTCTCTGGCCCGGCTGGCCCGTTGTGCCATGCAACATATTTACGTCGACTGTCGACTGGTTGCCAGTTTACCAGCCTGCCTGAGCCAACATTCTACACACCGAAAAGCACACTTAACTAACACAGCGCATGCCATGCCCAGTGCATATGCGTTGCCCGCCCGCCCCCCTGAAACCGCTTGCTGTCACTTCTGCCACAACTGCACCGGCGTGACATTTTTAGTTGCCAGACATTCCAGACCAGTCCAGAGTTCACTTCAGTTTGGCTTGATTCGGCGCATGCTGTTGCTGTCGCTGCCACTGATGTTGCTGTTGTTGCTGCTGTGACTGTGGCTGTTGCTGTTGCCTTCTACTACCTCTACTCGACTGGCACTTTATCAGCGCAACTCGACTCGAGTGGCGTATCTTGTAGATAAATTTAAATTGAATTGCTGCCGTCGCTGCCAACTACTGTCGACTACTGCCATGGCCATTGCTGTCTTTGCACTTTGATGCCATTTGCGCCACTGCAATTGTCCACTTGTCTTCCGTCACTCATGGACACACCCGTCACCCGCTCACAACCACCCCTGATGCACAATGATCTGATTCGTTTCACTTCAGCGCATCAGACAACGCTTAAACATGCTTTGACTTTGACTTCTTTTTTAATAGTTTTAGATACTAACAACACAGCAGAGCATGAATTGCAGCTAAATTAAATGTTCTCAGCCGCTTTGAGTTACATTGCCCCGCTCACTCATTCGGAGACATTTCCCATGACCATTAAATTAACTTGTACCTTCGCAGAATTGTAGAGAGATGCTGATGTGCCTTTGAGTTGAGCCAAAAGAATAAACTTAGACGAAAAAAAAATAACGAATTTAAGTATTAATGTTGGCAAACGTTAATCGAAAAACTTTGCACATATACAAGTCACTTTAAAACGCTTAATTTGATCATTGTGATAATAATGATTATAACCTCAAATGTGCCGCCGCCGCAGACAAACTCAAAAGAAACAAGACACAAAAAAGTAAAGGAAAGGAAAGGAAAAATGGCGAAGCCAAGCCATGAAAATAAGGCTCAAACTCATGGAAAACTTAATCAAATGCGTGTTCCACTTAACCCGCGTAATAAATATAAAAATAAACTCGAGCATAATGTGGCAGCGCCAGTCGCACTCAACTTGAGCACATTTTGTATCTTGTCTTTTCATTCTTTTTTCTTCATTTTTTTCTTTTTCGGTATTTTACAGTCGCACTTTTAAAGCGGTTTCACTTAAAATGAAGTCGAACTCTGCTGTGCCTCAGCTCGGCTCGGCTCGACTTGGCTTACCTTTTGACTTACATAACCAGAACGACCGACGGACCGGCCGACCAAACGAACAAGCGAACTCTTATAATACGCAACGCATGCCGTTCGTCTGCTTTAGCTGCTTTTTTGGGGCTTATGGGTTAAGCAAACATATCCTTTTTTACTCAACTCGCTCCCTCTGCACCCTTGGTTAGCAACAACCAACAGCCAACCAAATAATAACTACAAGCTGAGCGACGGTGTACAAACGAGCGCTTTCAGCAAACTGGCGTAATAATGGTCGCAGCGACTTAAAAGTGAACTCCCAGCGGGACACTCGCCTTTGGTTTTCGTTTTGGTTTGGCCTTTTTACCTCTTAACAATAAGCGCCAACGCAGTTGTCCTCCTTACCTTACTCCGTAGCTATTGTCAGCAGCAGCGTCGGTGTCGGCGTCAACGTTGGCGTCTACGTCAGCATCGGCATAAGCATCAGCGTCAGAGTAAGAGTCAGTCGTCAAGGCAAATAGTAGTAATCGTTTTAATGCACTCGCACTTCAAAAGCAACATGGCAGAGATCCTTTCGTTCAGTCTTACTTACTTACTTAACGTTCCCGACTTATACTTCTTTTGCTTCTTTCTTTTTTTAGTAACATTTTTTTTTTGTTTTTTATTTTTTTTGTCCTTCACTTGGCGTTTTTAACGACAAAAGTCGGCTTTGTGCGTTTTGTCTGAATCGTTTTCTTACCTTTTTCTTAAGTATTTTCCTGACTCAACTTCTTCTATTTAATTTAATCTAATGTTAAATGATTAAAAATTGCTTCTTGGTTGGCATTTAATAAATGAAGTTGTGTGCTTACACTTTATTTTTTGTTTATTTATGTTGAATTTTATGAAATAACTAGCGAGGCTTGTGACGGGACTAAGCCGGCTCGCTGAGTCCACTACTTTTATGTATAAAGTTGAAAAGGGGCTAAATAAAAAAGTAGAAAATCTCTTTTGTACCCTCCCTTTTACGCCTTTTTCTACTCACTTTTTAAATCAATTTTTTCTCCCATTTGTACACCTTTTTCTACACCCTATTTATCTTTTTTGTTGACCACTATTTAACCCGATTTCTACTCCTGATCATTTTTCTTTTCCCCTTTCTACTGCTTTTCCTACATTTTTTTTTATTCCCTTTTTTTCCCCTTTTCCCTTTTTATCACCTTTTAGTGACCACTTTGTTCCCCTTTACTCCCACGAAGAAGAAGTAGAAAAAAGAATAGAAATAGGGAGTAGATAAAGGCTTTAAAAAGTGAGAAGGGAGATGAGGAGAAAAGGGAGTAAATACTCCTTTTCTACATCGTTTTTTTATCCTCTTTGGTGCCCACTATTTAACTCCTTCTCAGTTTTCTACTCCTTTTTTGTACTAATTTTTTTACTCCCTTTTTGGTGACCACCTTAAAACCCCTTTTATACTCCGACGAAAAATATAAAGAAAGGAATCGAAACGGGAGTAGATAAAGGTGTTGAAAAGGGATCAGAGTGAGGAGGAGAAAAGGGAGTAAAACACTCCTATTTGTACTCCGTTTAAACTGCCATTTTTCCAATTCTTCTCCCCTTCTACATTTCTCTTTTCTAATCACGTTTCATCTCTCTTTTCTACTCCTTTTTTTACTTCTATCTCAACTCCTATTTCTACTACTATTTCTATTCCTTTTTCTACTTCTATTGCCATTGGTACTCACTTGTTAGCCCGTTTTCTACTCCTCTTTTTGCTTTCTTTTCTACTCCCATTTCTACTTCTCTTTCTACTCCCTATCTTCTCCATTTTTCGTTCCCTGTCTTCACCTCTTTTAACTACCTGTTCTACTACTCTTTTCGACTCCTGTTTATACTCCCTTTTCTATTCACTTTTCTACTCCCTTTTCCACTCCCTTTTTTACGCCCTTTTCTGATCCCATTTCCTCTATCTTTTTATTGCTTTTGGTATACACTGTTAACCCGTTTTCTAATTTTCTTTTCTACTCCCTTTTCTACTCCCTTTTCTACTCCCTTTTCTACTCCCTTTTCTACTCCCTTTTTTTACACTCTTTTCTGCTCCGTTTTTTACTCCGTTTTTGACTCCCTTTTCTACTCCCTTTTCTACTCCCTTTTCCTCCATATTTTTATTGCTTTTGGTATACACTGTTAACTTGTTTTCTAGTTTTCTTTTCTAATCCCTTTTTTACTCCTTTTTCTACTCCGTTTTCTACTCCCTTTTTTATTCCCTTTTCTACACCCTTTTTTACTTTCTTTTCTGCTTCGTTTTTTACTTCCTTTTTTACTCCCTTTTCTACTCCTTTTCTACTCCCTTTTCTATTCCCTTTTTTACTCCTTTTTCTACTCCCTTTTCTACTCCCTTTTTTACTCCCTTTTTACTCCCTTTTTACTCCCTTTTTTTGTCCCTCTTTTTTACTCCCTTTTCTACTCTCATTATTACTCCTTTTTCTACTCCCTTTTCTACTCCCATTTCCACTACATTTTTATTGCTTTTGATGTACACTGTTAACTCTTTTTCTATTTTTCTTTTCTAGTCCCTTTTCTACTCCTTTTTCTACTCCCTTTTCTACTCCCTTTTCTAATAATTTTTCTACACCTTTTTCTAATCCCATTTTTATTCCATTTAACTTCCCTGTGTTACCTCATTTCCCTACAATAGAATAAGGAGTAAAAATGAGAGTAGAAAAAGGAGTAGAAAAGGGAGTAGAAATGGGAGTAAAAACGGGAGTAAAAAAAAGTGAGTAGAAAAGGGAGTAAAAAGAGAGTAAAAAAGGGAGTAGAAAAGGGAGAAAAAGGGAGTAGAAAAGAAAAATAGAAAAAGAGTTAACAGTGTATATCAAAAGCAATAAAAATGTAGTGGAAATGGGAGTAGAAAAGGGAGTAAAAAAGGGGATAGAAAAGGGAGTAGAAAAGGGAGTAGAAAAAGGAGTAGAAAACGGAAAAAAAAATAGGAGTAAAAAAGGGAGTAGAAAAGGGAGTACAAAAAGGAGTAGAAAAGGGAGTAGAAAAGGGTTTAAAAAAGGGAGTAGAAAAGGGAGCAGAAAAAGGAGTAGAAAAGGGAGTAAAAAGGGAGTAGAAAAAGGAGTAAAAAAGGGAATAGAAAAGGGAGTAGAAAAAGGAGTAGAAAAGGGAGTAAAAAAGGGAGTAGAAAAGGGTGTAGAAAAAGGAGTAAAAAAGGGAATAGAAAAGGGAGTAGAAAAAGGAGTAGAAAAGGGAGTAAAAAAGGGACAAAAAAAAGGAATAAAAAGGGAGTAAAAAAGGGAGTAGAAAAGGGAGTAGAAAAAGGAGTAAAAAAGGGAATAGAAAAGAGAGTAGAAAAAGGAGTAGAAAAGGGAGTAAAAAAGGGAGTAGAAAAGAAAACTAGAAAACAAGTTAACAGTGTATACCAAAAGCAATAAAAATTTAGAGGAAATGGGAGTAGAAAAGAGAGTAAAAAAGGTAGTAGAAAAGGTAGTCAAAAACGGAGCAGAAAAGAGAGTAAAAAAGGGAGTAGAAAAGGGAGTAGAAAAGGGAGTACAAAAGAAAATTAGAAAACGAGTTAACAGTGTATACCAAAAGCAATAAAAAGACAGTGGAAATGGGATCAGAAAAGGGCGTAAAAAAGGGAGTGGAAAAGGGAGTAGAAAAGTGAGTAGAAAAGGGAGTATAAACAGGAGTCGAAAAGAGTAGTAGAACAGGTAGTTAAAAGAGGTGAAGACAGGGAACGAAAAATGGAGAAGATAGGGAGTAGAAAGAGAAGTAGAAATGGGAGTAGAAAAGAAAGCAAAAAGAGGAGTAGAAAACGGGCTAACAAGTGAGTACCAATGGCAATAGAAGTAGAAAAAGGAATAGAAATAGTAGTAGAAATAGGAGTTGAAATAGAAGTAAAAAAAGGAGTAGAAAAGGGAGATGAAACGTTTTCTAATCACGTTTCATCTCCCTGAAGAAGGGGAGAAGAATTGGAAAAAATGGCAGCTAAAACGGAGTACAAATAGGAGTAGAAAAGGTATTAAATAAATGTAAGAAAAAGAGGTTTCGAAAACTCAATAGAAAAGGGGGTTAAATGGTGGGCACTAAAGAGAAAACAGAAGGATGTAGAAAAAGGAGTGCTTAGGAGTGTTTAAAGGGAGAAGAAAAGGGAGTAGAAAACGGACAAATAAATGGGAGTAAAAAAGGGAGTAGAAAAGGGAGTAGAAAAAGGAGTAGAAAAGGGAGTAAAAAAAGGAGTAGAAAAGGGTGTAAAAAAGGGAGTAGAAAAGGGAGTAAAAAACGGACAAAAAATGGGAGTAAAAAAGGGAGTAGAAAAGAAAAATAGAAAACGAGTTAACAGTGTATATCAAGAGCAATAACAATATAGGGGAAATTAGAGTAAAAAAAGGAGTAGAAAAGGGAGTAGAAAAAGAGCAAAAAAGGGAGTGGAGGATGGAGTAGAAAAAGGTGTAAAAAGGGAGTAGAAAAGGGAGTAGAAAAGGGAGTAGAAAAGGGAGTAAAAAAGGGAGTAAAAAAGGGAGTAGAAAAGGAGTAAAAAAGGGAGGAAAAAAGGAAAGTAGAAAAGGGAGTAGAAAAGGGAGTAGAAAAAATTAGAGTAAAAAAGGAGTAGAAAAGGGAGTAGAAAAAGAGTAAAAAAGGGAGTAGAGGATGGAGTAGAAAAGGGTGTAAAAAGGGAATAGAAAAGGGAGTAGAAAAGGGAGTAAAAAAGGGAGTAGAAAAGGAGTAAAAAAGGGAGGAAAAAAGGAAAGTAGAAAAGGGAGTAGAAAAGGGGTAGAAAAAGGAGTAGAAAAGGGAATAGAAAAGGGAGTAGAAAAGAACACAAGCAAACGAGTTAACAGTGTTTATCAAAAGCAATATTTATATAGAGGAAATGGGTGTAGAAAAGGGTGTAAAAAAGGTAATAAAAAAGGGAGTAGAAAAGGGAGTAAAAAAGATAGTAGAAAAGGGAGTAGAAAAGGGAGTAAAAAAGGGTTTTGAAAAGGGAGTAGAAAAGGGAGTAGAAAAGGGTGTAAAAAAGGGAGTAGAAAGGGGATTAAATAGAGGTATGTGAAATATGGGCTTAGAAAATTTAGCAGATATGGGAGTAGTCAAAAGAGTAGAAAAGGGAGTAGAAAAAGTAGTTAAAAATTATACAGAAAAGGGAGTAGAGAATGGAGTAAAAAAAAGGACTAGAAAACAGTAAAAAAAGATACAAATGAGCAGAAAATGGAATTGAAATGGATATGAAAAAAAGATACAAAAGGAAGCAGAAAATTGTCATGGAAATTGTTCGTTAAATGGGAGGAAAGTGGTGCAGAGAAATTTAAAATTAAATAATACTTATAAATATAAAATTTAAAGATATACTTAAAGTTGTTATGAGACATCAAGTTTACAAAAGTGCCAAGATAATAAGTCAGCTTCAGGCTGAAAAATTCCAGTTAAATCACCTCGTTTTCTACAACAGTCATTTTATCGCTCACATTCTATTATTTCCCAAATGATGATCATTGGCTAACTTTGTTAATAGAAAACAATAGAAGGAAAAACTGCAAAACGTTGAAAAGAACTTCAAAACAATGAGAGAGAACCAAAGTTTTCACTGACAGTTTTAAATACTTTTTCAAGTATTATTTTATTACTATTATTACTTTTTTTTATCATTATGATTTCATTTGAAACTTTTACAACACTTCAATGAGCGAGTATTATTTTTTTTGCAACTCTTTTGATTCAACTTGAATATTTTTTGTTTTTTTTTTTGTTGTAAATCCAACTGCTGCTTATGACTTTGAGTGCAGTTTTTGAGTGTGCGAAGCGCACTTACAAAAATTGTCGTTGACAACTTTTTGATGGTAGTAACAATAATAATAGTTGTAGAGAGAATGTGCGCCAAGTGCTTCTCTCACACAACTGATAGGCTACTTGTGGCAAGCCACACACATATACACTTGCACATACATACATATACACAGACCAGCGAACCCACAATTATATGAAGCAAAGCAAACCATGCAAGGCCACAACCAGAAGGCAAATGTCATTGACAACGCAACGCATTTGAGTCGACTCGAGTCGAGTCGACTCGAGCAGCTTCACAATTTCATGCGTCAGCACTCGAAAAATTAAGCAGCAGCCACTTTGTCAAATTCAGTATAGCAACGATGCAAAGTGTGGGTGTGAGGGTCTGGGAGTCTGGGAGTCTGGGGTCGTGAAAGCGTGCGTAAGTTTTTGACTGTCTAAGGTAAGGAGGAGAACAGTCAAACAAGTCAAACAGGAGCGCAACTTAATTGTCAACAGCTGCGGTTGACATGCAAATTGTCTGCCGAAAATGCTCGATTTGGGTAAAACACCAAATGTCAGACATGTACACAAATACAAGAGCACACACAAACACACACACACATGTGTGCATTTACATATTGAGGCAGCGAACAATCTGATGTGAACTCGCCTTGCCACAAGCTCGCGTGGTTCAGTGTGACCCTTTGTCTATGCCACTTATGAAATTTGAATTGGCATTTGCATTTGGCGTTTATTGACGCAAATATTTCGCAAATGCTAAACATGCACGAATAACTAAACTGAATTGCCACTGAATTGATTCAATTCTATTCTATTCGATTCGATTCGTTGCGATACGATTCGATTGGATTCGATTCGATTTGACTCAATTCAACTCAACTCAATGTTGTGTGCAGCAGCACCAGAAACAAACTCACACACACACATACGCCATGTGACTGCGACTGCGACTGTGTGGCTGTGATTAGGGTTGCCGCCGGCCGTGATTGTCACTTCACTTGGCGCTGCGCTACGTTCATGATTATTATATTTTTTTCCCATTTTTTTTTTGGATTATTTCAAGTGGCAACTCTTCAGTCGAGTATCTCAAATATATATGTCATTTTCATATTGCATGATGAGCTTTCTTTCACATACCGTAAGCAGTGACAAAGTGTCATCATCGCATGTTGATTTGACATTAATGCGTTCCTCTTCATTTCGCATTAATAAAATTTATTATCGAAAATAGAATCGAATATACAAAAAAGGTATGCTCACACTTGATATTGAAATGAATTGACCCTTGGGTTTGAGCTTACACGTGCCGCACATAATTTCAACGAGTTCAATTTTGCTGTGCTTCGTTAGCTTGTTTAAAGTGGCAGCCGGATTGAAAATAAGGTGTGCTGCCTCAACTTTTCAGCAAGTATTTGTTTGCAATTTTTACGCTTTAAATCGTTGCTCATTATTTCATATGCAATCATTTTATTTTCTTTGGCCTTTTTTGTTTTATCATGACAACGATCTGAAAATCGATAGAATGTCACACACCTCAAAGGTCTGAAAGGCCAAAAACGCCCACGTGCTGCAAGCAGTCAAGCGCACACACACACACACACACACTCACACAAATGCACATACACAACAATGCCGACCCTTTGAATTGCCCTGCAGTTACTTATTCAGCGCTGATTTGCGCGTGGACTCCTTTGCTGCTCCGAGGCTATGAAAGTAAAACTCAGCAATGAATGTTGCAAGGCGAATGAACGTAGGCGCAGCAGCAACAACACTCTTTGCTGCATCACAGTGTCGTCGTTGCTGTTGCGTGCATATAATGATGCCGCGGGGGCCCTCAGCAGCTGCCGCCATCCGCCGAGTCGAGAGTCAACGGCATTTGCCAACGACGATGCTGCGCGTATTTATTAAATTAATTTCATTGCAATGCATTGCAATTTACTTCGAAACGATGCGATTCGAAACGCAACGAAACAAGACGCAACGGGACGAGTTGCAAGCAAACGCTCAAATTTGCTTTGACAACAACAACGCCAGAGCCGCACTGAGTGGCCGTGGCCGGCTTGGCTCTTTTGTTGCTGCAACACTGTTGTGTCTTCGCTTACTATAAAAGTTGTGCTTTTTGTTACTGCAGTTATTGTTATTGTAGTTGTTGTTGTTGTTGTATTGCATTGGCTTATGCGCTCACTCACTGTTTGACTTCATTGTTGTTGTCGTTTATTGGCGTTTGTGTTGGTGTTGTTTTTGTTTTTGTTTGTGCGCCTTGACAATGAATTATTGTTGCTGCACAAGACATCATCAGCTTCATCAGCGCCCTTTTGTTTCTGATGGCTTCACTTGCTCCTTGCACACACCCGTTCTGCCCCTCACGTCCTGCCACAACCGACGCCGCTCCAATTTCTGCGCTCTGTTATGCTAAAGTGGCTTTACTTGTTTTTTCCATTCGTTTAAGATTCTTTTTGCTTTGCTTTGTTTGGTTTTGTTTTGTCTTCTCAGCTTGGCTTGATGTTGCACCTTGTCGTTGTCGTCGTTGTTGTCGTCGTCGTTGTTGTTGTTGCTGTGTTGCTGGACTCACTTCGCATCAATTTGAACTTACGTGGGTCGCGCATATAAAAGAGCGAAAATATTTATTCAGTGAGTATAATCTCGCAGCTTGCATCTGATGCCTTTGTTTTTTGATTTAAATCAATTTATTTTGATGAATTTTAAGTGGGTGTGTGTGTGTGTGTTTGTGTGTGTGTCTGTCTTCAATCATTTGCCATTTGCACAACTTTGCTGAATGTTGTTCCATGTTCAATCTGCGCAAAGTCAACTGAAGGTCGCAAAACAAAACTCGCCCAAATGTTGCTTTAATAATAATCTGCTTTAAAACTTATAGCAAACTCAAACCTTTTTTTCTGTATTTTCCACGCCCTTGGGCCTTGATTAAGACGCCCGCACGCGACTGAGTTGTGCATTGAGAAGAAAAAAAAAACAAAAAAAATAATAATAAATTAATTAAAAAAAATCTCATTAAGTAGCTTTTTTGCTAGCGGCGCTGCAACCGCAAATGTGCGACGTGCAAAGTACAAGAACTTCCACAACAACAACAGCAGCAACAACAACAAACATACAAGCAAATCGCAGCTAAAGCTCAGAGCGATTTACACGCAAGCAAACAATTGCAAATATAAATGTATGAGAAGTGAAAAAGAGGCATTGAAAACAAAAACAATAAAACACCAAACAACAATAACAACAGCAGCAACAAAAGCCTGAAGCATTGCAATGTTGCCAAGTGCGAAAAGTGAAACAAAAACGTTACCATAGACGACGCAAAAAAAAAAAACCAAAGCGATACAAACAAAAGAAAACAATAACTAAAAAAAGAAGAAGAAAAAAGCGCTCAAACCAACACAAAACTCATTAAAAATGTTCATTTCATGTTTGCCAACGCAATTCGTGTGCAACTTGCAATACATTTTACAGCCTGGCATTGAGACTTGAGATACGCAATGCAATCCCAGCGAACCGCACCCCAGCGAAGCCAAGCCAAGGAAACCGAACCGAACCGAACCAACGCAAAGCAAAGGGCGCCAAAGGGAAGGTACTGCGTGGCGACAGGATGCGTGAAAGAGAGGAAGAGGGAGAGCGACTCCTGTGAATGTTGGCATTTGCAGTTAAAGTGTGGCAAAGTGTCTTTATTATTTTGGTATTGGTTGCCATTGCAGCAATGAAACCGCAAAGTCATCTCCGGTTTATTTCGAATGCAATACAACGGCACAAAAATAAAAATTCACAAAAACGAAGAACAGAACAACAATAATAAAACCAAGCAAGCAATAAGCATGAAACAACAACAAAATTGAACAAAAAGCGAACAAAAGAAGCCACAAAGTTGCGCCACAAAAAACTATTAACGAAAACGAAAAAAAAAACTAAGGTTGCACAACGAATGAAAAAAACTTTCAACTAAAACAAAAGACATGCATGGGCTTAAAGAAGCGTTGGTATTGTGCGGGGTGTGCTGGGGAGAGAGGAGCGGCTTTGAGCATCAAGTGGCTAAAACAACAGAAATGTGATACATCGAATTTAATTTCCTGTCAAATTCATTGAGCACAGCAAAAGGAGCAGCAGCAGGCGCAGGAGCTGAAACCGAAGCCGCAACAAGAGCATTGCATGAACGAATCGAATCGAAACGAGTCGAATCGAATCGAAACGCATTCAACTGTGGCGCATTCCTGCTAGCCGAAAGTTAATTTTGAGGTTTCATTCTGTCAAAAAGAAATAAAGATACAAAAAAAAAATAAAAGAAGTCAACATGTTCGTTAAACGAAATTCATACAAAAATCCAAAACAAAATTGTTAATGCACAAAAAGAAGATGCAAAATAAAAAAGGGCATACGAAATGTTTTGCAATCTTCATTTAGTTAAAATTAATTTTTGTGGAATTTTTTAATTTACAGAAAAGGACCCTCGAGGCTCAGAACTAATAATTACGAATATGACAGAGAATTAAGTGCAACAGCAGCAGCAGCAGCAGAAGCACCAACAGAGCGCAAAGCCAAGCCAAGAATGAAGCTGCAAGAATAACATAACTGGCATGGAAAAATATAAAGAATTAAGCGATCGCCTGAGGCCAAGGAATGTAATACAGCAAGACGCACACACACACGCACATAACGCTTTCATGCATGAGCGCTGCTCAAGATGCACAAGCGCCTTTGTATCTCACAGAGTGGCTGTGTCTGTGTCTGTGTGTGTGGAAGCTGCCACAAGCTGCATTTGCCATTGCTGCTCTCGTTGCCGTTTCAACCTCATATTAAACGCGCACACATGCCTTGCCTTGCCTTGCACTGGCTGGCAGCTGCTCCTCTTTGCTTCCTTTCAAAGCACTCATAAAACAACGCAACCAAAAATGAAAAAAATTCTGGCATGCCAAGTTAAAACTCATAATTCAAAAATCGATTTTCGCTTTTGCACAAAAACACACAAAAACACAACAACAGCGCAGAGGGCAAAAGATTTAACAAGCTTTTTTGTGGCGCTCCTTCTTAAGTTGTGCGCTGATCCTGCCCTTGAGGTTGCGCCTCAAAAGGCAAAAAACCGAAAATATTTTCAAAGTGCCAGAAATATTACATTTCGGTTGCAATCTTTCATTTAACGCAACTTTTTGTTGTTCTTTGGCTCTTTTATTGCCAGTTTTGTTTCACAGACAAAAGGCATTTTAGATGATTTTTTCTTGACTATCTGCTAATGAATTTCTCTCCCGCCTATTGTCAGTTCAAAGAAACTACAAAAAACGAAGAACAAAGATTTCTGGTAAAACTTAATTTAACACAAAGCAAGCTTAGTAGAAATATGCATTTGTAACGGCACACATAACCAGACATATCATATCATCAAAGAAAAGTATCCATTTTGATTTTTCAATGTTTGTAAGCTAATTTAATCCAAAAGTCAATAATGAAAAGACTTATGTCATCTGTAGCCACAAGTCACATACAATTGTCTTGCGTTCAAATTAGTTATAAGTGGCGGCTTAGCGCGTGTGAAACTGCTGTATGTCGCAAGTGACGGTTTGTAGCATAGGATTATTCGTTTAATAATTTTTTGCACATTATTTCTGCTTAATATTTTCTTAACTTTTTAATTAATACATATATTTCCAAGGCTTGGTAGTAGACTTAAAGTATTATGAGCTGAAATTTTAGCAAAATTATATGGCAGAAATTTCGTTTTAAGATGCTCATGTTTATTTTGGTCAGCAAAGGTCAAATCGCATCAACAGCTGTGCCACTTTTTTATGCAACATTTTTTATTCATTTTTTGTCGTTCCTGTTTTACTTATGTTTTAATTTTTGTTGTTCGTTCGTTCGTTTTTTTAATGTATGAAAGAAGTGTTTTTCTGGCTGGCGGACACGGACACGGACACGCGGCAACAGCAAATGGCACAAAGCACGTGATCAAAATATGAACATTTTTATTTATGTTAAAACTTATTGAGCAGCAAACGCCTTCTATTTTTTCGTGCTTCTTCGTTTTCGTACACAACTTGCCACATACCAACACACACACACACAGCCTAACAGTTGCCGTTGCAAAAAAAGAGAAAAAAATACTTCTAAGTTTCTTTGCTGAAAATATAGAAAAGAAAAGGACAAAAAAATTACGCGACAATGTGAAGAAGAATATTCGCCATAAGCGTACGTAAGCGTGAGTGTGAGGTATGGGTAGGGGGGTGGAGAAATGAACGTGCTGTCGACGAAGCGAAAGGATATATGAAGTGTCGACTTGCGTTAAGCACATTTGGTCATTTTTGTGCTCCTTGATCCTTTTTTCACGCGCTTGCTGTTGTTGTTGTTGCTGCTGCTCAAGGAAGCCCGTATAATTTACACCAACTGTTGGCATTGACCGACGCGTCCTTTTCTTACACAACTTGTTTCGAACATTGATGCGTGTTGGAATAGCAGGACGACTTCGTTGTTATTGTTGTTGTTGCCTTGTATCACATGTTTTTCAATTTTTCATGTCATTATCAAGCAAGCAGCCAAGCAAGCGAGTGAGTCCTGCTTAATGCATCCTGTTTCCATTGCCATTGCCAGCGTCTTCGTCTTCGCCTTGCTGTCATACCTAACTCGACTCGAGGCAACTCAACTTGATGTCAATATCATCAACGATTACTTTTCATTCAACAACTGTCCAAAGGCGCTAACAGCCAAAAGTCCTTTGAGGTTCATTTGTTTTATTCCTTACACTATTTTATTTTATTTTATTTATTTTTTTCTATTCTTCTATTTTTGTGTTTCTGCCAAAAGACTATTTTACTTTACTTCAGCGCATTTGGCAACGAAGAAATGTCTTCAAGATGTTGTCTTCGTCAGCATGTCGCTGCCATTTTTTATGCAGCAAAGTAGTGTAACGAAATGTTCAAAAATTTGTGCTAAAAAAGGATTATTTTAGCATTTCTTTTGGTTTTCCTTTTTTGTTTTCCGCTCTTGAGTTATTTTTGTTCTTCTATTTTAAGATTTCTGTTTTATGCTTTTTAGTTTTACAATGAGAAATAATCTGATTTACTACGAAATGGAATGTCGGGAGTGCGACCAAGAGTATTTTGCATGACACATGTTTGTCGTTATTGATGGTCTTTTGGTTGAAATTAAAATTTCATGTAGTTCGAAGCGCTTATAATGTGTCAAGTGTGTTTGTTATTTTAAGAAAATATACCTTCCAAATAAGTCGTAGAACGGTAAATGGCAGACAAAAATAGACTTCAGGGTCGTTGGGCAAAGGGACAATTGGCATTGAGTCATTAATCAAAGTTTCCCGTCGATTGCCATGTGACCCATGTGAGCCATGTGAGGCTTGAGGCATTTTCAACTTAGCATTTCGTCATGCTCAAAAATAAACAACAGCAACAAAAACAATTTGCCATTAAGCAGAAATATAAATAATATATTTGAGTCATAAGCATTTCTCACAAAAAAAAACAACATTTCCGAAATGCCGATCAAAGCGCTTTTTTCAAATTATAAAAAGTGTGTTTGTGTGTGATTTTCCTTTCAATTATTTGCAGCTTAGCGGGCATGCAAAACTTCAAATAAACGACTGTTCGACTATTTTTATTAAAACGCAAGAAAATCGAACAAAAAATTCAATGTTGCGTAAACATTTAATTTCGTGGGCGGAAAAAAAAAGCATATTTTATGTTGTAAGCTATGTAATTGACAGGACACACACACACACACACATACGCACACACACGCACACGTAACAACAGAAATCAAAAGCCAAAATGGCACAGGAAATGTTATGATGTCGCATACAAACATGTCAAAAAAGAGAAACTTAAAAAAACCACCACCAACAACAACAACTACAACAACAATAACAACAACAACAAAGCGCTGAGCAACTCAATTTTCAACAAATATGTATTTTCGAGTTGTATTTGTTTTGTGCGCCGTGTGAATTATTTCGCTGGCAAAGTTGCTTTAGCAACGCACAACGTCAAAGGACACCAACGCACACACACACACACTCACAAACACACGCACACGAAGCGGCACATTGAAAAATGATTTAAGAGCATTAAGCTAGGCACTTTGAAGGCTTCTGTCGTTTCTTTCCTTTCCTTTACTTTGCTTTGTGTTTTATATTTTATTATTTCGCCCATTTAGTTTGCCTTCTTTTTTCGGCTATGCGAAGTTCTTTTCATCGGCATTTTATTGACTGTTTGCGCTCCGCTTTGCTTTGCCTTTGTTGCTGCTTACTTGCTGCGTCATCACTTCTGTCGCTGGCATGACGTTTCAGCGCCTTTGAAGTTGCTCACTTGCATAGAAATGCGAGCAAATGTTCGAAATTAACTTGAAGGCTTTTGGCACAGATATGCAAAGTCTCCTTAATATTAAAGAGTTGCCGCTTTGCAAAGGAAATAACACTCAACAAACAGCAATGCATGCATGTCAATGTTGCAACAATATAATTATTTGCCTTGAAAATTATGCATTTTGTGGTTTTCATTTTTATCGCAACTTTTTTTTTTTGGTAAAACATTTCTTTCCGAAAACGAAACTCACGCCAAGTGTTGAACATGCAAGCCGAAAATAGGCACAAGTTGTGCAAATTACAGTTATAGTCAACGGACAACATAAACAGCGAGCAACTACAATAACAATAACAATAAGAACAACGATAATTACAGGCAAGGACATGCACAGCCGAGAAGGCAAAGACGACAAAGTCTGATGATGAAATGCAACGCTTCATGAAACACTTTCGCTCGGCAAGGCTTAAACACATGTGTGTGTGTGTGTGTGTGTGTGACAAATACATAGCTGAAAATGCAACAATAACAACAAAAACAAATGCAACTATTTTATTAAATGCCGAGCAGAACAACGAAAGTCAAACAATATAATTTTATATGCGTTTTGCATGAAGCCATGTTGACGATCTGCTTGGTTGGTTGGCCGGCTGGCAATGGCAGAGAGGAGTGAGGTGAGGTGCGCTGTTGGTTGCCTGCACTTTGACCTCGATCTCTGCTTGTTGTGGCAAGCCACTGCGCTGCGCTGATAATGCAGCTGCGTGTCATGCAAAGGTTGCACCGCGGGACGGCAGCAAACAGAGTGCCGACAGGTGGCGCTGTCAACGCGCCTCGAGAGCATGCTCGTTGAACGCACACTCAGTGTCTAAAAATGGCACAGAGCCGTGGCACAGCCAAGCGGCAACGAGGCGTGACGGCTCGTGATGAGACGGGGCGAGGTGAGGCGTCAAGTCACTTGCAACGATGCATGCTTAAATTGTTTTAAATTGTTTGTCAACATTGAAAAAAAGTAAGCAAGAAAACCAACAACATTTCTCTAAGGTTGAACTTCACATTTGCGCGTATACGCAATATTAATTTTTATTGCGTATACAACATGTTGTGCGAAGTTTCAAGTAAATCTGTTTGGTAGGCATATTTTGGCACATGCGTGAAGTTGAGCACAAGAAGGCATTTAAAGCATTTGGCAAAGCCGTTTTGGCATATGTCATGTCCTTGCGCCTGAAACTGAAACATAATTGGCGCGTGAATGTGTGTGTGTGTGGCGACTGCTAAATGCAACACTACTTTTTCCAAGCACTCATTTCAACGTTCCTTCATACACGCTTTCAGCATGCTTCTCTCCCTCTCTCTCTCTCACTGTGTGTGTGAATTGAGGCCAAAATGTGTATGAGTGAAAAGCAAACGCAATGAAGCAGAAGCAGAAGGAGAAGAACTTGGCGTTCCGTGTGCGTGCGAAGAAATCAAGTTTGAATACGAAAATAGCCCAAAAACACGCAAATTGACAGACAGAACAGCAAAGGAGGCATCGTGCAGGACATTTAGGGCCAAATGATGTCCAAAATGGCATTTAAATAGAATCAAATTAGACTTCAATTCGTTGTCGTTGCCGTCGTTGTTGCCGTTGTTGTTGTTGTTGTTGTCGTCATCGTCATTCTCGTCAACGCCGTCGTTGTTACATTCGAGTTTGCCAAGCAGCAAATCAGATTTTTTTTGCTGATGTGAAACACAAAAAAAGGAGAGAGAAGCGAAAGTAGAAAAGTCAGTAAAGCAATGAAAGAAAAAGGCAAAAAGAACACAACGGAGAAATGTTCATTGAACGTGGGCCGAGACAACTTTGACAGGACAACTGTTTGGCGTTAAGCTTAAATCGTTATTGCTTACTGCTTATTGTTGTTGCTGTTGTTGTTGTTGTTGTTGCTGCTGTTGTTGCTGTTTCTGTTGTTGGCTTTTATGCAACCAAAAAGCATAAATCCTACAAGCAAATGTCTTTGTTAACTTTTCTGCTTTGGGCAGGTGTGCAAATACACACACACACACACACACACACACACACACACGCCCACGCAGAAATTTGCAGTAACAAGCTCGTTTGCTGTGCTGCTGCTTCTTCTTCCGCTGCCTACCAATGCATGCATATATTGACAATTTGAGCTTAAAAATCCAATTAGACTTTGATTTGTATGCAAACAGAAAAGGAGAAAGAAAAAGCGACAAACAAACAACACGTAAACTGTTGCTGTGCGTGTGCGTGTGTGTGTGTGAGCATATTTATTATACATTCGCATGTAATTTCATTTACCTGAGTCTTAGTTTGTTTGCCTGTGTGTGCGTGTGTGTTTGTGTGTTTATGCGTGCGGTTTGACTTTTAAATTTCTTGTTGCCTACATTGAGGCTAACGAACTAAGCGCACATAGCAAATCATCTACGCAGAATGTATGAAAGTAGCTAAAGGACCCAACAACAATGCCAACAAAACAATGCGTCGCAGCACCTGTTCTGGTTTTCTCTGCCGCCCCGCACCATTTGCGATCCCCTGACATCAGATTGATCAACGGTACGTTCTACTAACCCCTCAACGAAGACCACAGCAGACAATTGGATTTTTGCGGTTTCTAATCCAATTTATTTCGTCTTAAATACATCCTTCGTCCTTTTCGTGTTTTCGCTTTTTTCGCTTGTTTTGTTTCTTGTCTCTACAAACGACAAACACCGTTATTTCTTTAAGGCTTTAATGCCCTTACCTTAGCATGCATGTGCGTGTACATTTCTCTGTGTGTGTGTGTGTGTCTGTGTGTGTGTGTATTACGTGTTTTTATATGTTTTATTTGGCTTGACGTAATTTAGTTGAAATGTATGCGGAAATAAGCTACAAAGTTAAGCCGGTCTGCTTTCAAAACTGACGTTAAGCGAACGGCAACGACACGAATGTGTACGGGAGACGGACGCGCCGGCGAGGAATGTTGAGAGCAAATTGACGACGCTGGCAAAGCTTTCAACAAACTAATTTAAATATTTCAGCAATTAAAGTGTCCAGCCAATTAAAGTGAAAACCACAGACTGATGTCTGACTAAATGCTCAACTGAGTGGGTGAACGAATGAATGAATGAATGAATCACTGAATAACTAAATGACTACACAAGTGAATGATTGAGCCATGTATTTGTGTGTGTGTGTGTGTGTTTCTGTATTTGTACATTTGTCGATTTGATTGCTTGGCTGTTTTTGGTTTTGCCACACATTCTCATCATGCTCATCGTCCTTGTTATACAATCAACGTTTGGCTCCTCATTGCGATATTAAATTGTGTTGTGGCGTAGAACGTTCAATCACTGTCAAACTTTGTGCTTGTTTTCACGCCCATTTTATATTTTGTGATACTGAAATTTTACCGTTTTAATGTCAAAGCTGGACAACGCCATTGAAAATGTGTTGCATAATTTCAGGTGTTTTGCTGTTGAACTTTACGCGCCAGCAATTTGCGTAAATTTGCTACGAAAAACGGTATGTATTTGACTTAACAACTTTGTAGCGGAAGTAATTTTGGCTTGGCATTAAACAAGCTTGTCTCAAACTATGAGAAATAAGTCGTTTTCGCTTTAAAACACAAATCGAAGGACATTTGCGTAGATTTAAGTCATGTATGAAGGTTAAGAAACTCAAACGATATGCTGGCATACAAATCGAACTTAAAACGCACATTTGTGGTTTCATTCGATTTTGAAGAGCTTAAAATTTGATTTTCACACTTTCAAATTGCAATTAATTAAAGTTCTTCACACTTGGAATTTCAGACCTTATGTAATAAGTAAACTAATGCGGTTTAAGCTTCTTATAATTACAGGACTGTTGTCATTGTGAATGAGACATTTATGTGTTTACAAAATGTATCTTTGTTGGCGCAAAAAGTGACGGCAGATATTTTTTAGAAAGCCACGCGCGTCCATGTTGGCCAACAACAACTAACAAACAAAGCAAAGTTGGACGCAAATTGCAGTTTTAGTTGTCAATGTCAACGTTGAGTTCAATTCAGTTGCGAAAGTGATGGCGGCGCGCGCATTGACACATGTAAACAACTGCACAGATACAAGGGCACAACGACACACACACACACACACACAATAGAATCGAATGCCAGCACGAACAACGTTCGACAAATACATATGCAATGTCATAGAAAAGCTTGACAGCGAAAATAAAAACAAACGAACAACAACATTAAGTATGTCCAAAGCGAAGACAGCAGAGCAGCAACTTTGCCAGCACGAAGCAGCATAGGCAGTGAGTGAGCAGCGGAATTAGAAACAGAAGCAGAACAACAAGGACGACAAGGACGACAACAACGACAGAATGAAGAAGACGAATCAGACAACAAAAGCGACATACATGAATGTATTAAGTGGAAACACCTTGTAAAATGGCTGACAGGTGTTAGAAGACTTTGCAAGATTTATGTGCTGACATTAACATGAATATGTATGTGTGTGTGTGTGTGTGTGTGAGCAGCACTCACCGACTTACTATCGCTCGCTCACTCACTCTGTCTCGTTACCATTACTCACTCGGCACTTCTCATTTGCCCACTGACCATTCGTGTGAATATGTTTAGTCCTTATTTATGTCTTCAACCATATGTATGTATATGTATGCCTCAGTTAAAGGATAACAGCGCATTAACTTTAGCATTACAACACTAACAACAACAACAACAAGTACAACAACTAAGCACACGTGCTAACTACTACCGTGTTGCCCACACAGGGGACAGCACAGGACGGCACAGGATGGCAGGACATGTGGCAAGGCCAAACATGTCTGAGGTTTCAACAATTAAAGTTTATTTGCTGCAAATACATATCAGACAAACACCTTTAAGTAAACATACATGCATATCAGCTTATTGTACGCACTAGTATTAATAAATATGCAGAGTGATAAGCTAACACACACACACACCCACACACACACAATTACTTTTTGTATCTATGTCAATATTGCCGGCACAAAATAAATAATCAAATGTTAACCAGCCCATTCACATTTCTTGGCCAAAATACGAAAATAAAAAGGAGTTGTTGCTTGCAAGCCGCCCATGACCATGCCACGATTTCATTAGACGATAGTCGACTTTTAGGCGGCATATAAGACAATAAATTGTCATGTTTGTTGTGAATAAAGGCCAACAATAATAACAATAACAATAATGATAATGATAATGACCAACGCGCACTTAATTTATTGCCTTGGCTTATTATTGTTAAATGAAGATTTGCCTTATTGCATTTTTACTCTCCTTTGATAATTTCAAGCCTATAAAATATCAAAATATATAATTTTTAAGGCATTACCTGAAAAATTTGATTTTATTTCAAAAATTTCCGAAATTCGTCACATTTTGATTTTTTAAAAATAGTTTCAGTTACCAAAAAAGAAATACTTTATCCAAAAAATACGTTAATAGTAACACGAAGATGTGTAAAAAATTTCATCAAGATCTGTTCAGTCGTTTTCAAGCAATCTTAAAAAACGATTTTAAAAAAATTGTTCTTGATACTCAAGGTGACTTCCAAGACTCTATCTAATAGATTTCTAACCCAGTCGACATGAAAATTTTGGATAATATTCTATAGAACTTATAAAAAATCAAATGTTGTTTTTGTCTGATAAAGTTTTACATTATCAGACAAAACAAAGTTCGATTTTTTTGAAAATCACAACCTATGAGTTTACCCTAGATACATTATTTACTACTATCATTGTCTCTATTGAAATTACAACTTTCATTTCCTTTCTTTTTTTCATTACTTCAAGTAAAAAGTTGCCAAGCCAAAGAAACCTTTTAATGTTTTAGTGCCCTTAAATTACATTGAGAGACTTATCGACGCCGCACAAATTTTCCACACAACTCCTTCAAAGCAAAGCTGAAGCAGAATCACGCCTACTCTTATCATACTTCGCAGCACTTTCATCAAACCAACACTTTATGCTAAGCCGAGAACGAAGCGCAAATAGGAAAAAGCAAACTAGAGGGAGGAAGGAAACAACAAAAAAATTGTGGCACTCAACAAATCAACGCGTCATCATTATGTAAATCACGTTAATCATGAAATTAACTTGTCAATCAAAATCAAACAACGCACATTATTTGTCGAACGGGCAAAATACGACGCCGTCGACAACAAAGACTCAAACATTAATAATAATATTTCGATATAAGTGTGCGAGTGTGTGAGTGTGCCAATCGAAATAATGCCAACGAGCGAAAGTTCTCGAAGTCGATGACGTTAGTTCTTCGGGCACAAGGCTTCTATCTCATTTGTTTGTTTGTTGTTGTTGTTGTTGTTGTTGTTGTTGTTTGTTTTGTTGCTAAAAACGATTTGCGACGAAATTAGCAAAGTTATTGAGACGAGAAAAATGTGACCAAATGCGCCTAAAAGCGTGCTAATCAAATAAAGCGCAGACATTCAACAATCAACGGGCCATTGCCCGGCAT
Source organism: Phortica magna (assembly GCA_037044515.1). Classification (NCBI taxonomy): domain Eukaryota; kingdom Metazoa; phylum Arthropoda; class Insecta; order Diptera; family Drosophilidae; genus Phortica; species Phortica magna. The sequence goes on along the minus strand of JBAMBP010000846.1, from coordinate 144,445 downwards.
TGTTTCAAAGAGTCTGGCACTCTGTCAGCATGACTGAATGACTGAATGACTGAATGGTTGAATGAATGACTGTCGCCTGTGTATTACTTTTTATGCTGCCCGAAACATTATTTTTCGATTAGCACCTGTTTGCGTCGCTCAGCCGTCGCCAGGCGCCTTCGCTCCTTCGCTCCTACGCTGCGCGGTCGTTTTGTTGCGGCTCAGCTCAGCTCAGCTCGCGTTCTCACAGCCATTTGGGCATTTGTTTTGCTTATATTTTGTTTTATTCGACAAAAATGTTTTGAAATTCATAAGCCAAAAAATGAAACGAGTAAAAGACACAAAAAAAGAAAAAAAAAAACACAGAAAAGATGACGAAAAAAAAACATTGAAATGTTTGTTCTTTTGTGGCTTTGCTGTTTATTTTTATTGCAGCAAATTTACAAGTTTTTTCCTAAGGCATGTTTTTTCTGCTTTTCGGTTTTCTTTTTTTTTTACTACGCCCCTCTCTTTCTCACTTCGAGAACATGTGCCTGCCATTTTTCTTTTTATTTCTTTCTTGGTTTTTGCTGTTGTATTTGTTTGTTCTGTGCTTTTTCCTAGGGCACAACAGGTGCTGAATTTTTTACTTCATACATACCTTTCATTTTGTTTACCTTATAACGATTCGACATTAAATATTGCGCTGCAAATATAATAATAAAGAAGCAGAAAAAAAACACAAATCATGCTTTTCAGTAATTTCCACTAAATTTAATTTGATTTGTGTTTGAGTTCAACGAAGCAAAACCGCTTTTCAAAATGGCACAAAATCGTTGAGTTTATTAGCTTAGCCGCGCGACATCAAATGCAGATGTCTAACATTTATTTGCATTTGCACTTGTGTGTGTCGGTGTGTGCGCGCATGTGTGTTTGTACATTATTGAATAATTCCAATTGAGCGCACAACTGACTGAGTGATTTCGAAGAAAGGCAACGACTTCATTGAATGCGCAACGTCGAATTTTCGCTTACAAGTTTGCAAATCAAATCAAATCAAATTGTGAAATGAGAAGTTCTATGAACTCATATATAAATGTTCTTCGTTCTATCTGAAGAATAAATAGCATTTACACGAATACGAAAACCAAAAAAGACTTAAAATAGTAAAGAAATTAAAGCAAATAAGCCTCAAATGAATGGCAAATTTAAGTGTTGTTTCAATAGAAAATTGTTGAGTTGCAGATTGAAAAGCGATAAGAACGGAGATTATCACTTGAGTTGTAATGCTTGCTTCCTGTCGTTGCTTAATAAGACATTTAAAAATTACCACAAATAACTCAAGATAATTCATGCATAAAACTTTATGTAAACTACAAGCGAAACAAGAAGAACATTTGTAATTGTTTGCAGAGATTAAACAAGCATAAAGAAACACCGTCAAAGTAACACGCACACGAAAAGGAAATTATGACAAATCAATGAGCGTTGAAAAGCGTTAAAACAGGATGCCAACACACAAGAACAGACACACACGAGCGCACAAAAACTAACGAACAAAGCCAAACAAAAAGGCTAAGCTGACGAGATGAAGATCAAAGTGATATAACAGACAAACAAAGGAACGCAAAAACGTGAAAGGTGTGAGTGTGAAAGAGAGAGTGAGAGAGAGAGGGCGAAAGTAGCGAATGAATGAAAAACTATTACTTTAAATACTTTTCACTTTGCTTTGTGGCATTTGCTGACAATAATGACGACGACGTCGACGACATCGACATCGACAAGCGAAAGGATATGCTGGCCATGGCAACAACAACAGCAACAACAACAACAGTAATAATAACAAGAACAATAGAGAGCAGGATAAAGTGTTAGGATAAAGAGTGCGAGTGCGAGTGCGAATGCGAATGAGCACAGGTAACAACACAGAACAAATTGTCGTTAAGCCAAGGCAACAGCTTATCGGTTATGCCAATCAGTGTGCCACAACAACAGAACACAAAACACAAAACACAGAAAACTTAACAAAACACATAACACAAAACAAAACAAAACGAAACGGCACCGAACAAACAATAAGCGATATTGAACACCATGGTGGAGAACACGTGCAAAAAGGATATACGCGGGTTCGCCTTTGCGTGCAACATAAACATAAAAAATAATTTCTGCATTTCAAATACGAAATCAAAGTAGTTTTCCAACACACAAAAACAACACACAAACAATGCGCAATTATCAACATTTGTGTTGGCATTAAACGACGGATTTATTTGCGTTACTTTTGTCAATTGTTGTTGAAATATTTGTAAATAACGATAATTTGCTGCTTCTTTTTTCGCTTGCTTTGTATAAAAGGATATCCTTTGCCACACCACTGCAGTTAAGATATGCATGAATGAGTGTGCGATTTGAAAAAAGAACACCAACAATTGAGCACATATGCGCGCCAAAAAAAAAACAGCAGGCAGCACTAAAAGGACGGACAGCTGCGTTCGTAATTTGATATTAAATGAATTTGAGTGCGTAGCAAAGCCTTCTGCAGCGGCTTATAGCAAAGCATATCCTTTCAAAACTGAAAAAAAATTATATAAAAAAAATAAATATAGTATTGTAATAATAGCGCAAAAAATGGGGGTAGCAATGAGCATACGGAAAAAATAAACGGGGCGTTACACAAAAGTCAGAGGCATGCAAACGTTTTTCAAATGTCTGTGGGTACGATTTCACAATACAAGAAATAATATATTATTTTTGAGATGAAAGGGTGTGCCAAAAGACTAGTGCTATGCCACACACACAGCAAACTGAAACTGAAGCCGAATTATGCATGTTGATCTTCGGATCAGTTTCAGGAACATCAAACTTTCAGGCTTACTTTTTGCGTCTATCAAACACACTTTTAACGCATAAAAGATGCTGAATTCTAATCTTTCATGCATTTTATTACACCCTTTAACTCTTGCATGGCAGCCATGGTCATTACGCACAAAGCGCACGATTTGGCTTCCACTTGCAAAGGCACAATAATTCAAGTAATTTGAAAATTACATTGCAGCGCCGGCAGCTTGTATTGAAATACGACACCGGCCAACAAAGCGACTGCCGACACATGTCCTTGCAGTGCATAATAATAATAATAATGAAGAAGGAGTAAAGAGTGTGCTTTCACATCGAATTACGAGCTAACAAACTACAGACTTCTTCTTTACTGTCGTCGTCAACACGACACGAGTCAAGAACAATTCACACTCAACGTCATGTCAACTCCCGGCCCGCCATGCCGCCTTCAGTGAGCGGTACCGGGCGGTAACCCTTTAATTCCGGCGCTCTTTTTTATGCATTTTAATGGCAGCTGTTCTCAGCATTAATGTTATTAATTTCAGATTTGGTGTCGAAAGGTTCCAGCTGATGTCGCCGGCCGTCGTTCTCGTCGCCTCAACTCACTTCGTAGTTATTTGTAATTTTATTAATTTTAAAGCTTTGCTGGTCGAACTTTGTTGCTCAACCATTCGATACATTCGAGTCGTCGTCGTTGTTGTTTTTATAAGTGTTTATTTTTTTTTTTGGCTTGTTTTGTTTGCCTTCTCTTATGGAAAAGGCTGCTGGAAAATGGCCGTGCCGACGCTGACGCCTACCCATAAACTCAACTCAGCCTTTCAATTAACGCTTTTCACGCCCTAACGACGTCAATGTGAACCCTTTACACTTCATTTTCAACACATCTGAGCAACAGAGCGCGGCTGGGCTCTTTTCGTCTGATTGCCGCCTAGCAATGCTTACACTTTTCAATTTGTTGCCAATGAAGTGAAAAACTTTGCAAAGTGTGCAAGAAATGAGTGAAAGAAAAATAAACTCACACACACAAAAAGAAAAACAACAACAACAAAAGTAGCAGCAAATTGTTTGCTTAAGTTTGCCGCATGTTTGTTTTAAAATGTTGAAATTGTGGCAAAAGGGTTTGGCGAACAAGTGTTGCAAAGTGTTATTTGATGCACTCCGGTGCCGAAAAACCGTCGTTCAAGCGTAGCAAAAAAACAGCACTTTAAGTGAATTTCAATACGAGCATTGAGTATAACAGCAATGACATGATTATTGTTTGCCTATTAAAGTCGAATGATGTCAAAAGTTCTCTTAAGTTCAGAGTTGTTGAGACAAAACTTACAGCATTAAAATAAAGACAATACAATAATCATTAGCCGTATGTTTGCATACAAAGCCTTAGCACATGCAACACTTCTTTTGCATTTATGTCACTACGAACGCATGTTACGCCTTAGGCAGAAAAAAACGCATGGATGATTTTGTTATTGCTTCTTTCTTGACTGCTGACTCAAAAGCCAGAAAACACAAAGAACTAATTTACCATGCCATAACAACTTTTGAAAGGAACAACTTAATATTTCATAGTTCTGTGAAATCTGAACTCATCAAAGATACAAAAGCGCATTTGAGCCGCTCAGGCGTCTTTTGCATTACGCAAGACTCACTTTGACTGCTCGACTGACTGCAAAAAGGCATAATTATTTTATAAACACAACTTGAACGTCAGTTCCTGTATTCAAACCGGCAAATTGTCACTAAAAGCGTAAGTTGAGTTGTTGCTGTTGTTGTTGTTGTTGCCCCGAATGAAGTAAGCCCAGCATGTGAGCGTTTTAGTTGGCTCGCATTGTATTTTGTGCTTTGGCTTTGCCTTTTGCCTTTGACTTAAGCTTTTGCATTGTATTTGAGTTAGCCTAATGCCGAATGTTGGCATTGTAGTTGCCAAACTTTGACAAGTCTTGCATATACGAGCAGCGCAGCACAGCACAGCCATGAGGCATGAGGCATGAGCCAAGAGCATACAAGACTGCTTAACACTTTGTGCGTTGCATGAAGAGCCGAAGCTGTTTTCTGTCGGCATTTAATCCTGTTGCATAAAAACAAAAATCCGTAGCAAGCAACTACAAAGACAAAGCCAGTAGCCGGTAGCAAAATTCAGCACACACACACACACATGTGCATGGCGTGTACATGCAACGGCATGCACAAAAGGAAGCTGACATGCCACTTTAGACAAATGCAACCATAGACAGCACGAACTTGCCTTTAATGGCTTTTGTGCAAACGCCTTTGTGTTACAACACACACACACACACACACACATGCACACAGACACACACACACAGACACACACACAGACACACACACAGACACACACACAGACACACACACACACAGGCACAGACACAGGCACAGAAAACCCATGCCGCCCGAGGCTGAGGAACGCTGTTGTCCGTCGTCTCTTTGTCACGTTGTGCCATGCCCTCATTTGAGTGTCTGTGTGTGTGTGTTATAAACACAGAGCAACTTTTCGGCTAATCTCCACACAATTTCGTATTGTTAAAATGTCCGTTTGAGTCTATTAAAATTTTCTTTTTACATCTCTGCCTTACGTACGAGCATATCTAAAACGAAACGTTTTACGTACATGCATGTTGCTTCTATCTGTATGTGTGTTTGTGTGAGTCTGCATGTGTCTGTATCCTTGCTGGCCTTAATCCTTTTGACTTGTGTGCCATTTTTCAAATTGGTTGAAAACGCAGTTGTCTCCAGAAAGTTTTAACCTTCTGTCTCTTCTTCTGTCTCTTCGTCTTTCACTCTCTCTCTCTCTCTCACACAGCAACTCTACTCTCGACCAACAATGACGCCATCTCTGTCGCACTTTAGTGTTACTCGTATAATAGGCAAAATGATTGGACACGATATATTTCCGACAGTGACTATTTTAAATTTGTATTTTTGTATGCCGCAGCCAATCCTGGCAATCCTTTATTGTTATTTTTGCCCTTCAGTACGTTTATCTAATGCCGAAAAAACAAGTCTATTATCCTTTGTTGGGTTTAAGTGACAATTCTCTTTCATTCACAGCAACAACAGCAACAACAACAACGGCAACAACAACAGTTGCAATAAAAGCTTTAGCAGCAAAAGGAGCAACAGCAAATTCGACCAACGACGCAAAGTTCAAATAAAGAAATGCGCAAGCAAATTCCTCAAAATTACTTTGTTTATTTTTATGTTACGGAGTCCGTTTTTTCTGCCTTCTTTTTCTTTTTTTTTTTTGGTTGGGCCTCCTGAGGTCTTTATGCTGATTTGTTTAAATAAAACGAAAGAAAATAAATGGAGAAAAATCAAATAATAAATAAGCAGAAAATTGTCTATGGCGTTTTGTGCAAATATCACCCAAGGGAGTAATCCTTTTCGTTCGTTCGTTTGTTCGGCCGGTCATTCGGTACGCATGTGGAATGCCCATGGTCATCATGGCCGAGTTCAGTTGGATTATCTACGACTGTCGTTTGATTTTTATTTATTTTATTATTTTATTTTTTTTTTTGGTTTTTTTTTTAAGTGATTTTCTTGTATGCTGGCTTAAGTAACTGTTTTCTTTTAACAATAATGAACTTAATTTGCGTTTAAGCTACACGTACTAATCGCATAAATATTGTAGCTCAGACAATTAGAAGTTACATCTTATAAATAAACAGAGTCTGTTATTCTGGAGATGAAATGCCATGAAGTCAAGCCAATTCCCCAAGCGATCGCATGAGAAGACACAACTTGGGTGGCACAGTGGCTGAACTGAAGATCAGATCGACTCGTCTCGGATCGGTTCGGTTCGCTGTGTCATCTGATTTGACGCACGGCCGTTGTTGCATTGCCAATTCCCATGTGCATTGTGCAGCCACATTTATTTAACCGCACGATTTTTCCATTTATTTCAGCATCGCAACTAATTAATGCGACCACACGTGAAATTATTGTCCGACAGTCGACAGTCGACGACAGTGGCAAAATGAGCGAACGGCTGAATGAGCATGTCCATACACACACACACACACACACACATGTGCATGATTGTACTTGTTTGTCTGCATACTTCAACGCTCAAAGATAACTATTTTATATCTTGGCATGATTAAGAGTACTCGCTCACTCACTCACTCTTCTCGCTCTCGCACACTTGCCGGCAGCGACGCTCATGTACACTTGTTGGCTCGCTAGTCGTCAGAGCTGTCAACGTCAGTCAATATTCGCAATACAAAGTGTATGCTGATTAAACTGAAATCTGCTTGTATCTGTGCGTGTGCTAGTGTGTGCGTGTGTGTTGGCGTGTGTCCTGCGGTTGAAGGCGTTGAATGAATGCATTTAAATTGATTTCACTTATCAATAAGCGAGTCTTTTTTTTCTGCCGCTTTCATAGTTTCATTTGCCTTCGTCATCGCCCGTTTCCTGCTTTGGCCGACATGTCCTTTCGCAATTTGCACTGCGGATTTTAATTGAATAAACATTGATGATGGAAAACCGCAGTGCAATCGAGCTGAAGACAAACAGCATGCCAATTAAATGAGAATTTTAATTAGCCGAAATGCTCACACACACTCACACACTCACACTGTCGGCTCAGACACATTTAAGGACGAAACGATTAAGTTTGTCTGTCCAAATGTCTGTACATTTGAGAAAAAAAACCCCGTGCAGTCCGAAAATGTTTGGCGAATGATTCATTAAAAAATGCAACAATTAAAATTCGCTTTTATGGCCAACAAATTTAAATTCGTTTTCCTGCGTGGCACATAAACATTTTATTTCTATTTGCAACAATTTGTCGACCCACAGCCATCTTCTTTTCACAGCGCCCCTAAGCGTGCGTTGCCATATTTCGCTTTTTGTTGCACTAATATTTAATTTCATATGCAAAACTTGTCGCATAATTTTATCACACCAACTTTTTATAAAAAAAAAAAAAACAAAAATAAAAACAAAATAAAATACAACAAAAATAAACTAAACTGAAAAACAAACAAAACTACACTTTTTTCGGCTTTATCGAAATTTATATACGCTTGTTTTACTCTTAGTGCATAGCAGGTTAACCGTATGATAAATGATGGATGTAAGACTGAGGAGCATGGAGTTCTTTCGCAGGAAATGTAAAACAAAATAAAATATTTGACATGGAGCAACAAAATTCGTACGACAATGAAAGATATCCGTTTGAGAGAGCTGTCTAACTAGAAATAGAACGTGACTAGAGCGTGACTAGAGCATTCAGTATATCAAACTTTTTCTATTTGGGAACGTTTCCTTCATTTCATTGCAAACTTCGTCACAGAATGGAAATAACCTCTTTCAAGCGTACAAAAGTAATGCAGAGTCAGAAAGTGTGAAAAAACGAAGTTATTTGTAGCAAATGAGAAGGCGTGTGGCGGGTTTTGTTGCGCAACGCATAATGAACACAATTTTCGCAAAAATAAATGAGCACAAAACTCTGTTGCCAACAACAACAACAACAACAGCAACAACAAAATGTACAAAAGCAAAAACAATTACACAACATTATGCAAAAAATGCAACTTCAACAGCATCAAATGTTGTATCCTTTGAGTTTTGTGAATGTACAACAAAATGTTTTTACATTTAGATATTTTTGAGTGCAAAAATACACTGCCAGAAAATGGTGGATATTTCTAATTGAAAAATCAATGACAAGAAACTTTCTCAAAATAAGAACATTAGGCCTTCCGAAAGTAAGTCATTTATAGAGCTTCTTTCCAGTGTCTCGAATAAACAAATGTTTTGTGCGTAAGCAACACAAAGCAACATTTTTTTTACAGTGTCATTCACCAAGTGAAGTGATGACAATTGCAGTTGTCGACATAATCAAATCGTCAGCAATTTTGATGAGCAAACTCAACTCATCTCAAATACATTTTTACATATGACATTGGTTAAGGAAACATTCGAAAACATGCAAATGGTTTCCCAGCCAAAAATAAATATGAGCGCAGATGAATAAAGTCCTTAAAATAAAATGTATGCAAGAAGAAGAAGCGCAACGAAAAAAGTATTTATGCCACAACAAAATAAATAAACAAATAAAGATATGAAGTCAAAACGCAAACGCATTTGAAATGTTTTTCAACGTTGTCTCTCCACTTCACTTCACTCTTCTCTTCTCTTATTTATTTACTTATTTATTTTGGTATTTATTTTTGTATTTATTTATTTCATTTTTATGCATCATTTATTTTGCAAAAGAAGTTTCACATTGCGCAACATGCAAGACATGCTGATACCTTAAGCGTTTTTAGTGATTTGCTTTGTGTGTTGCCACAACAACAACAGCAACAGCAACAACAACAAAGATGCCGCCAACCAAAAGAGAGCCAAGAAAACCACTATTCATGAATTCAAAATTCAAAATTAAAAAATAAGAATTGAAGAAAATTGAAAGTCGAATTTGACATGAGTTTACCGAAAAAATTTCTACATGACTTAAACGTATGAAATTGAAATGAACATGAAACCATCATGGGATCACACAACGCTTTGCCATTAAATACATGAATAATACTTATTTTAATTAAATTTTGAGATTTTTGCTTGCAAATGATAACAAAAAACAAAAATCTTTATAAAATAATAATTCTCAACTCGCAAATATGTGAAAAGCAAACAAAATAAATACGAAAAACGAAACAAATTAAAAAAAGAATTATGAAAAATAGTTTAAACATGACAAACATGCTGTTTTTGATAAGTTTTTAATCTCCTGTTACATGTGCTCAAGCTTGTATAGCAAAACACATTCGGCATCAAGCAGGATGAAGCTGAAACACAACTACAATACCAACAACAACAACAACAACAGCAACAACGAGAATAAATGCACAAATGAACGAAGGCATGCTGGCAGTGGCAAAGGGGAGGGGTTGTGAAAGCACGTGATGTGTTGTGCCATGTCCTGCCGTGTCCTGTGAGTGAGCAAGTGTATGAAACGGTATAGAGTTGAGTCAGTTAAATGTATGCAGGCATGATGGACATAGACTAAGCGACCGACGACAGATGACTGACAAACTGACCGACCGACTGAGTGACTGTCAGGGATATTATGTTGTGCCACGCCCAGTTATAAATCTAATGCTCGACTATATTACACAATATGTAAGAGATTTGGCGCGGTAAGAATCTTTGGATAAAAAGTAAATGCCAGCAAGGATAAAAGACACACACACACAAACACACATATACAAAGGCGCAGGCAAACAGTTATGCATGAAGCGCTGTGCTCAGAGATTTAAATATGAAATTGAATTGAAATTAAAATTGAAATATTAACTCAAATGCAAATACACACAGTTGGCAAATCCTCAACCAAATCCAAATTCAAAACCGCCCGCAGTGCCATTTTGGTCCAATGTAAGATCGCTTTTGTATTTGACTTGCCACATGGAAACTACTTCGAATAGAAACCGCAAAAATAGAAAGGAGACCAAAAAGAAAATTGTTTCAGTTTACTTTTATTATTACTCACAGTGTGTGTGTGTGTGTGTGTGTGTGTGTGTGTGAGTTACCCTTAAATGGTATACAAATAGGCATGCAGCTAAGCAACTGCTAAGCTGAGTGAGACCCAAACAAGTGACGATAACCGAAATAAGCGCCAAACAGAGTCAAGAAAATCGCTTGCGTATCGTTGGCAAAAAGGACGTTGGCAAAAGGACAACAGAAATGGCTGAACGACAAAGCAAAGCGCAACATCAAAAATTATTAAATGAAATCCGATTTTCGTATCGACAAAGCACACGAAGCTTTGCACAGAAAGACTTATGCAGGAATGCCCAGATTGAAACAAGTCAAAAAAGGACATTCAAACAAGCCAACAAAAAGAAAAGAAATATTAAGGCGGAAAAAAAGTGGAAAAAGTAAGTCAAAGAAAGCAAAATGAAAATATCAAAAATGCCAAAGCACAAAATATCTAAAAACGAAGGCTGAGCGAAAAAGGAGTATCATTTTGCCCGCAGCATGAAAATAAAGAAAAAGTATTTGAAGAGCAGCAGTCGTCGTCGTCGTCGTGCAAAAAAGTCAACACGAAAAGTTTGCGCGCCTTTTGGCTGTGAGTCCACGAAGGAGAAGAACTTTTCACATACCGACACATGTGACGTGGCTTACAGACGCATGTTCATGTCGGTGCGTTTCAGCAAAAAGGACAAATCTCTGGTCGAAGCTGATTCGTCAATGCTGCCACACACACTCGCAAACTGTCCGTGTATGTCTTCAACTAACTGTTTTATATATAAAGTTTAGTTTGTTTATATTTTTGTGCGTTTCATTTGTTATTTTTGTTTTGCGTGTTTGTGTTGAGTGGCAAAATTAAATGATAATTCACTGACAACAACAGCCGGCGCTGAATCTGCTTCGCTCTGCGCTCAAAAGGTCAAAAGTCGCGTTTTCATGTCAGTTCAGTCAGAATTGAGGTGGAGATTTTCAGGCATGAGTCTTATGTTGAAGATTGAAAAAAGTTATCGTAAATCCAAAAACAGTCAAGTCTCAAAACAAAAAATATGACAAATATTAAATATAAATCAAAAGTTTAATGAAGAGCTTTGGAAAATTCTTTTGACTTAAAAAACTCTTCTTTATTTAAAGAACATTTAACAATTTTCGTAAATCTTTTATATAATGTCTTATTTTTTATAAATTTCTTCTCAAATCTGATTTTTCAATGAGATTCTGCAATTTTTTTACATATTAAATTTATTATTTTTCCAACAACAACTTAATTAGAAATGTGCTTACTCATCACACACATACACACTCATACACGTGCATTTGTAGAGCCACAAAATTGTTGGCTATCAAGCATGTATCCATAGGGTGCTCCAAAAGACACACAAGATATGAATCCGCGTCATATTTGCGCTAAAATTCTGTAAATATACTCGCAAGTTACATTATGCCATACGACACATATGACAATCTAACATAAAGCTTTAATGCTGGTCTGACCTATGTGTTATGTAGCCATGTGTAACATAGGAGTATATAATACTGTTTTTAATTTATGTTGTGGGAGAGTCTTTTGGAACATCCTTCGAAATGCGAATATTTATTGATTGACTATTTCGCGCGAATATTTTGCATTAAGAGCAGTGTCAGTTTATTGTCTATCCGTTGTTATAGTTGTTGTTGTTGTTCTGTATTGAAGATATGCAAATAGAACATGCTTTGATAATGAGCACAAAGATTATGAGCGACAAGCATAATGGCGTTGTTGGAGCCTTGTGTGCGGCACATGTGGCAACCGAGCGCAGCGGATTGACGAACGACGGTTACCAAAATGTCAATGCGTTATTTTGGGGATTGCATTTTGCTGATTACATGTTGTCAATATTTATTTGAACAAAACAAAAAAAAAAAAAACAAACATTTCGTAAAACTAAATTTCATTTGATATTATTTTGCTGGCCTCAGTTAGTCAGTCAGTCATTCGTTGAGTGAGTGCGCACAGCTCAGCTCAATTGGTTAGTAATGCTGTTTGAAGGCTTGACGAACACGGTTTTGTGGCACTTTCGCCTCAATGCATTACCATTTGTAGGCGATGTCATTGTGCTACATTTTGGAGCCTATGCGACGACTCCCGACTCCTCAGCACGGCACAGCACAGCTCATTTTCGTGTGTGTGTATTTGTGTTTGTGTCAAAATTTCATTTGGCTATTTGTAATTTGATTTGTAGATTTTCTCATATTGACATGAAATTGTCCTTGCGCTTTTTTCTGTCAACGTTTGTAAAATTCACATTCGCCGCTCGTTCATCCCAAGTGAATAATACAGGATAGACAGCGTCATCATCATCATGATGATCACTATCACCATCATCATCATCGTCATCATCAACTCGCCATCAACATTTTTGTGAACATCATATTTTTGCTCGTATTTCTGTCAACGTTTTTTTTTTTGTTTTCATTTTGGTATTCACATTGTAACTGAAGCACATCGGTCCTAAGGCAATGATGCGATGCGATGCGATTCGCTGCGGTTCGATTCAGTTCAGTTTGGGTTTGTTTTGTCGGCATTGAGTTTTGAGCTGCCATTGGTGCTTTTGGGCTTTCATTTGTCATTTTATGCTGATTTCCATTTCGAATTTCAGTGGTTATTTTTTTTGTTTTTGTTTTTCATTTTTTTTTTTGATTTTAGTTTTCCGACGCTTTCAAATCAGTAGTTTGTCCCAAGCTTTCCTCAAAGCCGCCGCATATTTGCTTGCCTGGCTCAATCTTTACATACATGACAGCTTATCATGTGTCAGTTGCAAAGCAGCACTCTGAAATATCAACTCTTTGCAAGTCAACTGTTTTTTTTTCTTTTTGCTTTTCTTTTGCTTTTTAATTCTATTCAATTTAATGTTTCATGCAAACGGAAATTGAAAAATGCTTCAGCAAATGTCAAAGTGCAACGAAGCGACAGGAGCCTAGGCAGACAGACGTGCGGACGGACAGACGAGCAGGCAGGCAGGCAGGCTGCTTGGCAAAGTAAACCAAGTGAGAATTTATTTGAAGAAAATGTGTAATGGCAACGAGCAAAAGAAAGTAAACAAATAAGAGCAGAAAAAAAAACAAGATTGGTTTTTAATGCTACAAACAGAAGCTCTTGATTACATTTCATAGGATTTATACCAGCATGAGTTCAAAAAAGAAAAGGTAGAATAATGCAAATCGAAGTTTACAAGTTCGTAGTATGTTTCAAAACTGTTGTTTTCAGCAATATAAATCTACGTTTTAACAACTCTGCAAAGTCGATCAGAGGTATTTTTCATGAACTTAACATATGCAATGACCACCCAAGTCGGCCAAGTGTACGAACCGAAATAATTAACTCATTGCATTCCATTTGAAATTGTCGCAAATGTCTGAAATTCTACGCTGGCGACGTGCCTCAAGTCGAAGTCCAGCTACGCAACATGAGCGAAAGTCTGGCAAAGCAGACGAGCGAAGAAAAAATGTCATTAAGCGTGGCTTACCTTATGCCACTTCCTTTTGCGAAACATGACAAACCGCATGAAAAAATGCTCAAGTTTTTTATTTGTGTTTTTTTTTGTTTTTATATATTTTGCACATAATGATTTCTTTGGCTTCGATTAAACGTCCCTGATGACCTGATCTTTTATGCCGCTTGATGTGCGTTGATAATGTATGCCAAGTTGCACAAAAACAAAAGCTCATCACTTGATGCGAGGGTCTAACACAAAGACGTTCATCAATTTCAGATGTCGTCGTCATCGTTGTCGTTGTTGTTGTCGTGGTCGCCTTCGTTTATTTCTTTTATTATTGGCCAAATGACTGACAGAGTTAAACGAAGCCAAAGGCAAAGGCAAAGCGGCTGGCAGACTAGTCCGACCAACTGACAGATCAAAGACTGCGGCCTCTAGTTGCTCTGCAGCTCAGCTCCTCATCAGCTTTGACTGCGACTTTGGCTTCGTCGTCATCATCATCATCTTGTTCGATCATTTTGCGCTTCCTCTGCCACATGAGTCGCTTGGCCAACATTTACTGCCAATTTTGTGCAAATCTTGATCAATGTGCGCTGCTCTGCTCTGCTGCCTTGCAAACAACTTTTGTCGGCTTCAGTTTGATTGTCTTTTGTTTTCTTATCTTCAATTGAGTGTTTTTCCTTTGCCTTTTTCTCTTTTTTTCTTTTTTTTGGATCCAGTTTAGCACAACTGTTGTTGACTGCGGCAATCTTCAAGATCGCAGCCACGTTCATCTTCAGCTGTCATTGATCAGCAACTGTCAATATCTGGTACGGATTGAAGACGACTGTTGCATTTGTAATGCGGCCAGACCAGACCAGACAACAACAACAACAACTGCTAAAAGGGTCTTCACTTCAGGCTTTACCTTCTGGTCTGCCTTGTCTTTCTTTGTCCGTCTTTGAATCTTGTTCAATGCTTGATTTATATGCAGGAATGCTTTGACTTCCCTCACTCACTCACTCTCTCTCTCTCTCTCTCTACCTACTGCAAACTCTGTTCTGTTTCGCATTATTATTTCCTTTTTTTTTGCTCTTTGCTCGTTGCTCGCTTCTGTCATTTAACTGCTGCTCCTCATGCATAAATTCAGTCATTCTTTCTCGATATTCATTTTTATGCTGTTGCAATTTTCTGTTCGTCGTTCGCTCGTTTGCTTTGTCCTTTCGCTCATTCCTCGCAACTATTTTAATTTATCCCTTGTTTTCTTCTTTTTTTCCACTTTTTTTTTTGTCTTTTGTTTCTTTTATGTCGCTTTGGGTTTCATTATGTCGCAGTTCTTCTGCTGCTTTTTGAAAAACTTTATTAAATTCAATTCCAGCGTTGAAGATGACAGAAGTGCTTCTGTGTCCAGTTATACAGCGCGCACGTTGACAAGACTTCAATGATAATTTTTAATGAGATTTTTATGTTATACATCGTTATGCGTCTTGTGCACGGATCATTATTATCAAAGTTGAAATCAGCAAAGTGCAAATGGCAAAATAATTGAACTCAACAGACTTCGAGACACCTGACTGACTCATTAAATTGTTAACGCATGCGACAAACATAAACGTTTGCAACAAATGAAAAAATGAAAAAATAAAAACGTAATCAAAGTCATAATGAAGCATGCAAGTCAGACATTTAATCATATCAATCGAAACGAATCGCATTGTCATCTTTGTCATCATCATTATCATTGCCAGGCTGCTCATCATCAACACAATTATCAGCAATAGTCAGTCAACCAGCATGTGCGGCTGCCGTTGCTATCATTAAAGCGCACAAAAGTCAATTTAAATTCCACAATTAAGCGCCAAAATATCTTATTTCGCCAGCTACCAATTTTCGCAGAACTTGACTCGTTTCGATTTCGATGCTTTATTTGCTGGCCAACCGAACTTATCTGCGACGCGATCACATTGAAGCCGCTCAAATTGCCCGACTCTACAATTGAGTGAGACTGCCCTGACTCTTTATGCCTTTCTTAAACGCTGCCGGTCTACGCCGACACGCGAGAAACCCAACGACGCAAGCGCACAAATGTGCAACACTCAACGCCAAAGACTGTCCGTCCGACCGTCCGTCCGACCGTCTGACCGTCCGTCTGGGCGCAGACTGTGCAGGGTCAACGAAATTTACTGTGAATTGTTGTTGGCTTCGTTGTTGCCTGCCTCCTTACATCCTGCTTGTTTACTCGCTTAGCCCAAGGCACATCTTCAGTTGCGGCAAACAAGCCAACGGGCTCAACCTCAAGTTGGCCGCGTTTGGCTGCGACTTCGAATTGCTTTTGGCCCACGTCTTTGGGCCCACAACTGCAGACAATTTCGTTGGTTTTGTTTACCTTTTTTCGCATTCGGTTTTGGCGTTATTTATGGGCCACAGTTTTTGACAGTCAACATTTTGCACACGTAAAAAATGCAAGAAATCAAGAAAATGTTAATTTCGTGCATATTTCTCAGCATTTTGCGGTGCGCTGCGCAACACAAACAAACATTGCGAAGCCATGCCGAAGTGTTAAAGATCGTTGTCCGTCCGTAGACATGCAGACATGTTTGCGCATAAAAAATTGCCACAACAGAAAAGAAAACAACATGCAGCAAATTAATGAAAGTGTTTTATCAAAAGAACAACAAACACTGAAGTGATAAAAAGGTCTACGACATTTACATATATAAAATAAACAAGTATTGCTTGAAGCTTCTCTAGTTGCTTCACCATTTCAATTAACGCTTCGATTAGTTGGACATGCCTAAGCGAGAGAACAAAGCCAAGCAAATCAGCTTAATACGCAAGAAGGCAAACAAAAGAACTCATTAAGTTGGCGGTTGGTCAGAAGTCAAAGCCGAACAGAAACCAGGCGAATGCCCGACAGACTGTCAACGAAATGCAAAGCAATTTCCGTTAGACGAGCAATGAGGCAACCGTGAGAACGTGTCGTGCAACCGCAGTGAGTCACTGATTGTGATTGTGACAGCAGCGGCAATTCTTAATAAAGGACAGCACGAAAAAGGACGAGTTAAGCGCTCGTGAGCAGGTGCGCAGGTTAAGGCATAGTTTGTGCACAAGCCACAAAGGGGGGGTCGACAAAATGGCGTACGTTTTTATGGCGCAGCATCGAAGCCTATTACCTGACAATGTGCGGCTCATCGTTGTGCGTCATGCCTGTCAGGGAGCGCTCAACACACAACAACTTGACTTTGGCTCGCTCAGTCGGTTATTATCATCATCATCATCATCGTCGTCGACGAATCAAAGTCATTCGTCGATTATTTTATGACAGCAGTGCGTCTATTACAACAACAACAGCAGCAGCCGAAACAACAGCAACAAGAACAACAACAATGTTAATGGGCTTAGAAAGCTGGTCGTTGAAGTCGTGCGTGTTGCGGCAAGCAGCGAACAAAGCAACATTGTGATTGCAGCGGCGGCATCATGTCTATGTCAATGTTGTCTCACCGACCACCCTCAACACCACGCCTTTGTCCACTTGCCCATGGCGCATTAAGCGTTCCGTTGCTCGTTGAATGACGCCACTAAACGTAAAATACCAAAATGAGCCATAAGTGGAACAAAGCTTGAGAACGTGACCAAATCAAATTTAATGCCCAGCGCGCCCTTCTGCCCGCGCCTCAGCCTCATCAGCCACAACAATAACAACAACAACAGCAGTAGCAGTAGCATCAACGTCAGCTACGTCCTTAAACAGGACACAAGCAAGCAAGCCAGCCAGCCAGCCAACAATAGAGACAAGTGCAGCCATCGCACTTGGTCACTCACAAAGGGTTAAGCGGCAATGGACGCTCAACGGTTGCATGCCATTGTCGTGGGTGCTGCCACACGCTGCACGCCACACACCGCTGCTCTTTGCTTTTATTTGCTCAGCTATTGTTTCTGTTGTTCGACATGCCACTTTGCAACGCTGCCTTGAGAGTTGAGTATCGCCAATGAAATTTACCTATCATGCGCGTTTTGTTCTGTGGCCAAAATTGTGTTGCTGTTGTTGCAAAGAAACTTCGCATTCTTCCACAATTTTTATTTTCTTTTGCTTTGCTGCTTTGGTGTCGCATGATTTATTATTAAGTCAGCGCTGTCAACGTGCAATGTGAGAAGATTTATTTCAACATATTTTCGGTCATGTTTTGGCCAACAGAAATTAGTTGTTGTTCTGTGACGCAATGGCAGCGACTTTCATCATGATTAGATGAGCCACAAATTTAGAATTGAGTAAATAAAGCGATTAAATATAAATATTTAATATTCGAAATATAATTGATCACTTTTCTTTGGTGAAGAAAGCAAAAAACCCATAATTATCGCATTAAATGGTATGACAATGCAACCTTTCTTTGGTCTGCTAAACAATTACGCGCAACAAATATAAATATCGCTGCAACATTTCCCCTTAATAATATGCTGCCACTAGCGCTTGCAACATGTTGCTAGTTGGCGACAAACGGTGCCAACAACATGTGCAACTTCAAAAACTGGAAGCAACATAATCTCGCTGGCAACATTTGGCAAACAGGCTGCCGGTTCGAAGACATGCTCTTCTGTGTGCTTCACGTTCTCTATAAGACTTGACTGACTCACATGCAACACTCAATTGTAATACAGAAAATAAACGAAGTTTCTGCACTTTGGTACGCTCAGAGAGGGTTTGTTCATTTGCTCAAAAGCCAAGCGGCGCATGTACTTCTATTAGCCTCAGCAACGCTTCATGCTCTCTGCTTCGTGCTCTCGCTTCCAAGGCACAGGGTGTTGAATGTTTAACCAGGAAGCGTGCAAATAAAACAACATGTATTATATGCATGAGCGTCAACGGGGGTCAAAACCATCATGAGTCCCGCTGTTCATGCTGCGTGACGTGACTGGCAGCGCGGCAGCAACTCAAGACAAATCAGGCATGTTTCATCATAATTTGACAGGAGCAGTTCATAAAACCGCCAGCAGAGCATCAATACTACTACAACCCAAAGACAGACAAAGCACGCTCACCCCCACACACACCCAGATGAACTCAAATACACATGATTATAACTGACATTAGGCAATTTAAAGTCGCCTGTTATGAAGTCTTATCGGTACTCAGCCATAAGTTCTCTTTTTTCGAGCTTGTTTGGTTTTGTTTTCGTCATTATTGTTGTTGTTGTTGTTGTTGTTGTCATTTGTTGCGTTTCGTTATTAAATATTAAATAATAAACACTTTCGTTTTACTTTCATACGCTTTGCTCACGTGCTTCGTCGTCGTTGTCGTCGTCGTTAGTTGTCTTCCCCGCACAAACCCAAGCACAAATCAAATCCCAAGACGTAAACATAAACGAAATCATGTACAATTACATTCATGTGGCATACTTTTAGGCGGCAGTTTACATTTTTGATTGGTTATGACGCCTTCACTTGAACTTTTGTTATTCTTCTTTTTTTCTTATTATTGTTTAAGATTTATTTATGATTTTTCGTGTGAAGGCTTATTAAATATTTAAACTTAAATAAGGCATGTAAATTTACACACGTAAAGTTCATGCGTCATATCGTTTGAGGCGTCAACGAAGGAACTTTTATTATTTTACTAATAAAAGAAAAAAAAAACACTTTAATATATATTTAAATTTTTTTTATAAATAATTTTGTACGATTTATTTCTCATTTCTGTGCTCTCTTTTGGAACATCAAAGTAAATACAAATAAAAATATTAAGACAAATTAAAAACAAAAAAATGTCCTTTCGTACGCAAATTTACTGCAATAAAAAGTATATATATATTTCTTTATTATTTAAGCTGTAAAAAGTCAAGCCTGCGGTCAGTTTGCTTATTAAATAGCTGATGGTTGCTGTCGCTGCTGCAGCCACTTGCGCGCTTCATTCGTTGCTGGCGTTGACGTTGGCAACTCTGGCTGGCTGAAACTGGTGCTGGCACTGACAGCAGTTCCGTTTCCGGTGCTTTTGGCAATGTTGGACGGAATTTTTGGCCTTTTTGCCAATATAATTCAAACAGTGCCATTCGCTGCTAATAAAGCCTGAAAAAAATACAAAAAAAACAGCAAACTTCGTAAGAGCAGAACTTCGGATGAGCAGAAGCCCGAGTTGTGTCAAAGACTATGCGAGTCGTTGTGGTAGCAAAATTCTATTGGATTTTGCATGGAGTTGTGGTCACGTTTTTACAATTTTTCTAGAATTTTGCAATATTTATTTTTGGTTGCAAAATATTTCATGTTTTCTTCTGCACTAAAGTTGGTTTATTTTCTCGCTCTCTCTCTATTTATTTTGTTAAGGCAAACATGGCGCATAACTGTAAACGTGTGTCTGCGTGATCGTGTCTAACTGTACAAATGTATACATGTGTGTGTGTGTGTGTGTGTGTACATGTGAGTGTATTACGCATAAATGGAAGTAGCAGAGCAGTAGTTGTTGTTGTTGTTGTATTTGTAGTTCTGCACTTGGCAGCAACAACAGACAAAACAAAGTTTTTTCGCACGTTGTTGTTTTTATTTTTTGTCACTCTCTTGCTGTCTCTTGCTCACACTTGGACTGCCGACAGGAAGTTGCAATTTTGTTTGCAATTTCCTTTTACGAAATTTTTGACATTTACCGCATATGCTCATATGTGTGTGTGTGTGCACAAAACTTTACATTTAGTTGACTAAGTTGTGGTTATTATGAA
This sequence comes from Phortica magna, assembly GCA_037044515.1. Classification (NCBI taxonomy): domain Eukaryota; kingdom Metazoa; phylum Arthropoda; class Insecta; order Diptera; family Drosophilidae; genus Phortica; species Phortica magna. The sequence goes on along the minus strand of JBAMBP010000846.1, from coordinate 123,990 downwards.
TCACGTGCTTTGCACAGCAAAACTACGAATTCGAATTGTGTTGACTTCACTTTTTGTATATTTAATTTAAAAACCATTTTTGTTTTTTGTGTTTTTGCCATTAAAATTTAATTATGCAAAGGAAAAACTTTTGCCGACAGTTGATATCAACTTTATTGTCTAAACTATTGGCTGAGTAATTAAACAAAGCAGCAAAGGGAAGCAGGAATCAAAAAGTTATGCCTTTTCTATGAATGATTCAAACGCATTGTTTATGTCTTTTTACAAGACGTTTTTCGTTGTTATATACCCAAACATTTATGGCACAAATATAACGAATTTCGCTTCGATTAAAGTTGCACTTGAATGTCAACATAAAGTTTCCGTTTCCAATTTGTGCGTTGGTTAGCAATTTGCTTCGTTGCATGGGCGTAGTTAATAAAAATTATTTCAAATGTAGATTAATGCAAACAAGCAAAGCAAATAAAAATAAAAAACTTCTTTTGACTTTTAATAATTTGTTTGTTTTTTTTTTATTTTTTGTTGTTTCTTATAAACTTCTAAGAAATCAAATTTGATGCTGTAATATTTTCACTTTTTCGTTTTCTTTTATTTTATTTTATTTTGTCTTGTGTTGTGTTGTTTTCTCTGCCTCAGCAAACAGGATTTGCTGTCAACGCAACTGAAAAATAAAAACTCGTAAACAAAATACACACACACACAAACACACGCACACACATACACACGCACAGTGGCACAGTTTCTCGTACCATTTCGCGAGGCCAATTTGTGAAAATATTTTGATATATTCACTTAAATTGGTCAATCATTTGCATAAATTTTATTTTTGTCGCTTTTCTTTGCAATTTAAAACAATTGAATTATTTTATTCTAAAAAAACATATTTTAATTTGAATTAACATTTTTGACTTTTACAATGAGAAAGTTGAAAATATTATAATTCACTAAATATATGCGAAACAACAACAATAACAACAACAACAATGCAAATGTCAAGCGAATTTCATTATAAATTTAAGTGAAACATATTGAAACGTTCTATTAATATTTAAACCAACCTTGACACAAATACAAACAAACAATTTGTGTGTTAAATGTGTGTTTGACAAACGTTTGTAACTGTAAGTAAACTACAAATAACTGTAAAAGTAAATCACTACTGTAATTTATCAAAAATCGTCAGAGCGCCAAATAAGTAAATAAAAGTTGATTGTCGCAAAAAATTACCAAACGTTTTTTTACTCATGTTATTGCACTTACACACTTACAGACACACACACACACACGTAGTCATTTTCACGCTCGTTTTCTCGCTCTGTCACTCCTAATTTGTTCAAGCAGCTGCACACGAAAATTTGCATAGCTTGGCAACCCTAACAAGCTTCATATCTGCTGGGCATTTACACTCGAGTGATCGCCGGCAAAAACACACACACACACACACACACACAAGTGCAGCAGAATGAATTAACAAAAAAAAAAGCCACATTTTTATTTTAAATCAAATCTCAAATTCATTGTCAAAATTATGCGAAATGAGTTTGAAAAGAGTTTCAAAAGCAAAAAAGTATTCAGAAATATTAAATCATGAAAAGAGCGTGAACATTTTGTTTAAATGTTACGGCGAAAGGAACATTAAATGGCAAGGCAACTGGAAGCAGCATGAAGCAGACAGACACACGGACCGAGCTTCATGAAAATGTTAAAGCATAGTGCGGGGCACACGCACGCACACTCATACACACACACATACATACATACATGTGTTTACCTTTTTTACTTTTTTCGTTTTTGCTTGGTGGAAGTCGCTCGCATACAAATTTAATTTATACGTAAATTTTTTGTTTTCTTCTTTTTGTTGGTGTTTTTTGTGTTGCCTTTGCTCAGAGCAAAGTTGCCATAGTTTGTGCACGCAGATCCTGACGCTCCTGCTGCCACTGCGCTTCATGATGAGGATGTTGATGATGATGTCCTTGCATTGCTTGCAACTCTGCAAACAGAAATTGCCAAAGCGCGTGTGTGTGAGAGTGTGTGGTGAAGTTGCTGGAAGGTTGAGCTCAAACGCGTGTCATATCCACACCAATTTATTTATTTTTGAATTTCTGTTTTTTGTTGCAATGTTCTTCTTATTTTATTTATTTATTTTTATTTTTTTTATTTTGTAAATCACTTTATGCTTTAAAATGGAGTTGCCACATCGGACACTGCAATGACTGAGGCGGTCGTCGGTTGGTGTCGCTGCTTTGACACCCCACCGACTTGCGCTGCATCAGTTGAATTCAGTTCAGTTCGGCTTCGACTGCAGCTTAACTCAGTTCAGCTGAGCGCGTTAAAATTCGTTTTTATGTTGACAGGATTTCAGCCATTTTTATTTCATGTTGATGGCACTAACTCCCCGAGCTTGTTTTTTGGTTGGCTGCTGTCAGTAAATGGCAACTCTGTGTGGGTCTGAGCTCACATGTGCATGTGCATGTGGCAACTGGATTGCGGCAATGAGCGTGAAATTTAAATGAGCACACACAACAAAATTTAACGAGTATATTTTTGTTACTTTCAACTTTCATAGAAGTAAAACATAAAAACAGAAAATAATACAAATAAAAAATCAAAAAATACAAAATAAAATAAAAGTAAGAAATCTGTTTGTGTTCTACTTGGCAGTTCCATGCAATCGCAATTAGTGTTCTTTTCACTTTTTACATTCAGCAAATAGTTATATAGCGAAATAGCGTAAAATGATGCCTTGAAGCATACAATTAATGTATATCTTTTACCTAATAGACCTCGAAGAGAGTGTGATGTATTTTCAGCTCGATAATATTTATTAATAATATTTTTAATTTATAAAATCATTTTGGGATATAATCTTTGTTTGCTGATAATAAAAAAATTAATTTTTCAATATCAACAATATCGCCACCTAGCGGCTACAACTAAAACTAAGAGCAAACCAACCGACTTCATTAATAATAAAATAAATATTACATCAATCGGTATATTTTAAACATAAATGAAATAAATCATAAAACAAATTGAATCGCTTGTATGAAATATTGCTAAATGCAAGTTCACATAAATGCAAGATGTTTTTTTGTGTCACAGCATGAAATTCAAACAAAGACAATCATTTGCCATGACCGCAGAAGTAAAAGGCATATCGTTTTTACAAACTATTGTCAATATAAAAATAAAAGATTCTCTTTACTGTTTGCAACAAATAAATGACGAAAGAATAATTGCGACAATGAGTGACCTTTCACAACTAATATTTTTCATGGTTCAAAGTTCTTAAAAAATGAGCGTAATTTCATTTTTAAATGTGAATCCTTAATTTTAATTAAAATGAAAAAGAATAAACAGAAATAATCAAAACTGACATGCATTAAAAGGAAATTCAAGTAAAAGGTCATAAAAATACGAGCAAAATTGCCGACAGCAAGCTTAAAAAAATGTAAAAAATAACAGCAAAAATATATTTTAAAAAAATATTTACGAAATGGAAAAATTGGCCAAAAGCGTATTTGAGCATATTAAATCATGGAAATCCCCAAATGCCACGAAATGTGAGCACAGCGGAGGCAAAAATTAATATTTCAACATATATTTTCCGACTTGACTGAACTGAAAATGTAAATGGACGACGACAAACTAAATTCACAGTTGAAATCATTTTTATATCGTTATTTTTTATGCCGTCTATGAATTGTTTTAATATGGAAATCAATGTTTCAACAATAACATTTAAGCACTGTATAAATTAAAATATTATTTTTGCTATGATTTCTTTAAATAAATGATAGCTGCAAAAATAAAAAAGAAATTCATTTTGATAATGTAACTTTACCTTTAAAATCGGAAACGTGAAAAAGATATTTGTGGCATTTGGAATATATTGGTGGATGGCTTCAACTATACAAGTCACTGACCTAGAGAAGAGATCTTCTATTAACATTTCGTCACTTGACTTTCTTTAAAATAATAAAAAAAAATAAAATTTTTTAAAAATTTGTCAAAACCCAAATTCAAAAATTAATATTTTTACAAATTTGAATAACAATTTAAAGTTCTTCAAAAAATAAATAAAAACAAAAAAATGCAACACGAACTAGAAGTCGCGAGTTGGTTTCGTGGCTTCTCTAAGCAGCAATACGAGGCCTGCAACAATCTGTTGTTTTCGCTGCGCGATGACATCGAGCAGGGCACCTGGTACCGCACGCGCGTCTGCCTGCACCACCTGGGCGTGCTGCCCTTGCCGCACGTGAAGCTGCTGCGTCAAATCATGCAGATCAGCCTGGCCAGCGATCTGGCCTTTCTCTTCTTCCTCTGGGAGGGATACTACAAAAGCGGCTGTGTCAATCATTACACGTTCAATGAGCAGATTTTGCTTTCGGCAATTGCGCACTTGGACATGACGAGCACAATGCGTGAACTTGATCGCATTTTGCCGCCGAGCGAGCACTCGAAAAGAAGCGTGCTACGCGAACGCCAAAGACAGTTGAAGTTGACTGCTGCACGTGTAAATCGTTGCACGCCAAAGAGACCAAGCGCGATTGTCTCACCTTATTTTGAAAAGCAAACAAGACCTGCTCCGACAAAAACGAACAGATTTAAATGTACGCCGGGCGGCGCTGAGGTCTGCTTTCCGGAATATGAGCACTATGCGGATCACTTGATACGTATACCGAATGAGGAACATCGTTGGTTTGCCAATTATATTTTACAGCCGACCAAGCGTCTTATTAAGAATTTGGTCACCGAAGCACTCGACAATATCAACATACAAAGGGATGTGTTGAAGCTCGATAAGGTGGAAGAGAAAACCCTCTGTTTGCCACATCGTAAATACCAAGAAAAGATGTTATTAAAACAGGCCGAAATGAAGGAAAAGGCTTTGGAAAAGTGCTTGCAAATCTGGGATTTGGCGGGCACCGCGGCAAAGGTAAGTAAATGAGACCGATTAAAGTTCTTATACAATCGCTTATTGCATTGCCAGAAACGACGTACGCGCATTTTAGCGCAACTCGAACGCCAGATCAACAATTGTCGTGCACAACTGCAGCAATACTCGAAGCGGCAATTCCCGCATGTGCAAACCTTGAGAGGCGATCGATCCAATTGCGAACTCTGTAGTAAAATTTTCTCGGCGCCGCCCAAGCAACACAATGCAAACCTTTCAATACTCATGGGCCTCGAAGCGCAGCCGGATGTGACGACACAACATGATCTTGATGAGACGCACAATCTGTTAAAAGTTCAAACCATCAAAGGTGACGAAAAGGCGAACCGTTTTGGTGAAGCCGAAGAATTCGCAGAACCGTTTTGTGAGGAACCGACAGTGATAGAAGAAGTGCTGCCGCAGTCAGTCAGTTTTGCAAAACTTGCCGAGCCGGAGCAACCAAAAAAGGGTAAGGAAAAAAAGGGCAAGAAGGGCAAGAAAGACAAAAAGGGCAAGAAGGGCAAAAATAAAAAACCAAAACTATATGAATTAAATCCGGACGCGAGTAAAATGAGCATACTGAGTAAAGAAAGCATAACCAGCAAAGGCAGTAAGGGCAGTAGAGGCCGTAGAAGAAAACTAATGATCTCAAGGAAACCCGTTTATCCAATAAATCCGCCAATACCGAAGCCCATCTGTACCGAGAAAACGTTGAAGCATCAGCGCATAAGACACCCGCAACCGTCGATCTTTTTTGAAGCCAACTCGTTAAATAATCCCTTTCAATTTGACTACCAAAGAATCTTTGACATTGTGCATAAGAGGGAGAGTGGCGGCGCTGATGCCAATGAGCCTTCAACGCCACGTGAAATTGTGCAAAAGAGCGCCATCAATGCATTGAATGCTGAAGATGAATACAGCGACGATGTAAGCGTAGAATATCATGCGCCAACCAGATGCAGAAACACGTGCAACATGGGCAATATCACCGACTATGCCAAGAACAGCGAATACTACAAAAAGGGCGCAGTTGACGAAGCGGTCAAGAATTGTGCGAAACGCATGTTTCAAGACACCATCAACCAGCAAATCGAGCGTGCTAGTGAGAGTAGTCACACGACAATGAAGACACAAATGCAATTTCCTTGCGGTGATAATGCCGGCATACGTCAATACTTTAAGCTGGAATACATCGATCCGGATAACAAGCAACTCATGACCGAAATGCTACGCACGGCGCTCAGAATAATGGCTAACAATCCGAAATTCGTCTTGGCCTCCGTGCCCAATGCGCATCATATGCCGGTGCTGAACGATTGGATTGCAGTGCGTTATCACAAGATATATAGCATAGACAAAATAGAGAAAAACATCAAGAGGAACATGCGCCGCTACATAATATCACAGCAAGGCGTCAAAGAGCCGCAAATCAGCGTACAAAAGTACATGATCGATGTGAGTTGTACACCGTTCCTGTGTCTTTGCATATTTCTTATTGGCCATTTACTATTTACAGGACAAGGCAACACAGCGGGATTTCTACAACCAGCTCAATCGTCTGACAATGGAGAAGTCACGCGCAATCTTTCTTACGATGCGCAACTATACGGTTACGCATAAAGTCATACGTGATCCCTTCTTCGCCTTTCTGCCCTCACGCACCAGTGACATAACGCGCTATAAGCCATGGCGGTCCTGCGACTATCGCGATGTGCGCAATGCGCGCGAAATTGTGAAACAGAAGAAACTACAGTGATGCGAAATTTGTGGCAAATCGTCTTGCAATTATTTTCACAACGGCGCTGCTTTCATGTGAAAACCGATGTTGTAACTGTGAAAATAATTGCAAGACATTTTCTGTGATATATGCTTTGCTGTACACATCATACAAAATGTTGTTGAAATGACAAAAGTAAACCAGGCTCAGCATAAACGAATGTCCTGTTTGGCGTTTCGTAGTCATTTGATATTAATAAGAAATTTCCAAGGGCACAAAATGCTTAACCAAAGCTGAAAATCAGACAAAGCAACCAAGACAACTCGATTTAGTTAGTAAGAAGCAGAAAAGAGAAACCACATGTTCTGTGAAATTTCTGCACTATTTCCCAATTATTACGCACCACGACTTAGGGGGCAAAAGTGAATTAGAAATCTTTCATGCAACCATTAGTGGCACACACATACATATACATATACAAACAAACGCACAATTTAGGGTTGGTTTTCAAATGAAAAGAATGTTGCAAGATACTATTTGCCACTGAGGGTGGCACATGGCTTAACCACCGGCGATGTTGAAAATTTATAAGATTTACACAAATGTTTCGTGCATATGTCAATATTGCACAGAACGAGTCAGAAAGCATGAAAAAAAAAGAAAAACGAATGTTAGCAAAACTTAAGCAAAGATAATTTATTATGTTACGCATTATTGTCTGCCAGGAGGGGTGTGGCGAAAATGACAGACCGCCCGAATGTCAGTTGGACCATAGCTGAATGCATGAGGGGCGCCAGTTTATCCAAGCCATGAGCTTATCGCACACAAACGGCACAAATATTACGAAAGCGATAAGCGATCTTAATGGACAACTGACTAACATCACAGCCCCCACACCGCCAACCTGAGGGCATTGCTTGGGGTGCTAACGATGACGCTGGCATGAAACAAAAGCCAATACAAATGATGTGCATTGATGCGCATCTCTTAAAATAAAAGAAAGTGTAGGCAGACAGACAGACAAAGGACAGACAGACAAGCGCGATAAGCGCACGTGTATTGTGCGATACATTTGCCATTCAAAATCACCAAATCTGCGCCCACCTACACGGCAGCTTGCTCTTGGCCAATGCACGCGTGTGTTGCCAATCAACTTCATCAATTTTCGGCTCATGTCAACATTTGCTTTGCCTGCCTCGTCGCGCCTGCCTCTTCGACAAATGCTATTAATACTTTTTCACATTCTTATGGTAAAATAAATAAATAAGCTGTCAAGCCAAAGGAAAATAGCATTTTTTTGTTTGACGCTCAAATGCATATTTTGACAGTTGGTTGCTTTTGCAACAACACAAAACTTTTCTTCAATTTCTTTCTGGCATTTTGAAGTCGAATCATACTCAAGTTAATGCATTGGACTTTAAAGTCCATTGAGTTGTTAAATCCCTTCAAAAATCCTACTGAAATCCTTCCACAAAAAAATGAAATCGAAGTCTTGTGCGGTTTCTATTTCAATCAGTGCCATCACCGACCATGCCTCACCACTGGCTTAGCTGCGACCTTTTGCACTGCGACTTCGGTGCTTTGATCTTACAAAATGGCTTCGCCACTTTTTCTGCTTTTCTTTTTCAACAATTTTCTCCTCGCTTTGCATTCACTTAGTCTGCAAATTAAGCACGTCATCAGTCCGTCGGCCAGGCGGCCAGTCGGTCTATCAGCGTAATGCGATATCGTGCAGACAATTAATGCTTTTGAGTGCGGGCAGAATCAAGGCGAAATCGATACTGAAGTCGGCAGTTAATGTGGCATGGCTTGGGCTTCGCAGCGCATTATTGTTTGTGGCCTGCCGAGCTCCTATTTCATTTTTATTATTTGCCAAAGAAAGCGTTTTTTAATTGGCATTTATTGCCGATTGAAAAAGAGCATCACTTGATTGCTAAACAAGTTGTCCTTCGGCACAGCTCACGACTGAATTAAGCGCTTAGTTTGCTGTCACATAAAAATGTGCTCAACACTTCTTTATACTTCTACGAACACAAAGTTCTTTACTGCGTCTGGCGCTTTCATTTGTACGAACTAAAACGCTTTTGCGTGCATAACAAATTCATGTCATAAAAATATAATTTTATGTAAAAATCAAATATGCAAATAAATTTCAATTTCTCAACAAACTCAAACGATATGTTTGCGTCTCAAAAGTCAGCTCGCACTTCAGGCGATTTCACTGCTTCTGCTTCACTTCTACCGACGCACACACTGAGTAATCTCGTTTGCTACATGTCTGCTTTTAGGCGCTGCAAAATGTAAAACCAAAACATGACAGTTACAATTATAAACGCATTGCAATTCTACAAAGTAATCTTATATGATAGTCAAGCGCTTCGCGTGTGCGAAAGAGCAGGCATGACTGCTGTGTGTGTCATGTTCGTTGGCGCATTTCCCAAGTCAACACGACTCCGTCGGCAGTTGTGTAATAATCTACTTTCAGTAACAATATTTTATTTAATATTCATGAAAAGTGCACTCAAAGCAAAAGTTAGCCAAGATTTTATATCTCCAACAGCATATTTTATAAGTCTGCACGTTGGTTTGCTGTTTGGCTTTTATTGGTCTTGTGCCATTTTAAATAATAAATGCATTTCGTAATTTACGGTAATAAATTTCAATTTTCTTATGTTTGTGTGGCATATTTTAAGCTCGTTTGTCAAGAAAATCAGTTTTTGAAATGCTTTTTTTACGAATTTGACAGTTCAATTTGTGCATGTAACACACATGGCAAGCGAACTTGGCAAGCGCAATATGCAAAATATAACAAATATCGTTTTAAATTTAATATTTATGAAAAAGATACAGAAAGCAAAAAATAAAAGAAGAGAAAGAAGTAAATTTATGTTTTGCTTTATTTCTGATTTTTGTACATGCAATTTTTCATAAGTCATTTTTGTACGCATAATTCACGACTTCCGATGAAGTGTGCACACTTGTGATATTCAATCACGCACGCACACACACACACTCAAGTTGTGAGTATAATAAGCGTGTAAGCTGTGCGCGTAGAATTTCATAGCGAGCAACAGTGAAAGCGCTCAAAGTCAGGCGAGCACAATCGAGCGGCGCATGCAATCAAAGTTGCAAATCGCGACTTGACAAAGAACGTGACAGCGTTTACAGCATAAAATCGTCAAGCGAGCATGACAAAAAGGGCAAAAAGGACGAAAAGGACGAAAAAGAGACGTCAGCAATGCAAAATGCGTCACTTTGCAAACTGACAGCAACAGTGGAAGACACGCAAAAGGACAGCAGGCAAAACTTGTTAATATTGAGCAGCAGCCAAAGCGCCAACAACAAGGACCGAAAGCAACAGGACATGTTGATTCGCACAGCTTGAATTGCAATTTTTCCCCGCTTTTTTTTTTTTTTTTTTTGCATGACCAAAGCGGTGTTTTGCAGGCAATATTTCAACAAGCGCACAAAAGCATGCAACAGAAAACACAACAAAACTGAAAAGCGAAACGTTGACAGCGATTTTTTTTTTTGTTTTGTCAATTGGCATTTAAGCCATTGACACACTTGTGTGTGCAATTGGCCATAATCAGGCAGCAAAGATTGAAGTAGGCTCAGGCACAAAGTGAACGCAACTCAACTTAATTCGACTCGCCATGGCGCGTCGTGAAGCTACTCAGCGTAAATGCGCCACTTGTACAAAGCGACGCTGCGGGATAAGTGAACTGCATGAGTGGTTGTGTGTGTGTGTGTGTGTGTGGTTGTTTGTCATTTTCCCCTGAGAGCGCTGCCAATTCAAATGAAAATAAAAATTATATAAAACAAAGCAGCAGGCGCCAACAGCAGACAAGGCGCAAGTGTCTGCCTGGCTTGACTTTGTCACCCTTCGAAAAGGAAGAAAAAAAGCAGGAAACAAATGCCTGTCAAATATAATTACAACAAAACAATGACACAAGCACAACAATAACCAGCCGTTACACACACACACGCACACACACAGACGCAGCAATTTGAGGCACAATTGATGTCCAACGGCTATGACAATGGCCAAGCAACCACAAAGTAGCAACTGTCAGGCAATTTTATGATGGCAGGGGAGCGGACGTCCAACCACCAACAAACAGCAACCACCTTAGCGTTGATGATTTGGAATCCTTGCTAAGCAAATTATTACCAGTTTTTAAACAACATAAAGTAAGCTAAGTGAAATACATACATACATACATGGGTAACTGTCATCGTCCTGTGCGACTGGTGCTCATTACACACGCACAATAAACTACAAGCCCCCCCCTTTCAATGTCACCCCAAACAACAAACAACGCCGCCAACCTTCGACAAATTTCACTTCAACGCAACAACAACAAAATACGCGCGACAAATTACTTCAATGCTCATGTTGGCAATGCTGGTGGTAACGTTGATGGTGGTGGCTATGGTGATGGTGGTGGCAGTGAGGGTTATTATAACCAAACGTAGCGGGTGTGCGGCATGTGAAGACACTTGATTCAACTCCCGCTTGCATTACAGGTCAAAACTTCAGCTTATGGGGTTTTGTTGACGGCTGCGGCAAGCGGCGCTACCGTTTGACAAACTCACTCGCAGCGCGGCAAATATTTCAACGACGACGACGACTACGACGACGTTGACGACGATCAATTCCATTGGGGGCACTGAAATTATGTCGAGTGGCACGACGCGTTGCCGCTGCTTATTTGTAGGCCAGTCGTGACTTGCGGGCGGCAGCGAGCGTCTAAAGCGTGCCGAACAAAGCCACTTTGGCGGGGTTATCGAGCGAACAATCAAATCAAAGTGTGGGAACTACTTGTGTGCCAAGCAAAAGGAACGGTGGTTGTTGCATGTCGGTTAATTTGCTTTAAGGCTTTCAGTACATGAATTAAAGCTTCAAAATTAAAGAAACTTAACTTTTTCGTTTGCTTCACTAATACATGAAGTGCGCTCAAAATCAAAGAGAAGAATACCTCTTGAAAATCTGCTTATCCTTAAAGTATAAAGAAATACTTAAAATGAGCTTCAAATAAATCAACTTATTAAGCAATCCCAATTACTTGAATGCCTCTGACATGCTGCTCTATAAAGTACGCCTTCTTCTCGCTGTTGTGCCATTTTATGTCAAATGCCATGGCACAACAACTCCAACACATTTTATTTGACATATTCGCGCTGTCAAAATTAGAAAAGTGCAATATTCATTTATTTATTTATGCTTTTTTTTTTTTATTACAAAAAAATAACAATTTATAATTTGAGAAATTTGTTCTTTACTTCAACTTGTTTGTATTATTTTTATTGTTGCCCTTCATTGTCACTTTTCGCGCACATAAATATGACAAAAGCTTGAAAACGATAAAAAAATATACGAACAAGAAACAGAAATGTCAAATTTCAGACAAAATAAATGAAAAAACTGCAGAAAAATTGTCATGAAATAATAAAGACTTGAACAAAAAAACGGTTGTCGAAGCAGCATGAGTTAAAAGGATGCAACAGACTTAAGGAGCAAGTCTTGTCTTGTCACAATATAAAGACAATTGAAGTGGAAAATATTGTCTTCACTTATAATTTTGACAACATTTGTGAAAGACATTTTTTCAGAAGGTCCGAAATTTGACAGACATTTATTTCTAACTAAGATTAATTCCTCTAAGTAAATAATTAATTTATATTTATTTACATTTATTATAAGTCTTAAGAACCAAGCTGACTGAGAGCTACAGAAACTGTTGAGCTTTTTGCATTTAATGCAGTCTATGTGCAGGCGCCTTTAACCCAGTTAGATATAAACATATCTAAGTGCATGTGTTTGAGTGTGTATGTGTGTTTTTATGTTTGTGTCTGCTGCTTGCATAGCTTCTAATGCAAACCCTGAGTGAAAAATATTGTCAACAACGTTGACTTCAGCCACAGCGATGGCAATGGGCGATTGCGCTCGCGTCGACGCAGTTAATATGTGTTTACGTTTGGCCTTTCCTGGTAAACATGTAATTTTCATACGTTGCAAATTCTAAAGCATACTTATGGGAGCAACGCGCAGGCAGGACGCATGTTGCTTGCGGTAACTAAAGACCGGAACTGTCTGATTAACAATTTCATTTGTGTGTGTGTGTGTTTTTTTTTCAAACATGTGAGTGTGTGCGTGTGCGTGTGAGTTATGGGTGTGCGAGTAGTGGTAGTGCAACACGAATTATAGATGTCGAAAGTGCGATAAGATGCGTCAAAGCCAACACAAGGTTAATTGACATAAAATGGAGCAAAATTTTGATTGACTGAAATGTTGTTGTTGTTGTTGTTACTGTTGTTGTTGTTATTGTTATGAAGAAAATGGCACATGAAATTGGCTTTTAAAATGCACTCTGCGTGGGCGTGAATGCAATCAAAATGTCAAATTACCAACAAAGCGCACAAGGCCAAAACATTCAAGCCTCGCTTGGCTTTTAATGAGTTTGGGCCGCGCGTGACACTCATTTTTGTTATTTATTGTTGATTTATATGCTGCTTCTTCTTTGAATTTATTTGTTCGAAAGACAATTTCACAAAAACATTTGAAATTGTTAGGCGGTTTTTCATTTTTCAATTTTTTATTTTTTATTTCTATTCTGACTTGTATTTGGCTTAAATATGCTAAGCACGTTGGCGAAATCAACGCGCGAAAAAAAGAAATCAGCATAGGAATTTTAACTCTTGCTTGGTGCTAGCGCCTTCGCACAGATACACTCACACACAAACACAGGCGTAAAAATACTTAGCGCAAGAGGCAGCAAAGAGCGACGGGTGTGCGTCAGTAGGGGAGATAAGCTGTTAGACAGTCAGGCACGCAGGCGGGCAAATTCATGACGCTGGTATAAATGCCTTGTTAGATGCCTGCTTACAGTCGCTGCTAAAAAAATAAGACACAACAACAATCAAATAACGAAGAAAAAAGCAAAAACAAAAACATTTTCTTATTGGTGCTGTTGTTAATGGTGTTTTATGCTGTAATTTATTTGCGCCATGGCGTTAAGGAAACCAACTTTGAAATGCAAAAATAAATGCGAGCGTGCGATAAAATGCAAAGCAACTACAACAACAACAACGGGCACAACAACAACAACAACAGGCACAAAAAGAGGACAAGACAAGCAACACGATTTGCGACAGCGACAACTTCATTACGCGTGATTTAAACGCGCACAACAATTGTCGGCGACACCTCCAAAACGGAAGTTGTCGCGCCCAACCAAAAAAATACAACAACAACAGCAATAGCAGCCAACGGTAATGATTCTGATACAAAGTTTTCACCCGCAGTCGCCTCTGTTTCTGCTTCTGCTTCTGTTGTTCTCTGTCGCGTCATTTATTTATTTAAACGCATTTGTGTAAATTATCATTTTAAATTGCTCCCAGTTTGGTTTGGTTGACTGTAGACAAAGAAACAGTAACGTTTGCCGAAATCGGTGTAATATACAATATAAATAACTGAACAGTACACCACACACAACAAACTGCCAACTGCCAACAACAACAACAACAACAAGAACAACTGCCTTTAAAGTACATCACTTATACGCAATGTGGTCCACGACTCAGTACTTTAGAGTTACTTATTACAGTAGCAGCGACAGCCGCATTTTGTTGCTCTTGTTGTTGCTGTTGTTGTTGCTGTTGAAGTCGAAAAAAATAAGTTGCCAACGGAGACGTCTACAAACGACGCTCGCAATGTAATTTAATGAGCAGCAATATTGCTGACACTTGCTTCAACTGCAAAACAGTCACCTTAATGTCATCAAGCGCGCCACCTCACTTGCCACATTGCCTCCCCACAAGCAAACAGAACAACAAAAGCAACAAAAAACACGTTTCATGTCGCAACTTTTCGTCAAGATTGATGTTTTGGTTTACAAACTTTAAATGGAATTCGAAAAAGGCGGCAAAGAAATTGAAGCCGAAACGAAAAAAACAAAAAAAAACAAAAAACAAAAAGAAAAGAAAACCAAAATGGTGAAAAAAAATATTACGAAATATTTTACAAAAGCACTTTTCGACAGCAGCTGTTGTATCTGTTCTTGTTGTTGTTGTTGTTGGTGGTCTTTAATAATGTCTTTTTCTACATAGCATTTTCACAGTTTTTTCTTTTTTTTGGGAACAATTTTCTGACGCCAATAGTTGGAAAAGTTTCGCCATATTTCACAAATTCAATGAATCGTTGTGCTTGAACGCAACGGTCAATTGTGTCTGTATTTGCTGTCCGTGTGTGCGTGTGTGTGTTTTCACAGTGCGCAACATTGCGTATAAGTAATGTGAAGTTCTGCGTTACGTGTCAAATATTACAAGCTGACTTGTTGAGACAATTCGGTGGTTTTCAACAACAATTGCTTACGTTAAATCCTTATTTGTTATAGAAAATAAAACATGCTCTTCAAACTATGAATAAGAAATCCATTTTGCAAGGCCTTGAATCTTAGCTTAATTCAAATCGCAAACAGTTTATGGAATGCATGAATATCATCACGAGCACAAGGACAATAAGCACATATGCACACACAGACACACCCACACACACAGACAGAGTCAGCTTACAGTCCATTATCGAAATATGCTGATGACTTCATTATTTCAAAGTTAACATGAAGTCGGTTACACTTTGTGACTTTACTCAGTGTATTTTTATATGTATGCCAGTGTGTGTGTGTGTGTGCTAAAGAGATGAGTGACGGCTGTAGTGGTGGCAAAAAAATGGTATAAAGAAAATTTTCGCGCACGAGCGCCTCTCAAAAACTGAAAAGCAAAATGTAAAAATAACAAAAAAACAAAAAGAATAATAAGGAAATAGCAAAGCGAACGAAAGCGAAAGAAATGAAAGCAAGCAAGGAAAATCAGCTTCGTGTTAAAATGAAATATCCAATTTGAAGCCTCGTCACCACAACGGCAACGACGACATTGAGCATGAGCACGAGCATGAGCACGGCAATGGCAATGGCAGAACACATGCCAGCCGAGTGTCTTGGACCGTGGCCATGAATGCCAACGAGCTGTGCTTGGGCAAAGGACTAGCACAAGCCGCCAGCAGCAGCCAGCCACCAGTAGAAGCAGCAGGCAATGAGAGCGCGAGCGCACACAACACTTCATGCGTGCAAGGTAGCAAAACTGAGACACAAAACTGATTCACCAAAGTGAAAGCAAATGAAAATTCGTACAAGCAAACACGAAAAGCTTAAAGCAAAACGACAAAAAAAAGCACACAACGAAGTTATGAAAAAGGCAAAACGAAAAGATGAAGTGAAAAATTTCTGCTTGGACCGCACAATTTTTCTTCAGTTTGCTGTCGTTTGAAAAATTGGCTGTTACAATTTTCATCTGACGACTGACGACTCACGACTGACGTCAGCCTCACGTTGTGGCACGCTGTGACACATCACATCATGGCATTGTGTTATATGCCGCACGAAAAGGTGCATGGACAAATTTTACGAAACGTAAGCATTTACAGCACGAAGAGTGACAGAGTAATGATGATGTTCACGATTGTATATAAGCACAATCAGTGTAGAAGTACGAAGAGTGGACAAACAGACAAATGGACGGCTGGCTAAAGAGACAGGCCACCAGACAGACAGACAGATAGACAGACCGACAGGTAGCGGTAATGAAGATGACGCGGCTGACAAAAAGGTTAAAATAAGTAGCAAATGAACGTGGCTGATGATTGTAATGATGATGATGATGATGGATTTATTTGTTGTCAATGCGTTAGTTGACTGCTCGATTATTAGCCAAAAAGTTACAAGCTGCAGGAAAAACAACAACTTATGTAAGCAGCAATAACAAATGTGCTCAATAACGCATCATAATCAAAAGTTCGACTGTGCTTTTTTCCTGTCGTCGGTCGTCCGTCGTCGGTCGTCTGTCAAAGGCGTAAACTCGCACACAGTAACGACAAGTCAGGCAGCTGGCAGCAAAAAGGCCATGTTAACACAGCGTGAACAAAGGTGTCGGTTGGGTTGAGGCGCAAGGACATTGTCGATGCTGAAGCGTGAGCAATCACTAATGATAGCACGTGTTGCACGCGCACAACTGAACGCATGCATACAAATCAGGCGGCAGCCACACGACTCTAAGTCATGCTTAACCGAAAGCATCAGTGAAGGACGCCAAAGGCACAAGTTCAGGACCTAAAACACACACACACACAAACACACTCAAAAAGTCATCGAAAGTTTTGCACAAACGCACAAAACGCAAAAAGAAAAAAAAAGTAAAAGTAAAAACGAACAAAAAACATAAAAAAAGGCTTAATGAGCTTTTAATAAAAGTCGCTTGCACTTACACACACAAGCACACACACACACACAAACACACACACATACATACATTTATACGCACAAGGACAACGCGTGCTCAAACCACGCTCATTGCCTGCTCAGCCAAACGCCACTTGACACTTTGGCTGTGCATTTGAGCGCAAAACTTATTTCTGTCACGGAAATTAAATTTACTCACTTTGACAACAACGCAGCACAGCGGCTTTTAGGCATATCTTTTTGTCGTCTAAGCCACACAGCCTTCCCGGCCACCCATTGAACCGTGCCCTATCAAAAGAGGCCGCCCATCATTACACCCACTCGAACGCTCATCACTAAGGCGACAATTACACGCTTTTAATCTCTTTTGAACGTCGAATACGTGCGCAAAATTTTTAAATCAAATGCTATACAAAAATACTTGACGAAAAAAAAAGTGGGCAAGTTCGGCTTCGCTGTGACTTCCGGTCGCCGCTTGGCCAACGAACATTTGACTCGTTGGCAGCTGAGACAGCAAGCAGATAACAAGTTCATATTTATCGCAAACTGCAATCAGCAAACGATGAGTTGCAGTTAATTGTGTTTGTTTTCAAAAGTATATAAGAATATATCATGAATTGTGCAGATTTGTTGAGCAAACTAAATGACAGAAATCTCAAAAAGCCTTCAATTAATGTCATGCTGGTTTCACATAATAATAATAATAATATTTGCCTTAATCTGACACAAATCTCTAAAAGACAATGTATTTAAATGTAAAACAAGCTACGTGTGCTTTATTAAAAAAACGCATACAATGCTTCAACTTCAGGCCACAATATATCAAATTATGTTTATTTTGACGGCTTACTTTTTTTTTTGATTACTTAAAGTTGATTTTTTATGTCCAGAAATCAACATATCGCATGACATTTGTACATTTCACTCATAAATACAGACATTCAGCGAGCAAAACACCCGAAAGTAGGCAACAAATATATAAAACAAAGTCATGCCAAATGTAACGCCCATCAAACGCCTCAAGTAACACGGCCAAAGCACAGCCAAACGCATTAGACAAACATAAAATTATGAAGCTCAAATGTCCGTCCAACCGGACTGGCATGATCAAACAATCGCAACGAGTCATTCCGGCCGCAGAACGGGGCAGAACATGCCAACGGCAAAGGCTGAGTGGCGGCGACCAAGGCAGCGACGCCGACGACGATTGCCAGCGGCCATGAAATGTTTATAACTTAATAAAGCAAATATTATGAGGGAAGAATTCAAAGCTGATGCCGTTGAAAATCGGTGAGCGCTGAGTAACTCATTAAAGCACTTGACTAACGGATTTAAAGGCGTAAGGCGTAGGGCGTAGGGCGGCTAATGTGCGGCATAAATAAATCAAAATAATGCCGCGTGGGCATGGCTCTTGGGCCATTAACATGTTTATTGACTAGACATAAAACGAAATGGCGTCAACGTTGCCCACCGACCGCTCCGACCGACCACCACAGGCATGCGGGCAACATTTGAGCACTTCAAGTGCTTAATATGAGTTATCCAAAAAAGGCTGTCAGTTTGTTGACACTTTGCTGACAACTTTTGCATGACACACACAAAGCACAAGTGATGCGATTTGTGTTGAAATTATGTGCAAAGCTTGTGGGTGTTTGTGTGTGTGGCAAAGGTATGTCAAACTGCATTAAGTCGCTGAACAAAGACTGCTGCTGCTGCTGCTGCTGCCAACTACTTGCAGCCATCAACAAACTGCTGGCAGCTTAAGCTCATGCTTGACAAATTGCCAAGCGTTGCTGCGAGTGCAGTTGCGGCCGGAAGTGACGCAGACACCTGCTCCTGCTGCTGCTGCTGCTTCTAGTTTTTGGCAGCAGCAGCCAACTAACAGCTTTAAATTGAAGGCTGTACGCAAAACAAACCACAAAGTGGATTCAGCTTAAGCGATTTGAGCGTAAAAAGAACCGCGCTTGAAAGTGGCATGAGGCGACTTTTGCCAACACACACACACACACACACACACACACACCTTTACAATCAAATAGCAGTTATTTTTGCTACGGTTGCTGTTGTCGTTGCTTTTATGTAACCCCGAAAGTATGCAACAAAAAAATGCGGCGCGTATAAGAAGCCGAAAGCAACGCAGAACACGCGCGACAGCTTGAAAAAATGACGCCGGCATGTCTTTGAAAGCATTTTTGCGCAAGAGCATTAAACACACACATACATGGTTAGCCATGTGCGTGTGTGTGTGTGTGTTTGTACTTATGTCAGTCTTACATCAAGCCACGTGACATACTGTCGAAAGTTTTAATCGGCTCGGAGCGTCTCATTCACATTTCTGTCGTACACACACACACGGCATCAACACATACACACACACATACGCCGACTTTAATCTTAAATGAATATTTGCATACACAGATGCTTGCCACGACCTCATTCACGCCATCAAGCATCTTCAGCCCGAACCCGATGCCGATGTCTTCCATGCGCCGTCAACTCACATTTCCGCATACATCTTGTAAACAAGAAGTTAAGCGTCATTAATTTACTTTATTTCAATTTCTTTTTTCTCGCTCCTACCCTCTCTCTCTCACTCTCTCTCTTTTTCACACACACACACACACTGTTTATTGCATGCGTATCTTTGTTGGTTTGCTTTACCTTTGCCGCTTCATCGCCTCGTCTTCACCTCACACACATTTGCATTGCGTTAAAATCATTTTGCAATATTTTCGCTTCGTATTAGTGATTTCGCGCTACCTGCCCAAGCCCCCCCAAACACAACGCTTCATACTTTTTTAATTCGCTACTTTTTTTTCGCAATTTTTCTTACATTTGCCATGTCGTTCGGTATGCAAAAAGTTTCTTTTTTACTTCTCGGAACGGTGTTTTTTTATTTTTGCTGATTTTTTTTCCTGCAGTTTTTTTCTGCCTCAGTTTGGCGTGGAAATTTTTACGAGCTCGCAGCATTTTTAAGTGAATTTCGTACGCTTGCCGCATGTGTCGGCGCAACATGCAATCGGCACGCGCAATGTGAGCCCAAGTCCACTGAGAGAATACGCGCATAAAAATATTTTCAAAGAAATACAACACCCCTGAGAACCCAACCCAACCCAGCCATGAGTAAAGGTCATGCTCGTGATCTTGCAAACATATTTAAATTTAAATATTTTAAGTATTTTTTTCTATATGACAATAAACTTTTTTCGAACAATTTTAAAAGGTTAACAAACTGAAGCTCAACATTTATAATTTATAAAAAAATACTTCACTTTCTTCTTGCGAAATTTAATAATTTCGTATTTCTTACGGTGTGCTTTCTTTTTTGCCACCTTTGCATGTGTGTGTGTATGCTTTTATGCTGTGTGTGTGTGTGTGTGCGTGTGGTTATGCGTGCATGCGAGTTTATGCGTATCGCGATGCACGTGATTTACGCGTAACGAACTTTTAATTTAATTTCTTCGTACTTTTCTTGCGATACAAAAAAAAAGAGTGTGCGAAAAAAACGACGTTTGAACACCAAAAACTGCTTACGAAATACTTAATGTGCAATTTTAATGCACGACAGCTCCATTGCGCCACGACTCCTTAGACACACACACATACAGACACACACAAAGAGCGGAATTACCGTTAAGATTTTCAATGCGCTTTAAAGCCAGTCTGAGCAGCGTCCACAAAGTTCCGTTCGGAAGCTATAAATATTTAAAATGTCGATTATTGTCTTTTGGCAACGTTTATAGCCAACGTACACATACAAATAAAAGCTTAACATGGCCGAAAGGATAAGCTTACATAGCAGCAACACACACACACATGCACATTAACGCACACACCGCAACGTAATTGAAGGCCACCTGAGCGTTGCGTTTGTCGATGATGCCTTTTATTTTTGCACACATTCAAATTGATTGCTTTGACAATAATACAAAAAGCAACAACAACACAAACAAGCAAACAAACAAACAAAATGAAATGACATAAAACAAAAACAAAAAAGAAGCACAAACAAAATCGTGTTTGCCTTTTTGCTGTTGCTGCTAGCGTTGTTTTTGTTATTGTTGTTTATACAACTAAACACATGTAAATATCTGTGTGCGTGCATATAAATGTGGCAGCTTGCCTGTGTGTGTGTGTGTATTATCCTGATTACAACCACAAACAACAAAAACAACCGACTGAGCCAACAATAGCAAACAACTAAACTAGTCAAACTTGCCTGTAAAATGTTTGGTTTCTCTTCTGTTTTTTTTTTTTTTTTGCGCTCTTTTTTTCTAGTGTTGGCTCAGGATTCGAGTATTTCGCAAGGATATCATAGCATGCTGCATACACTGATTTTATCTCGAATTCAGTCTAGGCGCCTTTCGGTGTGTCTAAGTCATAGCTCAGACGCAACGCAACGCAGCGCAGCCGAGAGCATTTTGATTGCCGCCCAACACGACAGAACTCCGACAGAGAGACAGAGACCGGCGCTTAAGCTCGTCGACTGAAGCCCGTCTAACGACCTGGATGCGGTTCAGTCGTTGCTTAACCGCAAATCCTTTTTAACTTATAAAAAGTAACGTTTATGCCTTGCAGCCACGCCCACAAGGCAATACACTCGAGCGCACACAGCAAGCCAACAGATCGTGTGCTGGTCAACACTTTAACTATCCGGGACTATTCCCATTGTTAGTGTTAGTGTTGTTGGTGTTGCTATTGTTGTCAACACCATTGCTCGTTAGTTGATATCCTGCGTAGGATGATAAGAGCAAAATGCTGCAAGGACATGCAGAGGATATATGTATGTATGTATGTGTGCTTGTATAGTTTAGTTTTACTGCAATGTCCTGTTTCATTCAATTGAATTTGCGACATGTGAATATTTAAGCACTGCGCTGGGACTTGTTGTATCTCGAACTTGTATCTATGTATCTCAAACTATCATCGTACACACACACACACACTCTGACATACGCGCGCTTACAACCTAGTCCTTTCTGTCTGCGCTCTGCCGTCACTTTGCCAGTACATTTGTTTGTGTTTGTGAGATTTTACAGCACAAAAAGCAAAAGGCAAAGCAGAAAGCAGAAGGCAAGCAAACAAGCAAGTGAGCGCTGAGCGTCAACGTGTGTGATTGAATTTTTATTGCTTGATAAAACAGGTGAAATAGAAATTGCCACAGTTCTGTGGATGGAGGACAATGGAAGTTGCTGCGTAGGAGTGAACGTCACATGTGTGATCTGCTTTGCTGTGCTTCGGCTGCGGTTTCATCTGCAGCATGTGCTGCCACTGTCTTCCCTTCTTGAGACTTTGCAGTTATAATAAAAATATATTTGAGTAACGTTTTTATTTCATACGCACCTGCAAATGACCTCAAGCGAAATCTTGCATTGAATTTTAAATGTACAATCGCCACAAACATTTTTTGTATTTTTTCTAAAGATTACTTAAGTTTCAAGCATTTTTAACGGCACAGTTATCAAAGTGATAACTCTTTTCGTTTCAACATGTCTGAAGTGTGTATTTTCGCTTGGTTCGCGGAAGTCCACAAATCAAATCGAATTTATTATGTATCAGATATTATGTCAAGACTCATATTACTTCATCAAACGTTCTTTTTTTTTCAAGTGATTATGGTAAATGACAAAAACAGTTCTACGGAATTGATAATATGCGTATTAAATCCTAATAATTTATGCGACAGCCAGAAGGGCTACAACATTCTTGATACGCTACACACGTGTTTTAAGGGTATATTGGATTTATCATAAAGTAGTCAAAGTTCATTAGACTTTGCGTAGATCATTCTGGTTGACAAATTAATTTCTTTTAATTGGTTTCAAGAACTCTTTTCCAAAACTTTATCATTTGTTATCTGACCACATGTTTGATAAGAAATATAAGCTGATACTTTCGAAAAGTTCAAATGATTATTGATGTGTATAGCTTATTAGATAAGCTGTAGCGTATACGCTACTGATAACCGGACTACTTACCGATTTTTGGTGATAACATGTTTTTTTTTTAATTTATATATAAGCAAGATATGAGCATGGGAATCCAGTGATGATGTGAATCATTCTTGCAAATTTTGAGTGATTCACATTTAACCAGAAATATTTTGTTTAATAGACTTGATAGTAGTGATTGTTATTTCAGTTATTATTGCTCAAACACAAATTTTCTGTTCAGTTGCGCGACCGGTGGCCGTGTATCAAATGCTACTCGAAATAAACAGCATGTCTGCAATACGAATGAGAAAATGTGTTAAAGGACTTTTATTTGTATCGTTAGTTTCGTTACTATTTTATGTGATCTGTTTCAATGCTGCCATAGAGAAAAAAACGCATAAAAACGAAATTACTGTGCAACATGTGACAAGTATATTGAAGTCAAGTGCTGTTAAAGTGTATTCAAACTAACATTTGAAAAATACTTCTTCAACTTAATGCAGATAACATAAAGACTGAAAAGAAGTTGGAAAGACATGAGAGCCCATCGGAGACAAAACAGTTGTTCTTCGTTAATACGACAAAGTGTAGAATGCCCTACGTGGACCCCTTCACGCCCGAACTGTTGGCCATCTACAAGCCACCAAAATTCGAAACCTGCAGTAACGAAGCTGACCTTGTGACGCCCATATTCGACTTGAATTCGAAGCGTTACATTCTGAACATCAACGAGACATTAGCCGGAAAGCTAATGAAGTCAAGTACAGCGAAGTATAACTGTAGCTATGAGGAGGTCACTTACTCATCAAAGGATGACTCTTTTACAAAGTAAGTGGTGGAGCGTTAACGCGATTGTGTATTAACAATGCCCTGGCACCATTGCAGACCATTGACAAAGAAATACTTCACGCATGGCTATGTTGTGCCACTCAATGTCGAGGGTATTATAGTGGAGTGCTTTCACGCCTCCAAACCAGCACAAAAGCTACAAAAAGATGCATTTTTTTTGGTGCAGCACAAAGTGCCCGAACCTGTTAAATCACAAACAGTTGCCAACCAAAGAACTATAAATGATACAACAACACCACTTAAGCCCAGTGTGATCATGTTTGGCATCGATGCACTTTCGCGCATCAATCTCCGGCGCACAATGCCCAAGGTCTACGAGCATTTAAAAAACCGTAGCGGTTGGTACGAACTACAAGGCTACAATAAGGTTAGCAGGCATTAATTTTGATACGCCTAATTGATCGCTTATAAGCTCTTACATTTCTTTGCCAGATAGCTGACAATACCTTGCCCAATTTGATGGCCATTCTGTCTGGCTACACGCCCGAATCAGCGCAAGTGATTTGCGATACATCGGTTAGCGGCTGCTTTGATCGATTCCCATTCATTTGGAAGGAGTTTCAGAATGCGAGCTACCTTACGGCCTACGCTGAAGATGAGAGCGGCATGAATCCATTCAACTTGCATAAGCCCGGCTTTCGCAAGCCGCCCACCGATTACTATTTGCGGCCATTCATGAAAGCCACCGAAGATAACATGCGTGCACACTACAAGGGCATGCGTTATTGCAACGGTCGGCGTATTGTGAGTAGTTATATATATGATTTTTGTCGCCATTACATGCAACGCTTTGTCGATGAAAGGCCCATTTTTGGTTTGTTTTGGACAAACCATTTCAGCCACGATAATTGGGACATGCCGGCGGCCATGTGTGATAAAATTTTACAATATCTGCTCGACTTTGAGACCGATGGCGTCATGGAGACGACAATAATGATTTTCTTCGCCGATCATGGCTATCGGTATAGTGGATTGCTCGATTTGCCAGAGGGCTTTCTGGAAGAACGTCTGCCGATGTTGTTCATATGGCTGCCACCGTGGTTCCGTAAACAATATCCGGAGTACGCCAAAGCACTCGAACTAAACCGCAATCTGCTGACATCGAATTATGATCTACACATGACGCTGAAGCACATCTTGCAACTGGGCGCGCCATACGAACTGAAAGCAACGCAGCCCGCCTTTGATTGTCCCAAGTGCCAATCGCTTTTCTATCCAGTGCCAGAAGATCGTACCTGTGCCGATGCGGGCATCATTGATCATTGGTGTACCTGCAATCCTTATAGATTAATAACCACGGAACAGTATGCACGCGCCATACCGAATTTGATTGCTGAACGCATAGATGAGTATCTACATGCAAAGGGCATGTCCAGCATGTGCAGTAAGCTAACAATACGTTCCATAGCGCAAATTGAACTGAAGCTGAATCTTAACGAAAATGGTGAACATATTGTGCAGGATGTCGATACTTATCGCACGAAATTCAAAGTCAATCCAAAGGGTGCTGAATTTCAGGCGACTGTGCTCTTCAATAATCGCACCAAGGTGGTGGAAGTTGATGTTGAGACTATAAGTCGCCTTAACTTGTACAAATTCGACTCAATGTGCATTGACGACAAAGAGGCGAAAAAGTATTGCATTTGTAATGGCCACAAAATAACAAATACGAACAGTTTGGGCACCAACCTGAAGCAAATGCCACCAGTCCTGCAAGTATTTCTACCTTTTGTATTTATTTTTTTATACGAATTTTAAATTTTAGTTAAATGTTATTTCTCAATTATATTTATTAAACTTAAGAAACACATTTCCTGAATGCTTCCTAAGCACAAACCTGTACCACGCTGAGTGAAAAACTATCTGTTGCCTTGCACAACTCTTCAATCAATTTTGCGTATCCAAATCTCAACGTATCTTTTATTTTTGCAAGCCTGCTAGTTGACTTCTGCAGCATTTCAATAGACAGAAGTGTAATTAATCGAAAACTGACCCCGAATTTGTGCGTTCATTCTTCTATTCACAGATTATAGCAGACCAGATGAGCGACAAACTTGAGATTTAGTATATCACCTCATGAGGTACCGTGCTACTTTTGTAAATGTTCATAGAAATACTTAAAAAAAAACATATTAAAATCCGAAAACTTTTATTTATTGAACGATTACTTAAAACACAACTACATTTACACCCTGCCCCTTTAACCATTTCACTTCACTTACTTATTTGAGTTGCTCTTTGATAGACTAGTAACAAAAAATTTTGAGCAGGACTATTAAATAAATATTTAGTAGCGAGTTTCTCTGGAACTATAAAGCCAATATGAATGGGATGTGATGTGATGTTGTATATAAGCCATTGTGTTAAAGTATAACCAGCATGATTTTCAAGATTTCATATGTTTTATGAATCGTCAAAACAAATGTCAAAATTGGAGCATTTCGAATATATGTCAATGTGCCGATTTATTTGAATATTTATGAGTTCTTAGTTCAACTACTTTTATAAAGTCGAAAATTATTGCACATTAAATCAACTTCATAACTCTGCATGAGCGAATAAAATCAAAGATTTTGCTCAACATTGACAACTGTCACAAAAATCGCACAATTTCGACTTTATTTGCTCTACTCATGTGTGTGTGTGTAAGTAAGTGTGTATCTGCATTTGTCAGTATGTGTGTAACGTAACAGAAAGCCATGCACAAAAGCCGTCAAACTTAAGCTGAAAATACTAACAAAATTACATGAGAATAAACACGCTCAATATCCTTGTGCCAACAATATCTGCATACAAGCGGAGGATATCCGAAGCATTTTTCGAACAGAATAAAGAACAAATCAAAGAAGTAAAAACGAAAGAATATTTTTAGCAAATTGTACAAAATTTACAACGTAGCGAAAATTCTGAGGAACTTAGTAAATCAAGACGGCGGGCGGTGAAGAGTTAAAGAGGGAAAATACGAGCAAACGGAAACTAGTAAAGGACACTCAAACACATTGTTTGTGCGTATGTGTGCGTTCACATACATATGATTTCATGTTTGCAATATCAGCTTTTGAGGACAAAAGAAAAAAGAAGCAGACAAGACAGACAACTGGCAGCAAAACGACAAAAATATTTGTCTGACATTGTCGAATAAAGCGATTTAAATCGAGCCATGAGTGCGGGCGAATCTTTTGCTCGATGTCGAAGACATTGACGTCAAAACGACGACTAAAGTGATTTCAATAAATTTGATGGTTTTCCATTTTCCATTTCAAATACACACGTCAAGCAGCGACGACAACGTCGACGTCGACGACAACGCCAGCAGCGCGGTAAGCAGCAATATACGCACAGCTATCGATGTCCTCAATACAATGTCCTCATCAATGCTAACGCCGGTTATAGCCGGCAGCGACGTCGACGTCAACGCCAGCATTGTTGGCCATTTTGCTTGATGATGGGTGGTTGCGCCTTTTGGCTTAGAGTGCGGCTAAAGGATTCGAAAGCTCTGAGTATAACTTCAGAATGACTGCTTTATGTAAATCCTACGGATAACGTTTTGCAAATTGAATTTTTAGCATTTTACTTTATAAACGACGCGAGCGCCGCGGACAGACAACTGTCGACAGCGACATCGACTGTCGATGCTGCTGAGCTGCTGCTGCTCCTGCTCCTGCTGCCAATGCCAGCAAACAAAATGCCAAAAGCATTCCTGACGTGCTCAGCACGCATTCCACACTTTGTTTTTCATCTATTCTGAGATAGCAAAATGACACTGTCGCGTCTATTGATAGCGGCATCGGCAGCCGACCGCTTTTTGACGCTGCCGTCAACACACACACACACACGCCTGTTGGCTTATCAAGTATTCAAGTGGAAATTTCTGGAAAGCCAACAATGAAGGCCAATCGAGCATTATTTACTGGCTGAGGTCGTCGGTAACGCGAAAATGCATTAAATATTTCAAAAACACTTTATTGAAATTTTAAACATGCTAAGCAAGATTCCAATAGACGCTTTGCTAATTTCAGCACTCATTAAATAACACCGGAAATTTCATGCACAAATAAAAGCACAGACATCTTCACCGTGTGGAAGAACGAGATTAACTTTAATCAATATATGCCAAGCAGAAGTATATGCAACGTAGCACCATCACTACATAAAATACACATAATATTTAAAGTCATCTGAGCGCTTTTCAGGATTTTTAAAAATTAAATGAAAAATCAATATAGTTTCCTCCTATGTTACACAGCGGCACAGAGCACGTACGACATTTTAACATTGAGCTCGTAAGCAAAGTGAGAAATTTTTAATATTTTCATACTTTTATGCCAATTCTAGAGATATCATCAATATTAAACTATATTCGAACATATTCGAAATATAAACTAGTAAGGGCGGTATAGTTGAGTATACTCAACCATATAATACCCTGCACATACCCTCACCCATTTAAATGGTGTTCCAAATATAAAAAATCAGTCAAAAGTGAGGAATTTTCGAAAA
Source organism: Phortica magna (assembly GCA_037044515.1). Lineage (NCBI taxonomy): Eukaryota > Metazoa > Arthropoda > Insecta > Diptera > Drosophilidae > Phortica > Phortica magna. The sequence goes on along the minus strand of JBAMBP010000846.1, from coordinate 95,757 downwards.
ATTCGAGTTTGTTGATCTCTGAGGGGGAAGCCATGAAATAAAGAGGTGTTTTTCGGTATGCAGTTTAAAGGACGTATATTAACTGAATCTGCATACAAAATTTCAGACATGTATATTTCATAGTTGTGGAGATATACATATTTTAATAAAAATAAACTGGAATTTACCCAAAATTTAAGTTTGCCGACCTCTAATGGGTAGTCCAAATACAAAATGGTATTTTCTGGTATGCAGTCTTAAGAAGTTATATATACTTTGTCTACGAACAAAATTTCAGGTCCGTACCTTCAACAATTTCGGAGATGTAGGCTTTGACATGCAAACACTATTTGAGGGGTTATTAAGGGTAGAGGGGAAAAATTTGGTATGCAGTTTTAAAGACATATATCTATGAAGTCTGCATACAAAGTTTCAATTTCGTATCTGTTATAGTTGTGGAGATATACAAATTTTTGTAAAAAAAAAGTGAAATTTACAAAAAATTTAAGTTTGGTGGACTTTGAGGGGTAGTCAAAAATACAAATGGGTATTTTCTGGTATGCAGTTTTAAGGACATGTATTTACTGAGTCTACATACAAAATTTCAGGTCCGTATCTTTTATAGTTTTGAAGATACAGTAATTTACAAAAAAACACTTTTTGAGGGGTAATGATGGGTTGGGGGGAAAATTGGGGTATGCAGTTGTATAGGTCTTTACATACTTAGTCGACATGCCAACTTTCATAGTTCTAGCGTTTCTGATGTTCAAGTTATAGCCTTTCCAAAAAGTGGGCGTAGCTGGTTGGGCGGGAAGGAGTGGGCGTGGCTCAAATCCGTTCAAACTTGATCTGCTGCCGAGCATCACGAGTCTATCCTCCAAATTTCAAGTCTCTATCTTTTATAGTTTCCGAGAACCATTGGTGAGGACGGACGGACGGACGGACGGACAGACGGACGGACGGACAGACGGACGGACATGGCTTAATCAATTTGTCTTGTCGTCCTGATCAAGAATATATATACTTTATAGGGTCCCCCTCCCCTCCTTCTCTGCGTTACATACATTTCGGCCAAACAAACACAATATACCCTGGTACAGTATGTACAGGGTATAAAAAACTGAATAATATAATATTTATTTATTTACAACTTTGACTCCTCTCTTTATAACATTACCTCCTAACTTTTCTAGTTCGGAAATGATATATACTTTTGAAGTAATTTTTAGCAATTAATGGAAAATTCCATATAGTAAATAGTAAAATTTAAGATATACATATAATGAATATTAGATATATTTTTTGAAATTTGGAGCACAGAAATAGAATTCTTATTTTATGTCAATTTTCTCATATGACTTTTCATTGTGGCGCGAAAATTGTCACGTGACGTAATATTTTGCAATTAATAGTGCCGATGCCTATAACACTCTAACAGACAGACGGACATGCAAACAAGCAAACTACAAACAACAAAGGAGAACATAAATGAGTCCCATGGCCAATACGAAAGGTAATTAGAACTTTTAGCAAAATTTTCGTGTCGCGTTCCGGTCTTTTGTTCGCGTTATTATTTATTCTTTGCTCTTGTTGTTGCATTTGGTTAAATTGCTTTGTTTGGTCACGGCAACACCACCAACAACAACAACAACAAAACAACAACCAGAAGTGCACCACAGCGCGGACACAAATATGAGCTGTCAACAACAAGTTGTTCGCCAATCAAAAATTAGTGCAAATTAAAGGCTCTGCAAACGTTATTAAATGCTGTGCGATTTATTGTTGTATTTGACTTTGCGGCTGCGGCGATTGCTGATGCTGAAAGGCGGTCGTCGAGGCGGCTTAATGAAGTCGATGCGCAGTCGATTTTTAAGCGCCAAAACCGTTCAGCTTAAATCACGTTACCGCTAAAAGCCAATTAGTCCGCATTGACAGACTCGAAAACGCGATATAAAAATTAAATTACCAAAGAATTAAGCCAATGAACATATCGCTTTTAAGTCAAAATACAACAAAATAAGATAAAAAATTCAGGGATATATTTTTGTTGTTTTTTTTTGTTGTTTATCGTTGCTGCTCTTCGTCAAGCAGCCTATTAAAACAAATGACACTGCTCAGGTTGCCCCACACCCCTAACGTCTGCTGGGTGTGGTGTGGGTTGGCTTAAATTTTAAATTTAAATGTTAGTCATGTGCGACGAAACAAATCAGAAATGAAATCGAAGTTCAAAGCACAACAAGCAACATGATGTTGCAAGTAATGGTGGGCAACGGCGGCGGCGGCGGGAAGAAGGCGGTTTGTGACCGACAATGAGCAGAAATCGCGGGCAGCATAAAGTTTTAGACTTGGCATGGTGTGCCAAGACCCAAGCCGACAGTGACAAGCACAAGGATAACAACTGTAACAAGCGGCAGCAGCAGCAGCAGCATTTGAATGATAACGGTGATGAGCATGATGATGATGATGTTGATGATTATTAGAGCGTGCAATGTACGCGTAAGACAAATACACGTTCTAAGGAACGCTCAATAAATGAAAAAAAGAAAAATATATAAAATGAAACAAAAACCAAACAAAATCAATGAACACAAACACGAATGATTGTTAGATGTGTGTGAGTGAGTGAGATGGCGCGAAAAGCGCGGCTGATTGAATGTATTGAAATAAATTTGCTGTAGCGCCGAATTAGAGTAAAAGCAGAAACGAAATTTGCTTGCAAGAAGAAGAAAGAAAGACTGAGACGCCGAATAGGCAAAGTGTGCTCTCTCTGTTTCTTTTTTTTTTTTTTGGTTTGAGTTTGTTCTGCGAGTGGCAAACATAACTAAATCATGCTAAATGTGAGCAAGCGAGAAAGATGCACTGAAACAAAAACAAAGGCAAAAGCAAAGAAAAAACAAAAGAAAATACAATAGAATCAAACATATTGATTGATTATTGTGAATAAATAATGAAAGCAAAGCAGCATTCAAATTAAATTAAAGAAAAGGCGTCAACAGACACACTCACACACACACACATAAATATAACAAAACACACACACATTTACATATACAAACATAAGCCAGACGCGAAGGCAATGATTTGAGTACTTGAAGAAGCTCATAAATAATTTTGACTTGTTTCAGTTGAAGTTGGTCTCTAATGAGCGTTGAGTTTGCCCACCCCCCCCTGTGTGTCTGGGTGTGTGTGTGTGTGTGTGTGTGTGTTTAATGGCTGTTCAGTTCAATTGAGATCAGCTGTAATTTATATAACGACATGACCTCAACTTCACATAAAACAGCTTTAAGACTTCTCACTCGACTTGCGTTTTTGCTGCTTAAGCGAATGATTAATTGTTCAACGCTTATTTATTTATATTTATCATGAAATTAATGTGCATTTCGTTTGCTTTAAATTTATGCCTGTAGGTGTACAATGTATGTATGTGTATGAATATGATTGTGTTTGCTAACATTTGAGCACATTTGTGTGTGTGTGTGTGTGTGTGTGTGTGCCTGCCAGCAAATCAAAATGACGGAAATGCGATAAGTTATGCAAACGCCGCACCAAAGGAAATATCAACGTTGACGTCGACCATACACACACACACTTGTGCAATGCATACATAAATTATGCATTATTTTCCACTTACATACACAGCCGCAAGGCCTTAAAGGCTTTCTATATGTTTGCCCCTCTGCCGAAATAGAATAGACGCCGCCAGTCATATAGAAAATTATTTGTAGTCAACATTTTGATTAAGTATTTTCACTTTTGCTTCAACGCAGCTCAACATGACTAAAATTTAAATTTAAAACTCTCATATTGAAAGCCAAAAATAATAAAAGGAACTAAAACCATAACTCAATAAATGTCTGTTGCCGAGCGATTGACCAACGCGAAAGAAGAATAACGTTTACACAAATCCCACGCGCCAAACGCCAATGAGCGAAGTGTCTGTGTGTCTGTGTGTCTGAGCTATTAAACTTGGCTCATGGCTATTAAATTCGCCACGCTTCCAACTTACGCGCGTTATTAGGCCAGGCTGTTGGCAGCTTCACAACGGGCAAAAGAAAACAGGAGCTCATTTCCCAGGACAGCTGTCAAAGCGTTGCCAAGTCGAGTGCTTGTCAAAATAACAATTAGAAAATCGTAAAGCACACGTTTCAACGCAATCATGAAAAACCGACGAGGCGAAAGTCAATATTAACACGCAATCACATTAATGAAAAGTTCAATGTTTGCTTAACTTGGGTTTTTTGCTTTATTTTTATGGGACTTTATAGCATGTTGAATTTTTTCAAAGAATATACACTTGAAAATATAATGAATAGTAGTTTGCCAATTGAAATAGTTCATAAGAATATATATTTTTGAAATCTCAGACAGACTTCATTACATGTCCTGCCGCAAATCACAACTCAACGCAGCTCAGTTATTTGCCAAATCAAGTACTAATTTTGAAAACACGCACACAAAAAAAACACTGAAAAGACATTCTTGTACAGCAACATTTTTCAAATTAAATCAAGCGGAGTACTTTCAGTTTGGAATTTCTCCCGCTCTACGAGCAAGGCATGCGTGGCAATTGTTGTTATTGACGTTGCTGCTGCTGCTGCTTGATTTTATTGTTGTTTTTATCAGAATTCTGTATCATAGTATGTCTAGCGTTAGACAAAGTTGCCATTCTGCTCGCGGTCATGCCCGTGCGTACGCCGTAGCATTCACTTGAAAATTATATAGCATACATTTTTGGGCAAAAGCAAAAGCATCGCAACAGACAACAAAATAATAGATGTGCTACAGCCATGCAACTATGAAATAGTTTTCAACGTTAGTTGGAACGCTTTTGTGTTCATTGATTGTTGTTCTTGTGCTTCGACTTGCTGTTGTTATTGTTGTTGTTGTTGTGCTTGTGCTTGTTACAAGCAACATTGCAACATTTCAACTTATCAACGAACGGCGAACTTTTGCAACACAAAAAAAAAAAGAAAATGTAAAAAAAAAAAACAACAAACAAGTCAAGTAACTAAAATCAACAAGCAAAAAAAATAAAAAAAAAAAAACATATAACAACAAAATATATTTAAACGTTCGCTCAGCTCAATTACATTTAACGCTTTTGACGTTTTAGGTACAAAACATGGCCAAATCACACACACACAAACACATGCACTAACACACACTGATATAGCAGGAAATCCAAATAACCGGAAATGCTTGAAAGCATGTGAGAATGAGCTGCAAGAGCGAAAGAGAAGCATCTTAAACGTTTGTGCCTGAGTGCGGTCGTCTAACGTTGGTGTATCTGTGTGTGTGTGTGTCTGCGTGTGTGTGTGTGGGTTGGCTTGAGCTCGAGTTTGTTTTTGGCTAAAAGTGCCCAACAAAGCAAAAATATTTGTTGGAAATTTAACGTTGCAAAACGATTTTTGCGCTTAATTGGTTCTGTCAGCGGCAGATTAAAAAAGTTACTACAACGGCGACGCCAAATAAAACCGTACACGCTACAGCACTCGTGCACCCGAAACCGTTGCAAAGACCAAAGCCAACTCACCACCCGCACAGGTTCGTTAGACGCAGCGTCGTCAATGAAGCGACCGAAATGAACGTAAGGAATTTCAGAAATGTTTCGTGCGCCAATTTCGCAAACATGTTCGTTGCCTTCCTTTGGCACAATTTGGGCAAACTTATCGATATGCGTTTGTAACGCAATACTTCTTTTTCATAGCTGCAATTTTAAACGCCAACGAATGTTTGTTTTTTATGCCTTCTTTTTTGGTGCGCCATTGCAGCTTCAGTAATGAGTTTGTGTTCATCATGTGACGACAATGAGCAGCACGCGTGCGCGCTTTGTGACATTTTCGATTTAAGTCGCACTCATAGTGTATAACACGCAACACACGCCGCCAGTCGTAGTCACGTACGCCTTTGTTCAGCTGCAGCTTCAATGCTTGGCTTCAAGTCAATTCGATTCGTTGTCGTTGTCATTGTCATTGTGCTGCCTGTCTGTCTGTCTTTCTGTCTGTCCGGCTGCTGGCCGAACTTCTGTTCGCTTTACAGCTTCGCAGTCAATTGCTTATGAAATTAATAGGATATGTCAGTTTTAGTATTGACCGGAAGTAATACAATTGATAAGGATTATGTATGTGCGCTGTGTGCGCAAAAAACTTTCACACACACACACACATTTGTATTCGTATTTGTGTGCGTGCGTGTGCAGCGATCGCCCTTTCATAGTCATTCATGCAGCACGTTGCTCGTTGCTCGTTGCCATTGCCATTGTCGTTGTCCTTGTTGCTGTCGTTGTCGTTGTTGTTATCGTTTGCAATTGTGATTGTGCAAATGGGCGTATGAGTGTTATTGAATGGAGTGCTGTTGCATACATGAAAAGCTTCGCATTATTCGCATTGCCAAGTCTCAATGCGGCCTGCACGTGTGTGTGTGAGTCTACTGCAAAATGTTGCATTTATCTGCTTTCCTTTTTTTCTCAAACAATGCGAAATTTGCTATTTTGGGAATAGTCTTTAGATAAATGAAATTCGTTTCGTTTGCGGTGGACTTCGGTTTAGCGCCAAGCCAAGTTGCACTCAACAAATTACACGATTTCGATAAGAGTTATAAGAAAAAATTGCTAAACTTTTAATAGTTAAAAATAACACATGTTAAATTGACTCATGTGTCGGCGTTAAGATATTTTCAAATCGTTCTCGAAACTTTTGAAATGTCTTTATTAAAACCGACGTTTGTCACTTTTCTGCGACAGCAAACAAATGAAAATTTCAAAATGAAGTCAAAATCATGACCGCAAACAATCACAAAAACCACACACACGCATGTATGAATACCTCACACGCACACACACACAGAGAGCGCAATGATTAAATAATAAAATGCGCGTAATTATTAATTCATAGCTTTCATTATATGACTTTGCTTGACAACACATAAACTCATGCCATAAAACGCACACACACACACGCACACACACATGCACACACCCTTCAAAGTTTTACACACGTGCCTCTCATGCCCTTCTGTTTGTTTCCTGCTGTCGTCATCGTCGTCGTCGTCGTCGTCAATTTGCTTTTGTCGTTCGTCGCTCGTCGCTCGCTTATGGACTTAAAAATCAGTTTATTTTTATTTAAATAATTTAATTGCTTTTCGATTTGTTTACAAGTTAAAAATGCAAATTTCAAGCTTCGGGGCAGTAAATTGACTGCGATTTTCCATTGTAATCCTTTGGCCACCGACGCCAACGCCAACGCCATCCACAATTCATAATGATAAGGTATGCGTGAGCCACGTTTGGGGAGAGCGCGGGGACTGGTGTTGGGTCAAAAAGTTCACTGAATTGAAATGAAATGCATGGCATAACAAATAAGTGCATGTATACACGCTTGTATCTGTGTGCGTGTGTGTGTGTGTGTGTGCCAATAAAATTAACAATTACAATTAAATAAATAATAATTTCAAGTATGCGTGGCTGCATGCATGGGCTTTTATAACTGAGTGTGTGTGCGTGTGTGTGTGTGTGTGTGTGCGTGTGTGTGTGTGTTTGGTTGCAAGTGTTTGCGTGCATTAATTTTCAAACAAATTGCGAAATTATAAAGCAATTTAATTAAATGCTCAACGCATTTGTTTGTTCATACGCGAGTTCGAGTTCGCCTTTTGGGCATTTTTGTTGCCCTGGCGAGGATCGTGTGATGGGAGGAGCGGGTGAGTGCAAACATGTTGCTCATGTCTGAGTTGCCGCTGCTGTTGTTATGTGACATTAAACACGCATCGACAACCGTATTAACACATAAAATCACATCTGCTGCATTACATTTTTGTTCAATACATGTTTACATTATGCCATTTTTGTTGTTTTTCTTTTTTTTTTTTGTATTGTAATTTTAACGATTCATTTTTACATTAATTACATAACAGATAGATTTTCGTTAAATTAATTAATTTAAGCATTTATATAAATATTTTTTTTTATTGTTTTTTGTCAACAAAGTGAATTATTAATGAAGATACTTAAATTCAATAACATTAAGTAAATTAAAAGATGACCACAATGAAAAGTAAGTGAAGAACTCCTATGCAAAATTGTGCCATACATAACATACAACACTCTAGCATTAAACTTGCAGACAAAGTAAAAATAATAGACTGCCGCATGTGCCTTGAGACGCTGTGTAACATAAGAGTATGTTGTTATGCGGTAAAGATTTATCGACGTGAAGACCTCCTATGCACCAGTGTGCCACATCTTACTTACGACACTCTAATATTTTACTTGCGGACAAAGTAAATATACTAGACTGCCGTATGTGCCTTGAGACGCTGTGTAACATAAGAGTATGTTATTAATTTTCAAAAACAATTCGCCATAATTACCTGTTTTATGAAGCTGTAATAAGAAAGCAAAAATAACTTGTCGTTAACAGCAAATCTTCAGATTCATTTTCAATTATTATGTAATAGAAGAGGTTGTAAAGAAGCTCTTACTAAGACCCTCAGTTGCCTTACAACTGTTCATGGGCTTATGACTTAGGCCTGAGTCTAGTTTTCTCCAACTGATCTGAGCAACGGTTGCTGCGACGCCGAAAGTCTAAGTAGCTTCGCTTGACCCAATTCGCATGCTTCCTGTTGTTAATCCTATTCAACTAAATAATGACCATTTGCGTTGCGTCTACAAATCCAATTAGTTACTTTTTTCTTCTGCTTCCAACAACAGATTGCATTTTAAGCTGATTAAGCATTAAAAATGTAGACCATTATGTTTCTTATACTCTTTCTATCGCTTTCTATTTGTCAAGCCAATGGCAAGTGTATTTTTATTTTATAAAGACTCTTCAGCAGCAGCAGCAACAGCAACATCATCATCAACATAATCATGATCAGCAACTGAGCGTATAATCAAAGTGGCACTCGATGAAACATAAAAATCTTGAAATCGTTTTACTAACATTTGCCGTCCTTACATACCGTGCCCCTCGCTGTGACTTAAGACACGCCTGTGCGTTGACTTTTGTGCGCGGCTAATCAAATTTCACATTAATAATTTCTGTAAACAAATTGTCGAAGGCGAACTTGAACAATTTCATTATAAGACAAAGATATGCCACTGACTGACAACAGCAACAAAAGCAACAACAACAATAAGTAAATGCAGAAATAGCTTTTGAAAAGAGGAAAAAGCACAAGAATCGTTACTAGGAAGCAAAGGCAATTTGATTCCCAGCTGCATAACGTCGTCGACTGTTCGCACTCGTAGTTATAGAGAGCCAGGCAGCAACCATGCTGGCCAGCCAGCTAGAACTCGACAGTTCATGCTCGACAAAGAGGAAATCATTATTGGTTTTTCACATCCCAATGGTAAACTAAAAGCCAATGAGAAGAAAATGAACGAATCAACGAACGAACAACTTGCAGAAATTCACAACTTTTACGTTGTGACGACAACATGGACACATACAACAGACAGCGGGCTGAGGGCAGCGGGCAGAGTGGCGGCAAAAGACAGCAGAGCTGGCAGGAGAAAGTTTTGCCATGAACTTAATACTGCATTATGCGTTATCCAAGATACTGTCCCAAAGGATTACAATAGCAGCAGCAGCGTAAGAAAGAGAAAGAACGAGAGCTTAAGCGCAAGTGAGTGTGAGTGAGTGTGAGTTAAAGAACAAGCTGGCCTTGCAACAGAAAGCAGCTTGCAGCAACAATGGCAACACGGCAAACAAATAAGACCAGAGTTCACTAAATGCCACGGGGGAGCCGCTTGTGGTGGCAACGTTGGCAACGCTGGCAACGGCAAACAAAAGTAACCAACTGCAATAAGGATACGCGCGCGTACAATAATTTGCGTTGCCAAGGACTTGGCTCGATTGTCTTTGCCTTTGTATTTGCCCTTTACTTTGCACGCTGCTCAGTCGATTTTAATTGAAGTGCATGTCATATTAAATGATAAGAAAAATAGCATTAAATGCGAAGTAAAATGATTGAAAAATTCAATTATTATATAATTGAATGTACATAAAATGCCAACGGACGAACACACACACACACGCACATGCACATCCTGATGTAACGTTTAATCCTTTGACCGGGCCAACAAGCGAAATTTTATGTATTAATTTCATTGCATTAAATGCGAAACTCAACGAATAAACCAATTTAATTAATAATTTCTTTTCTTTTTTTTTTTATACATTTACCAAAAAGGACTTGCATCAGCCAGCGATATCGCATATCCTTCACTTCATTACGCAACAATTATGCAGAGCAAAACAAGCGCTTAATCCTTCTTTTTTTTGCATTTACGGTGGCAGAATCATGCTTTAAAAAAATATTAAAAAATGTTTTCATTTCGCAATATTCCGTAAAATTTAATGATGATATGCAAATATAAGTATTTAAGTATACACACACACATACAGATGCTTAAGCACACACACACACACACACACACGCACGGTGTGTAAAGAATTTGCAATAAAATATCACGGCTTGTAAAATCCGGGGTTGCAAAAAAATTATCTCGAGTAATGTGAAATTTGTCAGTGTTGTGCATTAATTTACGCACGAAGATATGATGTATGAGTGTGTGTGTGTAAGCGATGCAACACCAATCTGTCTGTGTGCATATGCAAATGCATAAGAAGCAACAACAACACATTATGTTCCTTTACGTTACGTTACGTAATATAACGTAAGCAACAATATTAATAACTCCATTAAAATGTCATTCTGACTGCGTCGCTTTGCATATTAAGCACAGGGTGACCCAACATACACAGCAAAGATTTTAGTGTTGACAAAAGCAGAATCAAGTTATAAAACGATAGCATAAAGCTCAATAACAAAGATTGTATGCTAAGTTGCCGCATGTGCCTTGTAGCTTTCAGTAACATACGACTCTAAAGACACATAACTTAAAGAACTTAACTTATCTTTTTTTTTCTTGACAGTAATTGATCTTATATGTTGTAAGTGACTTTTGGCACACCCTTTGAAATAATACTTTCGGTGCATTTTGTTCATCTCTTTGGATTCCGTCACGTGCTCGATAAAATTGTTTCGCAAAATTAATTTGTTAACCTTGTCACCGTTTGCGACTCACGGTTCGATTAATAATTACGACAAATTTCGCCGTGGCAAGTTAATTTAAATGAGGAGCCTTAACACACGTGGCCTGTTTTTAATTGTGCTACGCCTTTGCATTTTTAATTGTTTAAGTTAAGTGCACAAAATAAAAAAAGTATATTATAAATTGTTTAATTAACTTCTTGTTAACGACGAACCTTCTGCTTGAGCACATTTCTTTCAGTAGCATTTAACAATTAATGTTCTTATCTGCAAACAGATAACGCAAGAGTCACTTAAGCAATTAATGCAAGCATAAAAATGTCTACTTGTGTAACATGTATCTAAATTGTAACTATAAAACACCTCACACACATGACACATGACATCTTTTAATGAAATGAAAACTATTTGGCATTTAAACTAAGAGCACTTTAAATATTTAAGACAACAGGCAGAAGGATACACACACACACACACACAGACACACACACAGATACAAGTGAACTTTGGCATTAATGTTTTATAATGCGACAACTTCTTCGGCCGCTGCGAAGAGTTGTGCTCTGACATTAATTTAACATATTTTTCATATTAAGAAGATGCCATGAGTGTGTATCGAATGTCCTGCCGTTGCTGCTATTATGCCATTATTATTATTACTGCGTTATCCTTGTGTGGCGTGGCCATTTGGCATGTCTTGGCCACAGACTTGTCCTTGCTGTGCGATCATAAATTTTCCAACTGCTTATAGCATTTTATGTCTCATTGGCGCACGAATAAAGAGTGCCGATTATTGTTATTAGTCTGCTATTATGTTGGCCATCAGCATCAGATGCGCACAGTATGTTGTGTTTGTACATTTGTCCTTACAGTCGCCTGGCACCTTCAAGGTCACAAATCTAAGCTCAAACGCTTAAATAAAGTTGTAATGATTTATGTTTGCGCACTTTAAATGCGTTAACTTTATTCAAGCAACTTTTAATCTGTCACAACAAATACATTTAAACGGCAAATTTCACATTTACAAACAATTAACGCTCATTAAGATTTGCTCATGAGCAAATAAGTGTGAAGAACCAACGAACGAATGAATGAATGAACGAAAAGCGTTTATTCAAATTAGCATATGTCAATATTTGTTAAATTGAATGAGCACAGGAAACATTTATATTTATGTGTTTGTGTGTGTGTGTGTGTGTGCGTGAGTTAGATTATTTGCATTAATTTGTATGAACGCCTACAAACAGTATAATGACAAAGCATTTGTTATCTTTGTCAGCATGAGCAGATATGTTTTCATTAATTAAACGAAGCATTGAAATTTATTACACTTTGAATTTGCACGCCGCCTCACCCCTGCTAACCTACAAACTGTATGCTTTTTTGTTATTAACACAAACGCTTTTCACCATGAGGGGAAGGGAAGTGCGTCGCAGCGGAAAACTTGAAAAACTTTTCAACATAAATTGCGGCAATTGTTAAACTAAAACCTCCGGAATTGAGTACACACACACACACACACACACACAGACACTAACATATGTACATGCATACAAGTTGAGTCAAATCGAGTTGAGTTGAATCGAGTCGTGTAAAAGTTGTGCCAGTTAACTTGCATATAAAAGTAACTGCTTTACTCATGCATGATTCCCACAATCAAAAACTATAAGTCGCTACGATTACGTGTGCCCTACACTCGATGTCGCTTCGTCTGATTGTGTCTGTCTGCGTCATGTGTGTGCGTGTGTGTGTGTGTGTGCTGGCATATTTAATGAAATTTTATGCTGTTCTTCTGCTTCGGCTTCGTCTGCGTCTGCGTCTTCTTCTGCAATATTGTGAAAACTTTCAAGTCTTGAGCACTCAAAAGATTTGCATATGTGCGCACATAAGTTTTATTTTCCCACGCAACTTTCTTTGCCAATCAGAAAGCAACTGCATAAGCCTAACGTTGGCACACGATTTCAGCACAACTTTTCCACCACAATTAAACCAACAAATACGAAAATTGCTAATTGAAAGTTGACACTGGCATGCTCTATGAGTGTGTGTATGTGTGTGTGTGAGTGCGTTTGTGCAAAAACAAGTCACATAAATCTTAACTATGCTTTTCTTGCTCAAAACTTAAATCAACAAAGAAACAAAAAACAAAAAAGTTTTAAGAAAAGTGTTGAGTGCATGTGATAAAAGGCAATTGTTTTTGTTCGACGCATTTGCAACAACAATTATTAAGTAAAAATTTAAATAAAAAGTGCTTACACGAAATACCTTTTATTAAAGTTTTAATGCTCTTACGTTACAAAGTGCAAAACGTCACACAAGGCAATCTAACATTCACAGACGACCAAGTAAACATTAGACTAACGTATGTGCCATATGTACATATGTAACATATGACAAATGTTAACTAGCTAAGGACACTCACAATAAAGAACCCTCCGAAAAAAGCCACAGATGCACTTATAACAACCACTATTTTGCTAAGAGCGTTAAAAACTGTGCTCAGGGTTAAAAACAACAATGCATTGATTGGTAAGCAATTTATAAAGTGTTTGAAACAACCCACGCAGATTTTTCTTCAACTTCTTTCATTTTTTTCTTATGTCAACATATGTCACCCCTGGTCTATCGTCTATCGTTACTGCTATCAAACTTGAAATACTATCAGAACATTCGACCACTTATGTTCGGGTCACATTGTCACGATTTTGGCACAGTTTATCGCATTTACTGTCAAATAATGAAATTGTCTGCTGATTTATTTGTTGACAGCACAGATGTCGCCTTTTTATTTTCAATTTTGACGACGACAACAACCACGATGACAACATTTTTCTTTCCCGACTGCTATGACAACTTTGAAGGACATTTAGTCAAGCATAAAGTCAGACAGACAGACAGAGAGAGAGAGCGACAGACAGACCGACAGTCAGTCAACCACTCATTCACACACAGAAACAATCAACGATTCAACATTCAACCATCGAACCATTCACTAACTCATCGAACAAACGCCTCAACAAACCAACCAACCGACCAATGATAAAGCACAACAACAAATCAATTCTAAGCCAAGCTGGCGTTGCTCATAAAAGTGGAGAAAAGTAGTAACTTACAAAATATATCTCTTAATATATTGCATCACACAAAGAGCTCACAGAAACAAAAACAAAAACAACAAAAACAAAATCGAATTCGACAAGACAAAACCAAAACCAAAAGGCCAAAGAAATAGAAAAAAAAAAGTGCGACCGACTGGCCAGAAAGTGCGACGCAAATAAAAAGCCAAAATATTGCAATTGAAAACAAATAAAGTTGTTGACGATTTCGTAATAATAAAAGTGGAAATGGCACTGAAATTCGAATTCGGCAAAGCTTTCCTTTTTATTATTCTTTGTTGTCTTTGGTTTTTTCTCTTTTTTTTTTTTTTGTGTTTTGGACTTTGTCAAAGTCGAACAGCACATTCGTGGCCAAATTGATTTAGGTTTATTGTTTAGCCTAAGCTGAGTTATTGTCCTTTCTCTAGTTTAAGCATTTGTCTTTAGGAAGCCATAAAAATACAAATCTTTACTTTGGCAAACTAAAAGTACGCATGAAGATAAAAATCGCTGCAGTTAAGATTTCGAATCTTTTCATTTGTACGCACTATAAATCTTAGCTGGCGAAAAGTATGCTTGAAAAATTTTACAAATTGCATATAGAAAAAAAAAAATCCAGAAAATGTATTGCATACTTTTAGGTTGGTAAAAACTACACATTAATGGAAAGCAAAAATATTCAACTTGGGCATGGAAATTATTTTGAAGTATGTTTATTTAATAAAAATCTAATATTTGTTATTTTATTTCGCTCAACATTTTACAAGCATCCTTGGCTATTTTCCATGATTTGCGCTGTTAAATTGAAATTCAAGCATGTATAATTTCCACCTTGCACAGCATCTTTGCTCTGCCAATCTTGTTCCTGTTTGTCGTTCTTCTTGCTCACCGACAATTGCGCTTTTAAGCGCTGCGCACGCTGTTGACCCTTTTATGTCGCTCTACATACCACTCCAAACGCACATTCACAGCTTAGCAAGCGCCTGACATGAACAGCCAGTCGGACAAACAGACAGACAGACAGACAAACAGCCATGAAAAAGCAACGCATTTTAACCTTCTTTTAGTTTCCCATTTCCATAATAATCTCATTTATAGTGCAATTTGACTACAAATGTCAGCATCAAGGACATTAGCAAACACTTCAGTAACACAACACTGCAGTATATGTTAAGATATGAAACAGAGTCTAAAAAGAAATAAGATAGCAGAAAAATGGTGACAGCAAATGGCGTGCGTGAGTTAGTGAGTGAGTCTGTTTCCTTTTTTTCTGGGCGTGCTTCCATGAAACCAAGCATTAATTTTTCAAACAAAAATACACAAAAAAATGGCGCAAAGCGTTGTAAAAAAAACAAAGCCAGCTGATCCTTGGTCCTTGCTGTCACTTTGTTTGTTTGATTGTTTTCTTTACTATTGTTTTTTTTTTTTTTGTTAGTTCTCGTTTCTCTGCATATTTGTCTCTTTTGCCGAGCAATTTCAATTCGTTACGCAAGAAACAGTTAGTTTATGTAATATGAATAAGCTGCATGACACACACACACACACACACACTAACGCTAACACTTGTAGAGAAGCTTCTACAACGAACGCATGTGAATGTGCCAGCAAAAGGGGACAAACAAAGAGACGAAGGGAGAAAAAGTACGACTACAATTGCATAACAAACAGTTTATGTTGTCAGGACAAATACGCGACGCATGCAAATGACTACCAACTACCAACTACCGACTACTTACAATAGCGAGTACAATAACAACAACAACAACAACAAAAGCAAGAAGCAAATACGCTCACAGGCGCCAATACGAGCAAACATGACTGACTATCTGCATGAGTGAAACGCGATTTCGTATGACCGTGTGTACTGTACTGTGTGTCTGTATGTGTGCAACACAGAAGGTCTTACACACACACACACACACACACATACATACACACGCATAAATGAAGCCGCATTTCGATAAAATGCAAATCCAGGATTACTTTTGTCGCTGTCGTTGCCTTCGCCATTTTCCTTTGTTCTCCAACTTTACTTTATGCCACAACCCCTCCTCCAACGCCCTGTCCTTACAACTGTACTACACTTTGCTCTCTGTTCAGCGCCCATTCGTATGCAATTCGTTTAGCCACAATTGATCCTTTTCATGTCTCTGGGATATAAGTACATATGCAAAATTGCATATCTGTATGCAATAATAACAGAAGCGACAAAACAAAATGAAAACTGAAAGAAAATGTGCGCGTTTGCATGACTACGACAAACACACACACACACATATCCATTTATACGAAGTGAGTAAGTGAGTCGTGCCTGGTTATCAATGTTGGGCCAATACTGAATGCTTGACTTACAAATTTAATGGCACCATAATGTGCTTCGTAGGCAGACATCGACACACCGACAAAGCCAGAGACACAGACCCATTCAAGTAGACAGACGCGCATTGGCATTTGCATTGAGATGCGCCGAGCACATGAAGTTGATTTTAAATTTAATAAAAGAGCTCATATTATTGATGGTGAAAGACAATTCTGCAATGATTTATGCTTTTTGAGACAAGGAAACCGTAGTTTAAGTGAAGGTCTGATAAAAGACAAGAACGATTTGAATACGAAGCCATAATTTGTGATCGAGTGCGGTCAATGAAATAAGTAAATTGTTTCAAAATTAGCAAAATTAAAAAAGTGAATGTTATATTCTCCTATGTTTCATAGGGTCTCTTTGAACATTAGCATAATGCTCAAAAATCATGAACTCTGCCAACAAATAACTAATTTTTGAAAGTGTTCTACGATCTTAAGTGCGATAAGTGTAACTATGAAGTTGTTTTTTTTATCAGATATAAAATTGTTGTGCAAGAGAATTTAAACATGTGCCTGCAAAACCAAAAGGACAACTATGTTAAATATAAAAGCAAATAAGGAGCAGCACAATGCCGCGGCGTTTGTGAATACAGATTTATGTGTGTGCGGCGCTTGTAGCCTTCACGTATGCACATTGGTGACACCAATGAACTTTACGCGTCTAAAGCCCCCAGAATTACCGCACAAAGCATGCATTTTGTAAGCGACGTGCAGCTGTTCTGTTCTGTTGAGTTCGGTTCAGTTCGGTTCTGTCATATTCCACAAAAAAAAAATAGCATATAGAAAACCAACACATGGCACAAGCAACGTGCACAAATGTGACTGAAACGCGTCAAGAAAAAACATAAGAAAAAATAAAATGAAATTTAAAAAAATATGTTCTAAACAAAACGAAAAGAAGCGACTTCAGCTACTTGTGCATTTTGGCATTGCTTCGACAATTTTTCAACGTCTTTTGGTTGAAACGCATTTGAAATTTGTTGCACGTCGCAAAATTTGTTGTGTGTTCAACGAGAGCGAGCGAACAAAGTAAAGCAAAAGCACATGTATGAAAGCCACCAACACACACACACACACAAGCACACATGTACGAATGTAAACTGTAAAACGACGTGTCACAACAATATGCGTTATTGCGTGTGTATGTGTATGTGTGGCTTAAGTCGCCTTAGGTGCTGACATTTTGAGGTTATATGAGCTGAACATTTAAAGTTCACTGAACGAAGAAGTTTAACTCAATTCAGCTTTAAAATGAGTTAAGCAAAGTGTAATTAATAAGCCAATCAAATAGCAAACAATTACAAGAAATAAAACACAAAACGATTAATTATGAAATCAAATAAGTGAAAGCGAAGGCAAAAGCAAAAAAATAAAAGTATCTTTAGTTAAAGATAAATTACACAAAACTATTCAGCAACATATCGCCGGCTATACAAAGACCGCCTTCAATTTCAACGCCAAGCAACACGGCACGTGTAAGCTTACGAAAAATGCCTAAAAGCATGCTACATTGTAATCTGTGCTCTTCGTTGGGTTGAATTTTTTTCATGCTGCTTCTACTTCGACGCTTGTGTTGTTACTTTATTACACTTTCATTAGACAAAATGAACGAAAGCAAGATTGTAAATTGCTTTTAATTAAAAACAAAGGCATAAACACCTGTTGTCCTTAACACACACACACACACACACACACACATACAAACACACACAGAATTACACGCATGCACGTAGGATACCAACGAAAGAGCATGAAAGATACAAACGACTTTGTACTCGTACACATTTCTCAGGCATAACAACAACAATAGAAAAAGAACCGATAAAATTCGCAGGCAAACTCAACGGAAATGAAATCGAAGCCGCGTGCTTGTGAAAATTTACAAAACACTGCGTCAGCTGTTTGTATACTTACTCTATTACTGTCTATCTGTCTGTCTGCCTGTTGGTCTGTCTGTTTGTCTGCCTGCCTTTCAGTGTATCTGTATTTTCCTCCATTGGTATTTTATGCCATTTGTTTGCCTAGAACTTGCTTTAAGTGTGTGCGAGCGTTTAAATCTGTGTCAGGATTTTCTAAACACACACACACACACACACACTCGCTCATTTACACCCACACGTACATGCAGAAACAGATAAACTGACAAGAACGCGTGTGCAATGTGTTGTTTATTGTACAATATGAAAAGCTGTTGTGTGGGCATTAATAATCGTGCCTGTTCAACTCAACTCAACTCAACGCAACTCTCAGCGCTCAACGCTCAACGCTCAGCTCAACTTGGCTCAGTACGTTTTCAAATTTATTTACACGCATGAGGCGCAAACACACACAACACAATGACAACTATTACACACACACACACGGACACACACATGCCCACACAAACACAACTAAGTGCTAACAAAATATGGCTGCTTGTTTATAAATCGCCAACGAGATATTGTGCGGTTCACACACCCACGCACATGCGGGCAAACAATGTAAGACAGAGAGCGAAGCAAACAGACAGACGAACAGACAGACAGACGACAAATGAAAAGACAGAAAGATACATTCATTCATTCGTTCATTCACAATTACAGTTGCGAAGACACACACGGAAGCAACAGCTGTTTTCTGCTTGCATTGCGGTCTGTGGCACATCTTTATTTCCGAACATTTACTATTTATTTAAGTAACAGGCAAATGCTTTATTTGTCTCTCTGCCTGTCTGTCTGTCTGTCCTATCTTTCTTATGAAATAACCGTTTTTCTTATACTTACTAATCATTTCAACTTGGTTGTCTTTGGAACTCAACATTATCACATAGATCGGATACTCAGCTTTTTGAGAGGTCAAGCTCACTCATAGGGACAAAAGCTTATAAAAGTAATAATATTTCTTCATTACGACATATTTCAAGTTGATTTTAAATAAATTAAAAAAAAAAATATTAATAATTTTTAAAAAATACTCGCTATATAAAATGATCCCTCTTCAAAAGGTGACCATCATTCCTTCGTAACAATTCATTAAAAACCTCCCGAATGACTGGTCACCGATCTCAAAATCTGCGCTTGGAGAAAAGCACATATAAAGTTTTACTATCTACTCTCGAGCGTCAAAGAACCCGTCGTTCAATATTGTATATGTCAAAAAGCGTGCGTAGGATTCTCTTAAAATTTTCAGAGCATATCTTGAAGACATTATCGTTTCAGAAATCCCAAAAAACAACTAATTTATTTTTGAAAAATTCTAAATAAATTAAACACTAAATAGAATCCATATTAAAAATAATAAGTCGCTCTTTGCATTTGTTGGAGGCTATAAAACAACACTCACCATTCAGGGCTCTAAATAGCCACAACGATGTGCAAGTCAATTTGATTGGCTTTCAACAGAGCCAAATGTGCCTTTAACTAAACAACCGAACACTTACCACCACGACCTCTCTCTCATCCCCTCTCCCACTATATCGCTCTGTACATTTGCAATAAATAAACACGCCCAATTCTGGCATATTCAATGGTCTACCGTAAACTGCATTGCACGGCTGTGCTTGCGTCTGTGGCAACTTCCGCCTCGAAGTGCTTAAACCACTTGAACTGCAAATATTTTGAATGCAGAATGTTGCAGCAATAACGGATACATTTCTGCTCATTTCGAGTTTATGGCTTTGATTCGGTTTGCAATTGATTGCGTCTGAAGCACAATTCGACAACCGCAAGACCGAAACATTCTTCAATGAAAAAGCCACTAAAAAAGTTCTGACTCGAATGCACTTATTTTTGCTTTCTTCGCATTGTTGTTTTTGCTGTTGTTGTTGTTGTGCTTCTTTCAATTTAACGTGACCGCTTTTCTTTAGCTTCAGCTACAGCATAATGCGTCTATAAATTATGGTCTTTGCATTATTTTCAAATAAACCGAATGCGCATGTTGCACATGCTTAGCGACCGAACCGCACAGCTTCATGAAGCTTCAAGCTGTGCCTAAGAAAACTAACAAAAAAAGAAAATAGCGGCAAATGCACATAAATCGTTCGTTTGCAATTTTTGTTGAATTTTCTTTTCATATGCTTTGCATTTTTTAGTTGGTTTCAACGTTTCTCATCGTTCTCGTCGTCGTCCTCGTCGTCGTTTATTGGTTGTGATTCAAAGCTGCCGCGTTTCTTGCCACAAACAATTTTCGTCTTTTCTTTTCTTCGGTTTGGCAAGTGCATGTGGCAGACAACAATGGCGCATGAAACCTGCACAAGTACAAACACCAACACAAGCACACACGCGAACAATGAAACACGCAAACGCAAAGCGGCAAACACACACACACACACACACACACATTGCATGCTATAGCGGAAGTTGGGCTTACAGCTTCCGTTTCAAGCTGACACCGCCGCCGCCATCACCAGCACCGATGCCGTGGCATGTTTCGGTTTTGTACGTTGCACGTAGTAAAACGTTTTCATTGTTGCAACGAAATGCATTACCCCACACACAAACACACGCACACACACACACACAACGAAAGATACAAATTTTGAGTGAAACAAGAATATTTTTCTATATTTTTATTTTTATTTTTATTTTTTTTTTTGCTATTTTTTTTTTATACTTCTTATTGTTGTTGCAAATATTTTTCATGAAAATAAAAATTGCTCTGTGCTTTTGTTTCATATGCCACAAGCAATGCAAGAAAACAAAAACAAAATACGAAATTGGAGAACAACAAAAAAACATTTGTGTGCATAAAAATTACAAGTGAGCGCAACACACATGCCACGTGGGGCATACAAATTCCTTAAATTGTTTTCGTGTACACCCATGGCAATGAACTTTAAATTTGCTTTTTATTGTTTTCAAACACTATGCTTTCTCGCTCTTCCTTTCTCGCTCTCTCCTTCACCATACTGTTTTTTACGATGTTATGCAATATTAAAGATATATGAGTTAAGTTACGATTAAATCAGTTGATAAATGAAGCACGATGCATATGATCAAGACAAATACGCAATAATATATTCGGCATTACAAACCAAAGAAAGCACATTGAAAAAGTATGATCAGCTTGGCAGAACTGCAAGAACTTCCAAAAATCTTTTCAAGAGCAAAAAGGTTGAGCACTTAAAGAAAGAAATGTCAGTCAACTAATGGTGATGTCCCAAAAAAAACTTTATAAAACAGAAAACGGTTGAAATTATTATCATTTCAAGTGGAATAAACTTAACATTTGAGGATCTTATCATCAGTGTTTTTTCTCTAGATATTAAAAACAGAGACTTTGACTTATTTTTCAATTACTGTTTTCCTATTTCAGCCACTCTATTTAAATACATGAAACCAGAACACTCAATGCATACAGCACTTTCTTATGCATGCTGCATAACACACATCATATCACTCAAACATCAACCGAGTTTCATCAAAAATAGATGCCAAAACACAGACGACTCTAAATCTCTTCACTATACTCTTGAGCTTTTGACTCACAAAAATAAGCAGTTAAAACCACCGGGAAGAACCACATAGGAAAAGGCAGCCAAAGTGCACAACTACCGAACACAAGTCAAAAGTAGCTCAACTTAAGCACATTGCATAGTTTTCAACATCAGCAGAGACTTGAACACTTTTAACATGTGGAAAAACATTTCGTGCACCGGGCAAAGAATAGTCCAACTAAAGTAGAACGAAATTAGCAAAGGATTCGTACTTGTCGAAAAGTGCACTGAGTGCGTGTTCAACGCAACTTTTGCCGTCTTCAAGTGCGGCCGACCAGATGACAGACCGACAAACCATACGTACGACTGTACTATTTGCCAAAGCTGTAGCAAAATGCCATGGCGCATGCAATACGCTTACCTGGCATATATAAATGTATGTGTGTGTGTGTGTGTGTGCATTAAAGTATGCACAAAGCGCAATTTACTGCAAAAGACTTGAATAACTTGGGCAGCTATGTTAGGCGCCCATTGTTATGCTACACTCGTAAGTAGCATCAAATACAGCAACAGCAGCAGCATCAACACTTCAAAGAAACATTGCTTCTTATATTTTTTCATACACACACAGACACATATAAGGAAACAATGAGTTACTTTTGACTTGGCCGAAACTTATATACGCTTCCAGACTTATTCTAAGTATAGCTTGTATTTGCATATGCCAAATGTGCCACGCCCTTTTACCGTTTCTTATAAAACTTTACACTTAACTGCAAACATGCTACAATAGCCCAATCAATATAGTTCTGTACGGTTATGTGCTTTGCAAACCTCATGTTAAAGTCAATATGCGCCAGCAAGATTATCAGAAGTATTTCAAAGCAGAGAAATCACGCGAAGAAAAAATTATTGTGCTCACTGTATAAGAAAAAGGTAAAATATACAAAATTATTAGTTGAATATGTGCCAAAATGTTGTCGACGCTCGCTTCCAGTTACCAACGCTGGTGGCGCAAGCACGCCCTTTTTTTGGCCTGTGCCACACCCAAATTTATGACTATTGTCTGTCGCGGACAATGAACAACTCGAACTAAACTAAAACGAAATCAAAGGAAAGGCATGGCAAGGTGGTGAAGTGGTGAAGTGGTGAAGTGAAGTGAAAGGCACAAGAGCCAAAGGAAAACTGAGTATATGAAAGCATATAATTTAAGTGTGCAACGACAGCAAATTTTCTACTGCTTCACCAATGCGCGCCCGCCTCTGACCCCTACACGAGTGCTAACGCTAACCTGCTGCCTCAGCGTTAGTGAAAACATATTTGTTCCAGTTTTATTTTATTTTTGGCACCATGATGCATAGCATTTTAATAGGTTAAGCAGCTTTTGAAGTAAAACGTTGGCGCTGCCACGTCACATAGGGTCGTCGTCGTCGTAGTCGTCGTTGTCATGGGTTGCGAGGTCGAAGCATGTCAGATTTATGCTGCTTAGCGCAGATATGTCTTAATATATATTTCAATGTTCAAGTAGTCGCCAAGTAGAAAAAGTGCCAAGTACGTTGAAATATTTTTACACGCTGACAAATTCTCAAGTGGCATTCATCTAACTTCCTAACCTTTTTACATGTTTTTATATCTCTTCTGTTTTTTTTTTGTAATGTTCATACACGCGTATAATGAAAATAAAAAGGAAAACGCGACTTATGCGTAATTAATGTCAAGTAGCTTGTCAGCTTTTGCATACAAGTTGTGTTTGACTAATTGAAAACATGTTGAAGCGGTAAAAACAACTGAGCAAGCGTGTGCATGTGTGTAAGTGTGTAAGATTGCAAAAGTCCGATAGCACAATGCGCTTACATGACGTATAATTAATGTTATTTAAGCCTTTTTAATAAACCTTGATGACTAAAAGACTGTTTTGAAATTGTTTACACGTAATTAATGTTGCCTTGCATAAAAGCATTAAACAAATACAAATGACACATGGCGTATGCTTAATGTTTTTATAGCAAATACTTTCATGATATAAAGGAAACAATATTATAGCAAGATTAATGTATTTTAAGCATTATATAATTATCTCCCACGCTTAGCAACTTTGGTCATTTCACTTATGTTAAAAAGGCACAAAAGCAATCAGCAGGTGTCTGTTCATTTTGCCAAACCTAATCATTTCAACAGCAATAACAGACAATAACAACAACAACAACAAATGCAATAACACTAAAACATGACAACAACAACAAAAAAACAACACAAACAACAGATACTACAACTACAACGACAACGACAACGTAGAACATACAACAGGAACAAGATCAATTATGACCCACTGCAGC
The DNA here is from genome assembly GCA_037044515.1 of Phortica magna. NCBI lineage: Eukaryota > Metazoa > Arthropoda > Insecta > Diptera > Drosophilidae > Phortica > Phortica magna. The sequence continues at coordinate 71,518 of JBAMBP010000846.1, read as the reverse complement.
ACAAATTGCTCTGATATTGGCTTAATTAAGCAGCAATAATTGCGCATAAATATAAAGGCAAATTTACACATGCAAGCAAATGTCAGACACACAAACACTCGGACCAAACTGAATTCAGCACTAAATGAGTATATTTGCGCACACACACATGGTTAAGCGGCTCCATATGTAAACGCAATGCAGAGTAGTCATGTGGACAACTTGTTTTCCTGTTGAGTTGTTGCATGTATTTTCGCGGTTGTTCTTTGCCGCTTTACACAAAATGCAAACATATTTGTGTGTCATTTCGAAGACAGCATTTGCTAAAATGCTAAACAAACAAATATTTTTAATGGCATTTAAACTGATCAGTTTAGGAACGTGCCACAAAATGAATTCGTGCAACAAGCAAACAACCAAGCAAATTCAGCAAGCCTTTCAACACGTTTACCCTTTGTCATTTACTAAGGAAAGACATCATTACAAGTTTCGGATGAAATTTTTAAATAAAATTTACAAATTTGCGTACGTAAATGAGTTATAAGAAAAATGTTGCATACTTTTATGCTGAAGCAAATAATTTAAGCAAATTTTTTTTTTTTTTTTTTTTTCCATTTTATTAAAAAGACATACGAGGTAATCTAAAACCTCTTAATAGTCTTTGTGTCAAAACATTCTGCCTAAAAGGGGCGCGCCGGCTAGCTATAAAGCTTAAGCTTTAACAATTAATAAAAACTAAATAACAATACAAAACTAAATAACAATACAAAACTAAATAACAATAAAAAACTAAATAACAATAACAAATGTATCACAATTATCAAAATTTAACCAGATCTTCGAGTCCTAGGTGCTCGCGTAATTAGATCTCTAGGCTTTCGCCTTTTCAGTCTTCTTGTAGGGGGTTCTCTTGCTAGGACCCTCGCGAGTCTGTTTTTATGCCGCTCTAACCTGTCATTATACCGACTGGAATGTTTATTTATTTCATCGAAGACCGTTGCCAGCTTCAAATCTTTATGTAAAATCGTGTTGCGTATAAACCACTCACATCCGGTAATTAATCGCAGAATGAGGTTTTGTGCTGCCTGGACTCTTTTTATCTGGCTATCGCAAGTAAGTCCCCAGATTTGGCACCCATACCTCCAGATCGGCGCAATTATTTGTTTATATATCATAAGCTTATTTGAGAGCGATAGTTTGCTTTTTGAGTTTAATAGCCAAAAGTGTTTGCTCACTGCACCACGTATGCGAATCCTCATAGCCGTTATCTGCTTGGAGAAGGTAAGCCTGCGATCCAGGATGAGACCAAGATATTTAGCTGAGTTGGCCTGCAGTACCGGATTCCCCTCGATTTTAATGGCATGCGGAGTTTTCCTTTTCAGGGTGAAGCATACATTAACCGACTTGTCCCTGTTGATGCCAATGTTCCAGCGCTTCGCCCATTGCGCGAACGTTGAGGCGTACTCCTGAATTCCGTCAGCAGCGGTGACTTCACAGCTTGATCTGTGGGTGACACAGACGTCATCTGCAAACGTGGCCAACATCGTTGTCTCGTTATCATCAGGCTGTGGCATATCACTAGTAAAGAGGCAGTATAGGAGGGGGCCCAAGACACTACCCTGTGGAACACCAGCTTTAGCTTCGTACTTTCTAGAAACGGCCGAATGGAAGCGAACCGCGAACAGCCTTCGCTCAAGGTATGACCGGAGCAGTCCAAAATATGGAGCAGGCAGCATGTCTTTGATTTTGACTAGTAGGCCCGTGTGCCATACACGGTCAAATGCTTCTTTGATGTCCAGGAAAAGGGCGTTGCAGTATTCCTTCTTGTCAAATGCCGTCAATATTTGCCCGACTAGCCGGTGAAGTTGCTCAACCGTACTGTGACCAGCTCGGAACCCAAACTGGTGCTCAGGAGTAATCCCCTGAGTCTCAACAACTTTGACAATCCGGGCGGCAAGCAGTCTCTCAAACACCTTCGAGATCGATGGGAGGAGACTGATCGGCCGGTAAGACGCAGGGTCCCTTTCTGGCTTGCCAGGTTTGTGTATCATGGAGATTATTCCGAGCTTCCACTGAGCAGGGAAGTATTGTAACCGCACAATGGCGTTAAACAATAACGCAATGTAGAGGATTGCTTGTCTTGGCAAAGCCTTTAATGTGGCGTTGCAGATGGCATCATGACCTGGAGCTTTGTTGACGTTTTGTCGAGCAATTACTTCAACAATCTCCCTAGGGGCAAATGGTCTGATAGGTAGGTCCATTTGGAGCGCTTGGGTCAGTCTATCGTGCGTCTCTTCGACTTGTTCTGGGCTGGCTAGCTCAAATGGCTGAAAGCGCTCAGCAAGATGCTCCGCAAACACCTCAGCTTGTTCTAGGTCCGTCCGACACCATGTCCCATTGCTGTTTATAAGCGGCGCCTTCCTTGTGCACCTCCTTTTGATGGCACGCGTGGCCTTCCAAAGCGAATGCGTCGCTTCGCAGTCAGTGCCAGTGTTAAGCAGTCTTGTATCGAACCAGGCAGCTTTGTGCTCTGCCAGAGCACGTTGAAGCACAGCCTGCGCTTTATTCCAAGCTGCTTTATCCAGGGGGTGGCGGGACCTCATCCATCTAGAGCGTAGGCGTCTCTTTTCACGGATTAGGAGCAATATCACGTTTGGAATTGGAATGCCTGACGCTGCAGGCTTCCGGAGCGGGGTAGGAGTAGCCATTATTGCTGCCGTCTTGACCTTACTGGTAAACAGGTCGATGGCGTCCTCCAAGTCCTTACCAGAATTTATTTCGATGTTGAGGTGCAACGAGTGCTCAAGCTGGCCTTGAAACACTTCCAGGTTGCTGCGCATGGTTATTAACCGCTCTGTCCTTGGGTATATCATTGCAGCTGCGTTGAGTGTGATAACTAGTGGTAAATGGTCGGAGCTAAGCTCAACGACAGACCGTATATCAACGTGGATATCCAGGATGCCTCTAGTGATAGCGAAATCTATGTAGCTTGGAGAACCTCGGCTGCCGTGCGGATATCGTGTTGGGCCACCTGTTGCAAGACAGCTCACCTCACTGCTCAAAGGAATGTTAGCTAGCGCACGACCACGTTGGTTTGACCTTCCCGCCCCCCATAGCCAGTGGGACGCGTTCCAGTCACCCGCAACAAGATACTTCGGACGATGTTTATTCAAAATGTCGTCGAACTCTTCAGTAGTCCAAGCGAACCTCGGGGGGCAATATACAGCACCAAAGTTAATGGTACCGAGTCCAGTTACTATGGCTGCAGACGCGAGTTGCACCTTACCAGTAGCAATGGGTGTTAACGGGAAATGTACTAGGCTGGACTTAACTAGAATAGCTGCTCCTCCTCTAGCGTTGCCATCACTTGGGTTGTTAGCAGGATAAGCATCAAATCCATATATTTTTGGCGCACCCATTCCTCGGCAATGAGTCTCACTGAGCAGCACTATGTCGATTTCTTCTCGCCGCACCAAACAGTCAAGTTCAGGCAGCTTCGTGGACACGCCATTGGCGTTCCACACTAAAATGCGCAGCGGCATTATTTTGGGGCTTGCTGCACTTGTAGTGCAGTGAGCAAATTAAGTATTTGCCCTTGCTGCTGTGTCTGTTGTTGTTGCTGCTTCAGCATCATCATCATCAGTTCCATCTGTTTTTCTTGGATCAAGCGCAAAGAGTTGATGCTTTCATTAAGCGATTGTAGAATGACTTCTGTAGTGTCGCAGTCTGTCACTGTGCGCAAAACTGAGTCATGACGACCCCTAGTACGGCTACGGCTACTGTCTTTACGCTGTAGATGTTGTTGTGGCTGAGTCTGCTCCTGCTCCTTGTGCTGAACTCTGCCTCTTGCTATATCTGCATAAGAGACGCTACCTCTGGTTATGGTTACCTGGCTGTTTGTAGCGATTTGTGGCTCCGGACGCTCGATAACACCGCTTCTAGCTCCCACGCCGCGCTTGGGCCTAGAGCGTTTTAAGAATGCCTGATATTTGGAGCAACCCGAGTAGTTGGCTGGGTGCTCACCTCCACAGTTGAAGCATGTGCAGAGCTCATTGCGCGGCCGACTGCAACTATTTGCAGGATGCTCACCTGCACACTTAACGCAAACATGAGCTTTACGGCAGTATTTGGCTGAGTGACCAAACTGCTGACATCGGTGGCACTGTACGACGGCTGTGCGCTTGCGAAGCGGCTCAACTGCAACCCTCATGTGGCACAAAGTCTTGACATCCAAGACATCCTTATTGTTGGGCGCAGCGGCAATGTTCACAAAGAACATATTTATTGGTCTCGCGTCAGGACAACCTGGCTCACTTCGACGCTGAGGCGAGAATGCATCGAGCATCTTGTGGCCAAGCTTAGTCAACTCATCCTTTATTTGGCTATGCAGCGTGCTGTGGTGCAGGCCTTTCACACATACCCTGTATGGTCTTTCTTCCTTAAGCTGGTAGCAGTGAAACTCATAATGCTCGTTTTCAAGCCACCTGGTAACACAACGGAAAATGTTTGAGTCGGCCGCGTAAAGACGCATGACACCACCCATAGAGGCCCGAAACTCGACCTTATTAATATCAGTTATTAAGCAAATGCCTGACTAAATTACAAATTTTTAAGTCTTACCTAAGCAGAATTTTACTTAAGGTACAACAATATATCTGTCTACATATCTTGATCGACGCGTGCGAACCGTAGAAAATGAGCAACCGAGAATTTGAATGAGCTTGTGTGAGACCGCAACCAATGTACTCATACATTTGACCAAAACCACTTGGGTTCAGTGACCAAATTGATTGCTGATTTTATCCGTAAGCGACGCTAATAAAACTTTTGTTGGTAAATCTTTAATATGGTCATTATAATGTGATTGTCTCTGTGTGCGTGTGTATGGGTGAGTGGGTGGGTGTTTGACCAAGCGGCCAAATGACCAAGCTCAATGAATGTCAAAGCATTTATGCACGTTATTGTCGTTAGACATATTGCGAAGAATTGTTTTTTCTGTTTTATTATTATTTTTGTTGTTATTGTAAAATTTCAGGTAATTTTGGGCGCATGAACAATAATTGGACACAAGTAACAGTAGATGTGTGTACTTATGTAAGTGTGAGTGAGAGAGTGTGCATGTTGTTGTGCGTGTTTGCCATTTATTTACTTAGCAATAATTTAAATTAAATTTTTGTGGTAATTTTCATTATGGTCGCCTAAAAGTATGCAAGGCTATTAAACATTAACATTACGAATGTAAAATGAGCTTGTGTTTGCGCCGCACGATGCAAATAACTGTGTGTGTGTGTGTTAAAGTGCGAGTGCAAGTGTGAGTAATAAGAAATTGACTTGTGTACATATTGTTTTTTCATCTTGTAGATATTTTTCTTTCATTTACCGCAAATCGACTTCGAAGTGTGAGCGCCATCATCTTCATCAGGTATTGAAGAGTGTCACTGTGCTAGCAAGCTGTGTAGGTGTGTGCGTATGCGCGTGTGTGTAGGTGTGTGTTTGTGTAGGTGGAATTGTTTTGTAGCAATTCACAGTTGATGGTCTCATGTGACCTTACGGCAACCTTTGCTGCTGCTGCTGCTCTTGCTGCTTTCTTATGTGTCGTGTCTAAAGACTTCTTCTTCATTGCGTTGCACTTAAAATTATTACAATTGCTGTCTTCTTCATTTGAGTGCGCGTTTATCTTTGTATTATTATTGTTGTTGTTGTTGTTATTGTAATTTATTATATGCGCTTGATTTATTATTAAATATTTGTTGCTGTGCTGCATAGTTTTAGGCGTAATTGTGATTATGTTGTGACATTATTGCGCGCATTCATCAAGTTGTCTCAACAATGAAGTTGCTAAAAACGTGTTCGGGGAACAATTGCAAACATTTTATTGTTCGTTTTGCTTTCATCGTTGTTGTTGTTTTTGTTGTTGTTGTTGCTCTTGCCGTAGCTGTTGTTGTATTCTTTAGGGAACCATAAAATTAAATTAAACGCGAAATATTTTCATTAAATTTTTATTTATTCACTTTTTGTTTTTTTTTCATTGTCTCATTTTTTACACACTTGTCTCGCCGCAATTGCGAAAGGTAAACGCACGAAATAATTGAGGGCGCTTTTAAACATTTTTTTAGCTTTTTGCTTCACTTTTGTTTTGTTTTTTTTATAACTTAAAAAAAAATGTATAAAAATATTTGCAGATTTAATGCGTTTTTGTTATGTGTGTTGTTTTAAGCGAAAGCGACATGTGTCGCTTTCACTCTGCTTGTTTGTTTGTTTGTTTTAATATGTTGATTGTTGATGTTTTTATAATTTTGCATTTCAATCATGTATTTGAAGTCGAAAAGACATGGCGCGCCTCAACATATTTGATGCTGACTTTTCTGCCGACAACATTGACTCTTGATTAAATCAACAAGCGTTCAATAACAACATACACAAGTCTAATTGAGTCAAACATCAAGGCTGAACTCAATGTGCATGGCATTTGTGCATTACCAATTCAAATTAAATTTCGCGTACTAAACTCATTAACAACAGACAAGTCATATCGAAATGCTGATTTCATAGCGAGACACTCAATAATAATCAAGTGCAGAGCGCAAACACACACTTACACACATACACACACACAGACAGAGAGACTGTTAGTCATTTAGACACACGGAAATTATCATATTTTTTTTGTTTTTCATTCGAATTTAAATGAACAAAAATGAAAACAACATGTACACAGACTGTCACTAATGAGCCACAATTCATGCAACGCTGCCAATTGACTCAGCTCACACACACATACACAACCAGTCTGATTCATACTTGACTGCATACATGTAGGGGCGAGAGAGAGGGAGAGAGATGAAATCGACAAAAAAATAAATGCTCAACGTACTCGATGCTGCCAATAAAAATGTCTTCATTAGTCTGTAGTAAACGGAAATGTTAGTGACTATTTCCGTTTGGTAATTCATGCTAAGCATTAGCACGACTAACACTGCAAAATACCTAAAAGGATATGCCATTCAGTTCAGCTCAGTTCGATGCTAAGCGGAGAAGCAAAAAAAAAACTACAAATGGCATTTTGCATAGAAAAGTCATTTGCACTTTTGGGCATTCACCTCTTTCACTCACACACACACACACACAGACAGCCTCTCTCTCTCTCTGTGTGCTTTACACACGCCCACGATTCAGCATAAGTTGGTATGCCATTGCCGCTGTCAATGGTCCATAGTCCTTTGTAGATGGCACAAGGATAATTGACTTTCAAATCAGTTTGCAATAAATTTTTATCGACACTTTCTGCCGCTGCCACTGCCGCTGTTGGTGCTCATGCTGTTGGTGTTTGTGTTGGTGTTGCTGCTGCTATTGAAGCTTGGCAACTCACTTACAATGCCTTAGCCTCATTGAAATGCCTTCGCTTGCCTTCGAATGCCTGCAATCAATTGCCAAAGTCAACTCTTGGCTGATCGTGTTAATTGCCAAGGCAAAGCAACGGCATGGCCTCAGTCCTTAAACACTGCGAAATGCAATTCGTATGCCAAACAGGAGCAACATCAATGGCACCAGGAGCCAACAACATTGTCGTTGTCGTTGTCGAGTCGTTCATCCATTCGTCTGTCCGTCCATCCGTCCGTCCGTCGATTTGCGTGCTTCATGTTGAGCACACAAAATAGCACTAATGAGTTTTATTGAGTAGTCGCCTTGCAGGCACTTTTCTAAAAGTTCAAAAAACAAACTAAAAAAACTTTAAAACAGAAAAAACCAACGTTTGAAAAACTTGTCTAAAAACGAATTTGATGACGCACGGCGGAAGCAGTTAATCAAATCCCAAAGTGTCATTTAATTTCTCGTGGGAGTAATGTCAACGACAGACGCAGCGAGCCAGTCAGCATGCCAGCGCGTCTGTCGGGCTGTCGGGCACTTTGACTGTCGTGGCCGTCGTTAGTCTACGAATGAGTGCGTGTTGCATGAAGTTCATGTGTCGCTTTCATAATTGAATATGCTGTTGCTGCACAAAGTGTTACTCACGTCGTGTGTTAATGGCAATTGAGTTGGCGCACAAACGATGCGAAAGAGGCAACGAAAATAACTTTTTCACATTTCAAAACGAAATAAAAAACTAAAAGTGTTTTAGATATTTTCAAATATGAAAGACTTTTTTCAACAAAATCGCTGTTCTGTGTGCTAACTAGAAGGGGAAAATGTTGTTGATACAGTTTCATTGACTGCCAACCGACATGCTCAATACTCAAGTGTTGACTATAAAAGTGTTTCATGAATGAACTTTGAATGAATGAATGACGCAAATATGAAAATTCTAATGAAAATAGAGAAATTAGACAAAAATAAACAATATACGCCTATGTTACACAGTAACACAAAGCACATGCGTCAGTCTAACACTCAAATCATATCAAATGCCATGGCAAATAATCAAGCCTTAACTTCAAAAGTGTATTATGAAAAAAATATGTAAAAAAAATGAAAAAAAAATATGTCAAATTTGTGACATAAATTTCAGCATGACGCAAAAATTAGTATTGATATTTTCATTGCTATTAATGCGAAAAAAATAATTATACAAAAAATACGTTTTTGACGTCAAATTAACAAAAAGCCAAAAATAGAACACAGAAAATGGAAAATGGAAATGAATGAAAATATGAATGCGAAAGCGAATAAATACGTAAGTAATGTGCTGCCAATTAGTATATATTTTTTCTTTTCTTGGTGAATGAACGCAGCAAAACATTTTCGCACGCAAATTAACAAAAAAAAAGCAGAGTAGAAACACGAACACCTTCAACATTGACGGCAAATCATACATACATATATATAAATGAAAATAATTTCGTCACGACATAAGTGCCATCATTATGGGCCGCCATGCTCAAACGGTCGCCCGGCGCGCCCGTCTTACAGCCAGACTAACGGGCTGTTTGTACTTGAACATGCCAGCCGCACACTTGACAAGTGGCAAGCGTTAAAAGCGCACACGGCAATGAGAGAAAAAGTAGCAATTTTTCATGCGAAACCGCCAAATGCGCACGGTTTAAAAAAATATATAAAAATAAGAGAAGAAGTCATGACGAAGGGTAGCAAATATATATAAATATATATTTTTTGCTTATACAAAATATTTTTATGCCAATGTCATTGAAAACATTTACGAGTATCTGTTTAACTGTGCATGTATCTGTGTGAGTGTGTGTGTGCGTTGGCATTTGCCTTATTAGGCATTCAAAATGCGCCAGCAGCTGAAAATCCTTTAGGTATCCGCTAAAGGATAACCAAACAGAAAATAAAAAAAAATAAATAAAGCGGCAAAACAAAACAAAAATGAAATACAACAATAACAACAAACTTAAGGCAGTTGGCGTAAAGAAAACCGGCAACGGAAATGTCAACATAAAACAACGAAGGGCGGGTCAAAAGCGACAGGATGTCCGTCCATGTCGACGTCGGCAGCACAGCAGCGCAGCGCAGCAGCAGTGAAGGACGACGACAACGACTAATAATAATTCCCTGGTGAAAAATTATGAAACGCTTCATTTGATTTAGCCGCCATAAGCGACGTGACGTTGCCTGCTCTTACTTGCCGCCGCCACCTCACACACAGACTCACATACACATACCAACAAAATACGTTTACGCAACTTTTGTTGTTCGAATTGATGCACGCGCATTTTGAACATGATAAAATTGTTGTTCTTCACTTTTAAAAAGGCACACTTTTGATTTCCTTATACCTTTGCATTATATAAGTTTTGAGTACCATGAAGAATTCAAATATTTCGTGTTTATTGGCGCAACTTTTATATGCTTCACTGTAGCGCATGCCAAAAACCGAGCAAATTCACAAAACAGAAAACAACTTCTTTATTTATCTTTACTACCACTTTTGGCCCTCGCAGAGATTTTCACATCGTGCATTTATTTTTATGCTTGAGTAACAAAAATGAATGAATCCGTTTTGCAAACACTTGTGGTTTGTTAGATTTACCAATGCCGCAGGACGAGTGGCGCGCAGAGCAGTCAAACACAATGTGATGACGTTGACTGTGCGTAGGCGCATAGAACTCATTGTCGAGCTGTAAGCATATGACGACATATTAAACGGAAGTCTAGCACTTCCAGGCAACACACACACACACACACACACACACAGAAAGTCGCACTCACAGGCACACCAACAGCAACCGCAAGCGACAGTCGAAAAGAAGAAGCGAGCAAATAAACAGCAGCGATGAATTAGTGTTGCCATTTAGACGAAATATGAGTAACGTTAAAGGCGCAAATACCGCGCGGCGTATACGTAATACTTTTTTGCAAGTACGTCGCTTATTATAACAGTCATGGAAACCAGTGCAGGAAACAAAACAAAAACAACATGCTATAAAATATATTTACATACATATTTATACATATACATACATACATATATATAATAAAAAAAATGACAATAAAACAAGTCTAAATCGGTACAAAATGCGACAGTTTTCCATACCTAACACAGATACACACAAACACAAACACACACACATACATATACTCTTTAACTGATTGCGATGATAGATCATTTTTGTCGTAGACAACATCGCAGTCATTTTCCTTTGACGTCCTTCAGCCTTTGTATTTTATACTCAATGAATGCATGGCAAAGAGGAACATAATGTTGATGACGTTATTTGTATTTAACGTCTATGAGCTCCTTATTAGTGGTAAATAGCACAAAATATGTCCCACCCAACGACTCAGCACGCTTAACAAGGGCACGATACTTGCGTACGACTTTTGCTGTGCTTTCTTTTCACGCTCAAACTGATTAATGAGCATCAAATGCGTTGGCGTTGCTCACTTTGGCATACATTTCCGGTGCGAATTTTTATGATTTTCTTTTTCTATTTATTTTACTTGTCGTTTGTTGTGTTTTTGTAGCAAATTTAATATTAAGCGAATGAACACATTTGCGCTTCAAAGTGAAATTTGTCTTGGCATGAAATGGATTTCCATTTATTTATTTAAGTCATCGTTAGTAAGACTTACTCAAGTGTCATGGTAATTAGCGTTGAACAGTGAGCACTGAGCAGTGAGGAGTGAGCGATGAGTACGAGTATAGTGCGTAGCCCAAAATTATGCTATACTATTGCACACATAAATTATTTGGCTTGATAAGCAGCCAACAAGGCGTATACTTAACGCAACTCAACTCAACTCAACTCGTCTCAACTCGACTCGACTCGACTTTATTAAATTACATTCGTGTTGCGGCAAATTAATTACAAAATTATACCAACTCACTTTGCCAGCTTGCCTAGTTGTCTGCTACTTCGTCTTTCTCAGCTTCTGTCTTGTCTTGGTTTGTCTTTTGCCCATTTTCTTAGAATTGTTACGCCTTGTTAATAATGCGCAAAAGCATTAATTTTTTTCTTTCTCCTTTTTTTTTTTTGTCATTTTTCTTTTCTTATTTCGTTTTGGTACTTTCGCCAGCTATGACAACCACAAATCTTAAAGATATGCGACGCATTTCATTTGATACTCAGTTGGCGTCTGGTGTCCTAGTCAAATGTTGCCTGAGATTGACACAGATTTGCGCATACACATTTTGTTAGTCCCACTAAAATATTACCGCTTCGTTACATACATGCAACGCATATAAAATACAAAATCAACTAATATTAACCAACAGTTGAGAGAATGACCTCGATTACTCGACATTTGTACATACATTTATATCTCCTCTCCTTGCTTTTTGATTGCCATGCCGCTCACACTCCCTTTCTTGTACGTTCGCCTTCATTTATCGCATTGTGTCGTCTTGTTGTTTGTTGCTTCTTTTGGCAATTTTTCTAACGCAATATTAAGCGAAATCTCAGTCGCCATAAATAATATTTATGTTTATACATTTGGCCAACACCAAACAACAAATGCCAAATACAAGTGCTTAGAAGCGTTGCCATTTTTTTCGCTGGCCATTTTTTAAACGTATCTATTCGTGTTTTATTTACTGCGTTGGCTATCTTTTTCACATTTTGCCTGTAATTAAAATATTAGGCAAATGTTTTGCGATAACATTTCTGTGCATATCTCATAAACGGTCGCGAGTTCAAGTGGCGCAGTTAAGCGCCATAAATTTGATGAAATCCATTTTGGTGTATTTTCTAAGGGTAGCCTAAAATTATGCATTCAAATTATTTAATGCGATTAACGCCAAAATATTTTCAAGTATTCAAGTTTGAAGTGAAAAATTAACGACTTAATTTTCAACAAACCGGCCATGAATTTGTATAAGCAAAAATGAAAAATCATTAAGCTTAAAATAGCAAAAATTTCATCAAAAACAAAAACAAAAAAGCAAAAGCAAAAAACAACAAACATGTAAATTCGCTCAATGTGCTTTGATAAGCTCATGAATCAAAGTACGGCACATAAAAAAAAATAGCATAGCATACTTTCCGACACAATAAACATTTTTCAATATAAAATACAATAAATGAAGTGCCCGTGCGCTCACCAAAATTCAAAACGAATTAGGTCTGCCAGAAAAATTTAGGCCTTAACGTTGAGGCCAAAAACAATGTGCAGCCGACAACAACATGAGTTGAATTCTTTTGGTTCGCCCTTGCCACAAAAATTTCAATTTCATTGAACATTTCTATGCTTTGTTGTTGTTTTTTCATAGATTTCATTCTTTGCGTTCGTTGCTGATTTCACGTTTGAGCAAATGCAAAAATTTACACTTGGTTAACTGATTGATGAATGTATAAATGAAGCGTGTTCAAATGTATATGTGTGTTTGTGCGAAAAAGTTTGCATTTAAACACGCACAAAGACGAATTGTCTTAGCATGTGTGTGTTTGTGCAGTGACTTAACTTGATTTTCTTGACTGCAAGTAAAAAAAAATCTTTACTTTTGTTTTCGGCTTCTTCTTTTTATTTTCATTTCATGAGCTGAAATTTCTCGCTTTGTTAAATCGTTTATTTCGACTTTATAGTATTTATACGTTCCTCCTGTTATACAAATTTATTCTTTTTTTCACGTTTTCATTTTATTTCTTTCTCTTATATTTTCTTTTTTTCGCATTTTTATTTATTTGCAGCCATCACTCTGTGATTGCGCATTTGATTGCGTCACAATTCATTGAGTTTATTGTTATGTTTAAAATATGTAAATTGGATTTTTTACTCAAACTTTTGTTGGCATCGCCGCAGCTCCTGCTCCTGCCTTCACGCCCATACAGTAAGGGCGTGTACATCGAAATGCTTACATGCTTGCTTTGCCTTAATTCTTTGACACCTTCTTCATGCTTTTCATGCATTTCTCATCAAATTAGCGCAATTCATCAAGTTGCAGTTCGACAATGATTAGCAGTTCACGTAATTTTGCAGAAGCATTTCTGATTTTTGTAATGCTCAACGATCAGTTTATGGTGTTCATGGATTTTGTAGCATGCTTTTAGTTGTCAATTGTGTTTGTAAATTGTTTAATGTTGGAAAGGAAAAATTTTGCCTTAAAAAATCATTCTTTTAAAAAAATCACTCTCAACTCTGCTTTCACACTTTTACATAAGCAGAAAATAGAAAAAAATGTTTTTACTTAGAGTTACTGAGTTGATTCTTAGTTCAATTTTTTTTTTTTTTATTTTATTTAACACATAAGGTTATCAAGACACCTCTTTTTAGCCTTCGTTTCCTGACAAACCATACATTTTTTTTTTTCTAATTATTTTTCTTATTAATCGTCTTAATATTTTTCAATTAAAGACAATTATAGAAATAAAAAATACTTAAAATATATACGTATATTTCTTAAATAAACCAAATATCATAAAAATATAATATTATGTAATAAAATAAACTATATAATAATATTGTGTGAAAAACTTCAATTTAGTAAACCAAAAGTCTTTTGTTTTGTCACATAAAAAAAGCTCTTTATAATTTTCGCTTATATGTTCGTTAGTTTATGCCACACTGACCCGAATTTGAACATGTTACGCTCGCTGCGTTTTGTCTATTAATTTTCTATATTTACTATTCGAAGCTCAGCAAAGTGCAGTTCAGTTCGGTTATGCTCTGCGTGACACATGAACAAATGCATTCAGAGACACACACACACACATATAGACACAACCATTCACATGCACGCGTTGTGAGAAAGCATTAACTAAGCATCCTTTTTTACTATGTTTTTATAACATGACATTCGCCAGTCGTTGTTAGCATGCGTGTATTTGTGCGCTTTGATTGTTGGCTCGGCTTTAGGTTCGGGTTCAGGTCGAGTGTTGATGCAATTTTCGACACTAAATGATAGAACACGAACATGAATGTCAACACTCAGTTGAGTGACACATCATAAATGTCAACGACCATGGACCAAACGCACGCACACACACACACTCACACACACGCACACAGATAGGCAAGTGCAGTGTGCAATGTCACTGGAGGCAACCGAAAAGCCAACAGCGTGCCACACACAAAACAAAATGAGGGTGTGGCTGTGGCTGTGTGTGTGGCAATGGCAGTGGTGTTAAAAGAGTCTAACTTAATGCCTAAAAGTCTGCATTGTTTGCATGCAAATGTATATGACAACACGTTGATGAGTGCCAACATGATGATTAGCATGCTGATAATGTTGTTGGCTTCGTTGATTATGATGTCGACGATAATGATAATAATAATGATGATGATTTTGATGAGCTTGTGTTTTATGGCGAGGCCATCATCACGACGACCTCTTGTTCATTGTTTGTGTTAAAATTATGTTGCTAGGCTTGTTTATTATTCAAGCGAAAACATGCACACGCCATGTAAAATACACGAGCAAAAAATTTCCAATATTTGTTTATAACTAAGCAATGAAAATATTTAAAATGTCTTCTGCACTTAATTGGCCAAAATACACAACAAATTTAATTGATTAAAAATTATGTCAATTTTGCATACTTTTCATTTTTATCACACACTTCACAAAATAAACATAAATTTCAATTATTTTTCCTACATTTTTTTATTTATTAAATATAAATTAAACAAACAAAAAAATTGATTTAACCCATGTTACACAAAGACATACTGCACATACAGCAGTTTAGCACTCAATTAGTAGACCAAGATCAATTGCGTGGTCATAACAAATATGCCACAATGCCTTATGTGCCAATTGGAACACAGGCACACATATGGCAGCTTAAAACTAAAATTAATAAAAATGAACGATTTTGCATTCAAAACTTTATTTACGTATCTTAAATCTTATTCATTTCCCTCAACTTATTTCGTTCGTCAGTTGAGTCGTCACTTGACCCCTTGTTCGACCGCTTGCACCCTAAGTTCCTTGTTGCGTGTTGGCTTTCACTTAGTCCTTGTATGTTTATTATTATTGCGCAGCAATTGAGGTCCTTTTTTAATATTTAGTTTTATTTTCCTTTCTTTGGTTGCTTCTTTCTTATTGCTTAGATTTTACTACACTTTCCCTCTCATGTCTGCATGCTTCAAACAAGCAAATTACTCTGCCACATTCAGTTGCATGCACACGTCCGTCTTACCGCATGCCACCATGTTAATTATGTGACTATAATCGCATTTTTACATGCTAAGAGTTTCACTTTGCTTTGCTGGTTTTATTTCATTTTCTTTTACAGCGCTGTCAACGGCATAGACGTCGTCGTTGTCGCATGCCACAAAGATTAGCATCGCAATTCATTTAAATTGGCAACAGAAATTCTACTTAAAATACCTTGCAAAGTGTTGTCGACATGCCGTATGATTAACATTAATTAGCAACTTCATATAATCAAAGGCAAAACTTCCTTTTTTTTAACAAAGCAACTCGTTGCACAAAAAGATTGACAAGTGTTGCATTCCGGCAAGGAGTTCAAGTTGTGTGCACAAAGCATGTTAAACGTAATAATTAAGACTTTTCAAAATGAACACAAAAAATTCTTTACTTTGAAGTTTTTATTTTCATGCTTAATATAAAAATTAACAAACATAACAAAATAAAAACTCAGCTCTTTGTTTATTTTAAAAGTTTATTTCAACACAATTTGTTTAATTTCAGTTTTGACTTTAGTCAAGTCAAGTTGAGTTGAGTCGAGTTCATTGTCACAAGTTATGTCAGCGCCTGTCAGTGGCATGTAAACAAGCTGCTTGAAGCCAAGCGTTTCTCTTCTGTCTGCTGCACAACTAAACTGTGTATTAAGCGAAAAACCCAAGTAGACAACAACATAAACAATAAAAACAAAAAATTCCAAAAGTAAACAAAAAACAAATACAAAAAAAAAAAACATGACAATGTCAACAACCAACAGACAAGGATTTTAAAAACATTTATTTTTTTACTTGTTTTCTCCCTTTTTCTCTCTTAAATGACGTTGCTTTTGTAGTGCAACTAATAAGCCTACAAACAATAAAAAAAAAACTTGTCAAAAAAAGGTTGACGCGCTTCACAACAAAATAGAATACAACAAAAGACTTGCAGATTACATTATAATCGCAGCATCAGCATGTCGGCAAAGTTCAGCGGCAACGCTTGCGGTCACACGGCCGCTTCAAATAAACGCTTGTAATTATGCGCGCGCCCCCCTAAGCGTATGCTACACATTTTCAAAAACTCTCGCAACGTTATAGTCATGCCGTCTAATTACACTTGACAATTTTTCAAAGTCATTTCCCATAAGCACTCCAACCTACTCTAAAACACCGCCCTATCCCTATCCCTTTCATTACATATACATTATTTCTTTGCTGCGCCACACATTTACCCACCGAAGTGAAGCTCGTGCGCTCGTACAGCGTTAAAGCCTAAAAGCAGGCAACAAAATTTTCATTAGAAAACTTTTTGCATTAGCAAAGTGTGCAAAAAATAATCATAAAAAAGAAGAAAGTCTTCTTGGTAAAAAATGGCGTTAAATTTGCACTTTTTTTTTTGTCCTTCGTTGCGAACAATTTTCAACTTTCTATTACAAAGTATTTTCGACACTTGTTGTTGTTGCTTTTTTCTGTTTTTTTGCTTGCCTAGTACAACTTTCAATGAAGATTTGTGTCACAAATTTTCGCTTTTAAATAAAAAAGAGGAAGCACAAAAAGTGTACTGATTTTAAGTTAATTATGTTGATTGCAATGAAATAAATTAAATTTGCTGAAATCATTGCACAACAACATTTTTCAAAGACTTTGCTTATTACACTTTAAGACGGCTTGCAAATGATGTTGCAAAAAGTTTCAGTTATAAAAAAATATACTCATAAACACGTGAAATTCTTCATGAAATATTGAAATGATTTAATTTCTAAATTGGTAGAATGTTTTATTTATAACAATGCACAAATATTTGTCAATTTAAAGACAAAAGCTTTAGGGAATTATATAATTTTGCATAACTTTACATAAGCCAAGCATATTTTGTGTTGCATACTTCACGTAGTCAAATTACATAAACGTGCATGTCATTGAATGTTAAAATTCTTGACATTGCCGCATTTCAATAGTTGTTTAATTATTTTATACGTTTTTCGTTCGTTTAAAGTATCTTTTAGGCGCTTCAAGAATGCATGGGCAAACTAATGGGCAAAAATTACACATACTCAAGACAAGTGCTCAACCCAAACAAAACCTTTACGTTTTCTGTGCGCCAAAAACAAATAACAAAAAGGATTCTCCACTCTGCCGTCATTAGCCACTCCAAGATGTGTTAAATGACTGTGTATGTGTGTGTGTGTGTTTTTAAATCGACCGTTTTTTTTAAATGTCACGCAATCATAACTTTTAAGAAACGAATTACAAGCAAATAAAAAGCAAAAAACCAACACACACATATACACACACACACACACACACACACAGTCACAGTTAAGGACATGCAAGCAGCGCAACTCAGCGCACACTCAACAAAAGTTGCTGAACGTTGATTTAAGCGACGTCAAAGCATTAAAAAATAAATAAAAATTAAAAAATACAAAAAAAAAAGTATTCTTTGCTTATGACCAACGTTGGCGGCAACGACAACGGCAACGAAAACGACAATGACGACGACGACGACAAAAATACAAATGTAACATTTTCATGTTTTTCTTTTTACTCACTTTTTTTTCGCTTTTACTATTTTCACTTCATTGTAGTCACACATACACACACACACACACACACTTATATGTGTATATATACAAACTTGCATGCATATATTTTTAAGCCAATTTTACAGGCCACTGCCTAACAAGGACATTAATTGGCAGCCGCACTCATTCACTCACACACACACTTATTCACTCATTGACGCTTTGCCCCACTCACTTATTTACTGGCTCACTCACTCACTCGCACATGCCAGCCAACTTAACCGTCCAACCGTCAACCTTAGTGATCCCCCTTAATCCCGCGTGCCTGCTGTCGCAGCGTCATCATCAACCACCCAGCGCTTTACCCATGCTCGTCTATCTTGCCAGTTTGCCATATTTGCATGCACACATTTTATACTAAAAAAAAAAAAAAGAAGAGAACAAAAAATTTGTAGTTAACTCAGTAGTTTTTTTTTAGTCTTTTTCTTTTTTTAAGTGCTGCTTTTTTCTCTATGAAACAAAACTTTACGTCAATATTTGCTTAACCCTTTTGTGTGTGCGGTAACGACGATGAAGAAAACCAACGGTGCACATATTTTATTTTCTTGCTGTAATGCTCACTCAGTCTTGCACACCTTCTGTCTCGTTCTAACGCCTTTTTGACCATTTAAGCAATTTTTTTTTGTCACATTCATTTGACAACAGTGCTAAGGTTGAATTTGTGCAAAGGCTGTGTAAATTAATTAGTAAAGTTTTCGTTTACAAAATTTCTTGCAAATTAAAATATTGACAAAGTTTCAATGAACACAATTTGTGTGTGCGTGTTTGTGTGTGTGCCAACCGTTGGCATACTTAACCGAATGCTTCTATTAACCAGACTAGACTAGACTATTTTCATTATGCGTTAATGACTTTAAGCCAAAAGTAAAAGTGAAGTGAAAATCAATTTTAATACACAAGCAGACATGACGTTGACCGTTAAATGGTTTCAATCAACCAAAACATGCAAAACCAAACAGACTGAAACAGTGAGCAAAAAAGCAATTCAGCAAAAAAAAATGCCTGAGCGAATATTTTTCAGGCAAAGGTAGAAGTGCTACAGGCAAGTCACTTTGGCTGAGTTGTGTGAACATGTTGAGACAGCAAGACTCATAGCAGTGAAATAATCATGATACAAAACAATGCCAATAATGCTGAAATGACTAAACTGCAAAGACGCAAAGTCTGAGGCACCAGACAGGACAATGCCAGGAGTGAGTGAGTGAGTGCGAGGAGCGTGACGCGCACATGCTTTGACAAGAAGAAGAAGAACTTTTTATCAGTCGCACTGCAAGCGAGTTTGTGTTTTGTTTCCTAATCTGCTAGCATAAATTCCAATCATTTTGCAAATGGAATGTGCAAACGCAAACCAATAAAACCGCAAAACACTGAAATGAACAAACGGAACGACTGAGCGAACGTACAGAAACGACGCTTCAAGTCAACTTGGCTTGAGTTCAGTTTGAGCGCCGACTGCAAAAAGCGAAAGTCCAGATTAGACGGTATTTTGTATATGTTTATAAGATAGAATGGAAAGTCATGAGAAAAAAAAAAACGAAGGGTTCTATAAACATTGACGACTGGCACAGGACAGCACCGTGTTGTTTTGAGGAACGCGCATGTCATGAGTGCAGGACGAAGACTTACATATCAGCTTGGAGCAACAACAACAACAACAATAACAACGACAACAATAATACACATTCTTCAACCGCATAAATGGCACAAGAATACAAACAACACCAACAAAAAAGAAGAAACGACGTCAAAAGTTTCTCAAACAACGAAATTAAAGTCAACAATAAAATTTGTTATTGCCTTCGTAAGTGGGTCATATACGAAGGCATTCACGTCTAAGGATAATAAGGACTTTTGTTTGTTTGAAATGTGTGCATTTTAGCAACGCTAATCTATATTTCACTTGTTGTTGCTGTTGTTGTTATCGTTGTTGCTATTGCTATTGCTGTTGTTGTTGTTGTTGTTGTTACTTTGCTTTCGCTTGACTAAACTAGTTTCAAGTTGTTTTGACCAAGTTTTTATTTGCCATTTTCTTGCACAAAAACTGAGAAAACTTTTGCCTTTTTTTATTGCGCGTTAAGCGTAAAAGTATTTGAAGTATTTCGTTGTACGCGAAATTTGTAAGCGTGAGATAAAACTTCTTGATGGATTATGAGGCACTATGGCGGCAGTGAGTGCGTGAGATGAAGCATAGAAAATATCTAGCCGACTTAAGCATGCGATTTATGTAAAAATACTATAAATTTCATGCATTTATGTTGTTTAGCTGCTTAAAAGTATGCTTTATTATTTTTTTTACATTTTTTTTTTACTTATAAGCTAACATTGAAAGAACTTGAAAATAAATCAAAGTAAAATCGCTCATTTTCACACCTATTTGTAGCACTTACCTTTCACTTGCACTCCAATCCATTGCGCAATTTACATAGCATTACGAAATATTTATAGAGTCAGCACTCAACAAATTTCAGAAAGGCCAAAAGGCAACTTCCTGGATCAATTTATTTTAAACTAATTTTAAGCATGATGACAAGGCAGCTGCTACCGTTACCTTTACCGTTGCCGTTGTCTTTGCCAGTGCCGCTGCCGCTGCCGAGAGTGAAGCCGGTGCCAAAGCCGATGCCATTTCCTCATTCGTTCATGCATTCATTGAGAGTGACACGCCTGCCATTAAATATAAATCTACAATTTCCCACTAAAAGCCTTCACCAAAAAGGCACAGAAGGACGCACGAATGGGGCAACAACTCGTCGGCGTCCTCGGCGTCGGCGTCCTCGTCGTCGTCGATGGCACAATTTTCGCACGCATTTACATAAACGAAAAAGGAAAACTCAATGAAGCAAGATGAAAGCAATCTATGCAAATTCGTTGAAAACCAAACCAAACCCAAGCACAAGCAGAAGCAGAAGCCCAATGTATGCTATAAGACAAAACCAACGCAGCGGCATGACCACTCTTTCACACACACACACACACACACATACACAGATAGAGACAAACACTTTCATTAAGTATTCACTTCTAATACGCACATAAAGCTTTCAATTTACCCACTTTGGTAGCACCAATTACCAAATGACCTTGAATCTATTTGTTAAACGAAAACAACAACAGCAAAAACAACAAGAGCAAAGACGACAACGCCGTTGATGTTCATGCTGATTTTGATGCTACTTTTGTTGTTGTTGTTATTGCCGGCTTGAGCCTGAGCCTGCGACTGAGACGGAAGTATACGCGCAGCTGTTATGACATGCGATTTTTACATAATTAATGGTTTTGCCTTCAATCAAAAGTGTCAGATGCACAACTAAATAAAATCTGCGCTTGACTCGCGCCTTGCTGGCGTCAACATTTTACGTTTTAATACTTTGGGTTAGACGCCATCTTGTTGTTGCCAGACACACGCACTGCCAAAGCTGAGCATGTCTGTGGTGTGTCCTTCACCACTTCGGCTTCGGCTGCCGCTTGTGTTGCTGCTGCTGCTGCTGCTGTTTATTAATTAAATTAATCTCTGCAACATTTTACATTCATCGCTGAAGCATTTAACCCTTTTTACACATTCAATTAAAATCAATTTTTACGTGTAAAATTATGCTGAGTGTAAAATGACAGCAGCAGCAACGATGACGACCATGCTGAAGGGCGGGCAGTTGCTGCCACTGAAAATCATCAACAGGAACATCAAAAACAGTGACGAAAATGCTACGTTGATGAATTTTGTTTTTTTGTTTATTTTTTATTTGTTATTTGTTTGTGTCGGCGAAGGCAAAAGCAACTCAATTAAGCGACGACAGGTGGCGCTGTTGTAGGCAATGCTTTGACGCTCGCATCGATCTGTTGCCCATACAGAAGCGTCACAACGTCGCACAGACAAGGAAGCAGACAAAAAAAAACAACAACAAAATACCATTTCGTATAAATGCTAAATAAATACAAAATAATAGCGCACGTGTATGTGTGTGTCCTTGTGTCTGTGTGTGTGTTTGTACATTTGAATTCAAACGAATTCCAATGAAACTTATTTGCTTTCAGTAACGAATCAAAAAAAAAAACGCAACAACAAATGAGGACACAACAAGAAAAACAGGTGTCAAAATGAAATAAATTTTCAGTTTGCAGTTTTCGCACTTCGCTTGAAAAACCGAAGGCAAAAACCCAAAAGCAACAAAGCGTAAATTGTTATTTTGTTGTTAATTGAATATTTGCGCTGCTACATGTTCTACACCTCTTCTACATGCATGTGTGTGTGTGTGCGTGTGTTTGAATGAATGCGCACGTGAGTTATAATGATAAAGAAAGAAGGGACGGCGAGGGGAAGAACAGCAAGACAGAAAAAATTTGCAGCTGTCAAATAACATGTAATTTTGCTAAGTGCTCTCATTGTTCGTAGTTGTGTGCGTGTGTCTGTCTGTGTAATTGAAATGTATTGACAGCATTTATTTAAAGTTTCATTAGCTGTTCTGAAAATGTGTGTTCTAATCATGATAAATGACGAATTAAACAGTTTTCATTTAATAAACTTAAGATGGTTTCATAATTTAACTAAGTTTTTTGGTTAGAAATAATATCTTCCTTAACCAAAGAGCACCAAGCACAAAGGTAAGCGAAAAAATGACAAAGAGGAGCAGCCAATAAGCATACTTTATATGTATAAGTATCTCATAACGAAGTCCAACGTCTAATTGCATAAGCTAAAGAAAAAATAGTTCAATCAACAGCATAAATTCAGTTGAGCGCGAAAAATTTGTTAATTGTGTTTCCTGAGCTTAATTATATGTGAGATCTCAATAAAATACTTGATTCCTTGATTCCTGAAATACAACTTATGCACACACACACTTATGCACACACACACTTATGCACACACTCACGACAATCGCATAAAAATCTTGAAATGAAATTGACCAACGACATATAAGAATAGTTGAAATGTACTTGCAGACAAACACACTCAGCAAAAATACAATTTTCCAAACCTTTATAACGATTTTCCGATTCTTTTTTCCTCTTTTTATTATTATTATTTGCTTTGTGCACACGAAAAATGTCATCATCAGCAGGCGAAATAACAACAACAACAACAACAACAATAATAACAATAACAACAACGACATTTTCCAACAACCTCAAACATTGCGACTTGGCAAACTTGCCACAAAAATGCTGTCACTCAACATATCGTTGTTGTTGTTTTTTTTTCTCGTTTTCTTCATCTTTTCTTTTATTAAAGTGCCAAAGAAATCGTAGCAACAACAAACAATAACAACAACAACAGCAAACGAACTGCTTAAGCCATTTCGCATAAAATTTCACACGCCATTTTAGCCAAGTGCCACATTACCTGCACACACACACACACAGAGACACAGACACACTGAGCAACGGTAACGAACTGAAAATAAAAATACCTTTTGGCACATGCAATGGCCAAGGCAATGCTGACAGGCGAAGATTGGCTAAGGACCATGAAAGCAGGCTAAGGATCAGGTGAATGCCAGCAACGCAGCTTACAAACCAAATGACGACGACAACAACGACAACGACGACAAGGACGACAAGGACTTTGAAAAGTGCTGCGAAAAAATGCTTGAAAATTGCATTTTAAAAAGTATTTCTTGCACGGCAAATCTATATAAAAATATACATAGTATTGTGTGTGTTTGTAACAAGCATGTGGTGGCGTACGTAGCACTTTCGAATGAAAAGTTGGCTAAATTGGTTGAAGTAGCAAACAAATAAACAAGCCAACGAATGAGCTGAAGTGAAGTGAAGTAAAGGCGGTTAAGATGTTGGCAGAATCCAATACAATTTTAACGATAATGTTAAGTATGTGTTGGTCGTTGGCCCAATGCTATTACAGCCATTCAGCGTGCAACAGCAGCGGCAACTGATGGCGACAAGGCAACGAATGAAAAAGCGACAACATGCTGAAATTGATATTATTGTACAATGAAAGAGTTCCGGCGAACATTTCATTTTTGTGGAATTTTTTTGACCAAATTTTTTCATGTTACTTTAAAAAAACGAAATTATTATTGTGAAGTAGCAAATTTCCATTAAAACTTTATGAAGCACATTAAATGAGCTTAAGCGTAGTTGCGTAAAACTTGCATTAATTAATTAAAATTATCATAATATTGCGCATACGCCGTGTTAGTCTTATTAGCGTGGAAAAAAAAAATTGAGAAAGAGAATAACAAATAAATAAATATAAACTTTGTCGTGCCAACAAAGTAATCTTGCGACAAGCAAAGTTTAACCAAACTGCGCTACAAAATATAATCACAGACAAGCAAATACAAACAACAACACCAACAACAACAATGAGACGACAAATTTGTGCAACAACAAATTGCAATGCAAGTTGCAAGCAACAAATAAGTGTAGCAACGTCATGGATCCTCTTGCACTTGGATGACACCGCAGCAAAGGACTTCGCATAATGACACAAGCAAGCTACAGGAGCTTACAACAACAGCAGGAAAGGTAAATATTATAGGAAATACAAAAAAAAAAAAGAGAACTCAAAAATATCTGGAACAACAACAACAACAATGTTAGAAATCTTGGCAGTCATAGGAAAAGAAATTTCCTACAACAAAATAAAGCATTACCTGTCATAAATGCGCAAAGTTGTTGCAATGACAACAAAACACAACGAGAAGTGACAAACTCAGGCAGGCAGACAGACCGACAGACAGAGACAGATGTACGGCAAAGGCAAAGAGAAATACAAGTGTAGTAACAGTCTAGTCAACAAGCGGACAAGCAGTCAGTCAGACAGGACATAGACAGGAAGGAACTGAGCGTAGCAGACACACAGCCACACACACAGAATGCGGTGTTAGTTAAAGCAACGTCATTGGGAAATTTCGCTGCACTTTCATACTTTGCTGTGCCAGTTTCTCTCTCTGTGTGTCTCAGACATGTCACGCTCACTTGCCAAGCAGGCAGGCAGGCAAGCAGGCAAGCGAGAACGACAGCACCTTAGAACGACATACACAATCAAGATATGCAGGTGTCTTTGTCTGTAACGTCTTTTACTTTCTTTTTTGCCAAGCGTCATGTAAGCAAAGACGAAGCGTGCAAGCGTGCATGTTGCGGCATTAGAAGTTTGTTTTTGTTGTGGCAACAAGCGTCAAGATGCACAATATAAAGACAGACATATTAGACACAAGACCAAAGCACAGCGAATCCATGAACCTGCTACAACAACAATAACAACAACGTCAACTTGCATTAAGATTGGTCTTATATGCTTGCACAAATTTTCAACATTTTTTTATATATTTTTCATTTCTGAAGTACGAAAACAACTTGAATTAGCAAAGGCATGTAATTCTTGAGCTTAAAGTGATATTTTATACAAGTGAGTGGTTTCTTAAAGTTTGAAATGAACATATGTTTGAGTGTAAAAGATCTTGCCAAAGTTCTTAATATTCAACCACTGACTAACTTCACATTGTAGTGCATACTTAACGGCGCTCTACTTTATTTACAAACCAACCACTTTAGCGCAAAAGCAAACTTAGAGACGACAACTCCTTGCATTGTCTTAGCGCCAAGCTGCTTTGCTTGAAGATAAACTGGATTAAGAGCTACAAACTGCAGGTAGCAAAGATCTCAAGTGAAGGCAACGCTTACAACAACCACAAAAGTAGCATTTGTGGCATCAACAAAGTTCTCAATGAGTCAGTCAGAGCTGCTGAGAAAATGAAGTGTACAAATTAGTTGGTCGTGTCATAACAAAGCACAAAGGCAAGAACAAAACAAACAAATCTGAAAAACTTTGCCATAAACATTAAAGCGGGAAAATGTAAAAAAATTGCAATTTAAGCAAAAATCAAATGCATATAAAATTTATTGAAAATGCTTATCTAAAATAAGCATGGAAAAAAAAATAAATAATAAAATACACAATAAAATGCAGCAAACATGTACAAAAGTGCACATAGAAAAGCATATGTTATAGCCTCAAATGCGAACAGGCACAGCAGCACGATAGTACAATGTAACAACACAAAAAAAAAGCGAACAAACTGAACAGAACAGAACAGAACAGTCAACCGCCCCCAAAAGCATGCAACAAACGCCACTGCAGATTATCGTTATTGCATTATTTTATGCGATGAACGCGCGTCGATTAGACACTTAAAATGTACGCCAGTTGCCGTTGCTGCCGTACGAAAAACCAATAAAAATGCCAGTAACCGGCGGGAGCGAGCGTGCGCAAACAATAGCAGAAGCAGCAAACAACAATCGTACAATTGCACAATTGCATTTCAAGTCGCCGTTAACAACAATATTGGCACCTTCAAGTGGCGACTTCCAGAAACCGACGTTCATGCAATCGAAATTTGCCATAAAACGTGCTTCTGGCAATTGCAATTTATTGCAAAGCAGGCAATAACAACAACAGCATTTACAACACTAAATGCGAATTTAAGCGCCGAAAAATATGTATGCTTCACCCTGAAAAGGAAAACTCCGCATGCCATTAAAATCGAGGGGAATCCGGTACTGCAGGCCAACTCAGCTAAATATCTTGGTCTCATCCTGGATCGCAGGCTTACCTTCTCCAAGCAGATAACGGCTATGAGGATTCGCATACGTGGTGCAGTGAGCAAACACTTTTGGCTATTAAACTCAAAAGCAAACTATCGCTCTCAAATAAGCTTATGATATATAAACAAATAATTGCGCCGATCTGGAGGTATGGGTGCCAAATCTGGGGACTTACTTGCGATAGCCAGATAAAAAGAGTCCAGGCAGCACAAAACCTCATTCTGCGATTAATTACCGGATGTGAGTGGTTTATACGCAACACGATTTTACATAAAGATTTGAAGCTGGCAACGGTCTTCGATGAAATAAATAAACATTCCAGTCGGTATAATGACAGGTTAGAGCGGCATAAAAACAGACTCGCGAGGGTCCTAGCAAGAGAACCCCCTACAAGAAGACTGAAAAGGCGAAAGCCTAGAGATCTAATTACGCGAGCACCTAGGACTCGAAGATCTGGTTAAATTTTGATAATTGTGATACATTTGTTATTGTTATTTAGTTTTTTATTGTTATTTAGTTTTGTATTGTTATTTAGTTTTGTATTGTTATTTAGTTTTTATTAATTGTTAAAGCTTAAGCTTTATAGCTAGCCGGCGCGCCCCTTTTAGGCAGAATGTTTTGACACAAAGACTATTAAGAGGTTTTAGATTACCTCGTATGTCTTTTTAATAAAATGGAAAAAAAAAAAAAAAAAAAAAAGAAAAATATGCAATACTTTCTATTGTACGTACGTACATGCTCTAATCAAAGTATAGTTTTGCCTACTTTTTGGCGCGCCCATTAAATTATACAACAACTAACTAATGATGTGACGAAGTTGTAAATCTTCAATGTGCACATGGCAAAATCACAAATCGTGCAAGTTCAATGACTGACTGTGCCAAGCGGAAGTGAAACTAAATATAGCCTACTTTTTGGCACGACTATGATTTTAAAGTAGATTAATCGGACTGAAATGTGTTATTTGAGTGAGTCTTTAAGAGTGTAAGACTTTAAATTGTAACGAATTTACAGTTTCAACTTTTTAAGAAACTCTTGCGGACAGATTTGCTTAACGAGCGAAAAAACAGCTGTCAAGATCAGTACACTTTCTTAAACTTTCACCAACGCAAACAAATGACAAACTGTTTCGTTGATAAGACGACATTCAGATCACAATACGCGAACAAACAAATTTACATAGTTACATGCAAACAACGAGACAGAGAGACAACGTAAACTAGTGTAAAACACAAAGCGAACACCAACAAAATCAAAATGTTGTAGCAGCACTTCAGGAGCACCTGCAAATACACAGCCATGCCACACAAATTCACACAGCAACAACAATAAAACAAATAAATTTTCGTTGAAATTGCGATAAGAATTGCTTAGTATTTAGAACAGCGCGCCGCAGTGATTTAGCAACTTTGCGATAAGCGCCCACCGAGCTTGATTTAATTTCATACAAAAATATACACACAAAAATATTTATTTAAGTCTCATGGTGGTGTGGCAGAAATAAATGCCAGAAATGAAAATAGTTTGCATTATTTTATGTTAATAACCTCATAAATTTTACAAATGCAACGCTAGCCAGACAACCTGTCAGCGACAGCAAAGCAAAAACACACAGGACCAAACAATTAAATTATGATTACCACATAAAAGTATGCAACGAAAGGTTACTAGTGCGGAAAAATGCATGAAAAATAGTTGGTAAATAATAAAAACGTTTATGAAACAAAAAAATTATATATATATATAAATAAAGGAGGAAGTCGGCGTCAAAGGCCACAACGAACAACAATGTTGAAAGCCGAGAACTTTTTTTATATAAATGTGCATAAATACATTTTGCTGTATACTTTTCAGCGCAACTTTTAACTAAATCGCTCGTTTGTCGCCGCTTATGACAATTCCCTTATTTTTAGGTTTTTTATATTCATTTTATATGACTGACCAGCAGCAACATTTACACATCGACACACAAGCACACACATGGCACCTGCACATATGTCCTTTTGGGTTGCTCATATATGTGTGGATTTCATTAAAAATCCAGAAGCGTTTTTATGTGCGGTATCGTTGTCAACGTCCGACAGAAAAAACAAAAAAAATAACTAAAAAAAAACATAAAGAAAAATAATAAAATAGTTTGCACGTTTGCCATAACAACACAGCGGGCATCGCAACATGTTTGCCTCTTCGTGTTCTGTTTATGTTTGTCTGTTTGTTTGTTTGTCTGTTTGTTCGTCTGTTTGTTTGTCTGCTTATAAGCGCTTAACGCGTACAAAGTTGCACGGTAGTCAAATCATTAAGTTGTTGTTGACTACCTTTAAAGCCGAATGTGACCGCACCGCACAGCAGGACACATCAAAACATCAACGCTGAGCACAAAGGATATCGTTCGCAAGCGGTTCGCTGCTTAACGACATGTAAATATATGTTGAAAATGCTGAAAGCTTACAAATAAAAGCTGACAACTTCATTATCATTATCAGCGCATCAACATTGAACGCTCGCTTACCAACAAGTCAACGAACGCATATCCTTTGACAGTTAAATATTCTTTGGTTTGTGCTTTCAAACCTTTTTTTATTTTCATTTTTGTTACGCTTGTTTTTTTCTTATTTATTACTTTCTTGAACAAGAATTCGATCTCGTCAGCGCTATAATTTTATTTTATATTTCTCATTATATAAACACATCTTACTGCCAGGCCGGCCGAGTGGCCATGCGGCGACCCATCAATGGCCGACATCCATAATAACTAGCATGGCACGTGTAAAGGACATTTCTTAGGCGCAACGTGCTTCCGGGTAACGCAGCTCAGCGCAACGCAACGTAACGTAACCTAACGAAACGCAATGCGTCTACGTGTTACGCATTTTCAATTACGCACCCATCAGCGTCTTGTTTGCTCTTGGTTGTTGGAAATTCTTTTCGTATATTTGATTTTGATTTGAAATGCTTACAAAAATTATTGCGCAACGTTTCAACATTTACCATTTTTTTTTCATTGCTGTTTATTTTATTGTTTTTTTGGTTTGTTTTTATTTTTTTCTTTATTTGATGGTTTTATTGTGTAAATAATGTTGTTGCTGTTGTCGTTGTTGTTGATGACGTTTGCAACGCCTCGAGGCCGACGCCTTTTATTTCCGCGTATTAATCGATTTCGTAAACACAAAAATAGATTGTGAAGCGTTAAAATAAAATTACAACAAATACAAAACACAAATACACACAAAACCCATTGGCAATTATTTGCGGCAACGCACACAAGCACATTTACACACAAATACACTCACGCAGCGTAGTCGCAAAACCACCAACACAAATAGACCGCAATCAACAAACGGAAATGACTGCATGCCGTGTTTACTTAATGGTCAATGCTCGTTTACTTGCTTTGGGGCAATTGCACACACACATACACCCACACACACACTCACACACATACACATACACAGAGTATGGTAAACATTCCAACAGAACGAAAGTGAGAGTCTGTGTGTGTGTGTGTTATGCTTGGGGTAGACAAGTACGCAATAAACACAAAAATTGCCCCCCAAAATGGCAGCAAAACCGAAACTTAATTTATTTTTTCCTTTTTTGTTGTTTTATTTATTGGCTAAATTCGTTAAAGAAGTGCTTGGTCGGCAACAACAACAAAACAACAAAACAACAACAACAACCAAAAATACAAACAGAGCCACGCATAAATCAATTTATGCAAAGTATTTGTAAATGCCGCGTATCAAAAAAAGAAAAAAAAAACGCTTAAAAATATGCAATAAAACTTTTTGATTTTTTTTTATTTTTCTCTATTTTTTTTTCACCCCAATGTAAATGACTGGCATGGCAAACGGCGCAATAGCGCGTTTTATTATTTAAACAATAAATGTCATAATTGATTTAAAGTTAAATATTTCTTTGTGTTTATGTGTGTGTGTGTGTGTGTGAGTGTAGTGCTAGACTGCTGCGCATATAAATATGCAGAACATTTGTGCAGTGCTATGCTTGTTAATTTGGTGGTTGTCGTAATCTTCTTTAAGGACTCAACAAAAAACATAATGTAACCGGAAATGCACTTCAGCACAATAAATATAAAAATACAAATAATAAATGGTGGCATGTTTCAAAGCTCTGTTGCCGCTGACATTAAATAAGTGAAGAATGAAATAAGCATGCTTTTTAATGCCAAATTTATGCTGCATGAATTTTCAGAGTTAACGGAAGCATAAGTTATGGTTTAACAAGAATTTTTATTTGTATTGAAATGCATAGCATACTTTTAGGGCTCTTGTTGTTTTGTGCACTTATGTTATAAATGGTTAATGAATTACAACACAAATAAATGAATGTATTACTTTGAAAAACTCAACTAAATAGATGATGAAATATGCTCGTCAGAGCCGAAAATATAATTAATAGCCTAACTTAACGCACAACTGTTGCTGAAAATGAGCTGTGAACAAGTAGAAGACGCAACTAATTAGATGTCAAAACACTGCAAAAACTAAATTGCTGACGACTTGCAAAGCGCGTCCGCTTTGAGTTTCAAGACTTTTCACACTGAAAGGAAAGGATTTCTTTTCGCAAAAACAAGCACAAGTTGTTTTATGTTAAGATTTCTTTCGCAACGACAGTCAACGTTGTTGGCCTACTAACGCATAGTCAGGACGCTGATCAAGCTTCGTCTGCAGGTACGAGTTATGCTACCATTTTCGTCTTATGCACGAAGAGTAGAATTTATCACGATTCCATTACATAATTAAATCCGCTTTAATAGCATAAAGAAAAAGTTCGCTTTTTATCGTCTTACACGCCCCCGCCATGCCATGTTACATAAACTTCAGCGAAATTGAAAAACAAAACGCCATTCATCGGAAGCACCAAGTTGAAGATGAAGAAGAAGAAGTTAGCGTCGCATAAAGTTTTCGCGAAAAATGAAATTAAGAAAGTAACCGAAGACATTCGTTCCGGTAGTCCTCTACCTCTCTCTCACTCTCTTTGGGTAAATGCAGTCGAGCTGCCTCAGACTCACGCAACAAATGCTCTTCAACTGCTTTACTTTGCCAGCAAAACTTAACACTCCAACTTGGTTTCGTTTTTGTTTTGATAAATTGCGTTATCCTTGGCAATTTTGTTAAATTCAAAAAAATAACTGTACAAAATTTTCACAACAAACCAAAAACAACAAGACAGAGCAACTCGTTAAATGCGACACAGTAAAGTGATACTTTTAATTTTTGACTGAGACGCAGACAAGCGCGAAAAACTGTAAACGTTGCAAAAGTTGTGGCGTTTTAATGTGCACTTGTATAAGAAACAAAAACAAAAGCAATAAGAACAACAACAAATTATAAATAATTATCTGCTTTTCAGTTTTGTAATTAATTCTTACTCTTCATTAAATAGTATTTTTTCTGTTTTTGTAAGAAATTTTCAAGTTTTATACTGTGGTTTCATTAAATGCGAAATTCCATGTTGAAAATAGATAAAGTGCTTACCATTGTCGTTAAAATGTATTTAACAAAAGTTAAGCGTAAAATTATGCAACAAAAAGTTTTTGATACTTAATTTCATTGAACAAAAGCAAATCAAACGCTAGTCTTACTACTTATATAAATGTATATTCAAACTTTATTATTAAATACATAATTATTTCATTCCGATACCGCAATCATTGAACAAACCACTTAAAAGTATGCAACAAATTTATATTAAATCGACATTACTAATTTAAGTCCATCTAATCAATCAAAAATAAAATAAGACAAAACAACAAGCTCACAATTGCCACACTCTATAAGCCAACCACGCCAACAGCAAATGCACAGACGTGTGCAAACTTGTGTTTGTTATAAATTCTACATTAGTTTCACATTTCACAAAGCAGTAATTTGTGCGCCTACCGCAACAGACGGCCATACAGACAGCAACAACACCTTCGCTCGTTAGCCTTCGTCGTAAGTAAGTTTTAAATGACAACTCACTTAAAAGACAATAAATAACTCATACGCAACGTACAACACACCTCAGCTTCCCACTTGGTTGGGATTTTTTTATGTTTTTTTTTTGTTGTTGTTTTATTTTCGCTTTTTGTGCGATTTTGCGGCAAATCGTAGGCGACCGTAATGACAACACGTTGCAGATTCGTTTAGCTAAGTTTGTTGTCTGGTGCCATGATTGTCTCTCGATCGCAGATAAGCGCACAAAAAGTGTGTACAATAAAGGGCATACAAAAATGAATGTATCAATGTGTGAGTGGGTGTGTGTGCGTAAGATGGCTTCATGGAAAATCCCTGCTCAACCAAACGACCATTAAAATAAAATTAATTTCGTTTTTTTCTTGCTCTTCTGCATACGCAACACACACACACACATACTCGCTGCTATTGTATTTTTGTTCTGTTGTTGTTGAAATGGCAAAATGATTGACTATTAAAAAGTCTAAAATGACATCATATTTTTCACATTTCACGGAAAGCATTTTATGCCTTTTGCGGCATATAGTTTGCTGTTGTATACGACCGGACTTATCGGTAGTAATGATATCCCCCTTTAAAGCGCATTAAATGAAGTACGTGTACATAAAAATCTTAAAAGTAACTTTCTTTACAGCACAAATAAACTTTTGGCTTATAGTTAAGATAAAACATGCAGAAACAAAAAAAAAATAAAAAATAAAAAAAAACATAACAAAAGAAAGAAAACTTTTGCTGATGTGAAATATTTTGAGTCTTCTACGTTATTGCTTTAAGTAAAAGTTTTTATTTCAGTTTGGTTGTTTCGATTGTTGTTGTTGTTGTTGTTTTTGGCTGTTTTCAACGCTGCAATTAAACTCAGTTAACTGCTATAAAAACCTCAAAAATTAACAAAATTACTGCACAAATACGCATAAAAGAAAACGAAGCATGTAAAAAGCAGTCAGTCGACATGGACCAACAACCAAAAGCAGCGACCGTCGAAGGCAACGACGACGACTCCTGTACACAGAATGTGTGAAGTTGGCCGCAAGTATGTTGCCAAACAAAATAAAAGTTAATTCACACAAAAATAAACACACACACACACACACATACTCTTTTCAAAAGTGGCGCAGCGAACGATTCAACTCGCGGCGAGCCAAACCGAAACAACTTGAGCGCAAACAAAAAGAAAGTTATTTCAGTGCTCGTGCTATTCA
Source organism: Phortica magna (assembly GCA_037044515.1). NCBI lineage: Eukaryota > Metazoa > Arthropoda > Insecta > Diptera > Drosophilidae > Phortica > Phortica magna. The sequence continues at coordinate 37,696 of JBAMBP010000846.1, read as the reverse complement.
TTTCCTTATACACGCAGTCATGTATTCATGCACTCACTCACTCACACTCACACACACACACTTGCACATTCACTCATTCATGCATTCCGTTACTCATTACCTCACTTAGCGGTTCAGTCATTCGAAATGTTTACGTTTTGTATCTTTTTGAACGTTTACTCAGTTGAAAGTTTATGATATTTTCTTGACTTTTTTACATGATTTTTAAGATTTTTTTTACTACTTTTTATATGTAAATTGTAAGTGAAAAAAGTGTTCAACGATTTTACTTTGTTTTGTAAATTCATATTTTTAAAATGACACATGTAGTAATGCAAATGTTAGTTGCATTGTGCCACAAGCAAAAATCATCAATCAAGAACATATTTCTTTTTGTTTAATATTCTATTTTATTTGTTGGTTTTGCCATTGTCAAATAGCAAATGTCATCCCCCGGCGCTGTTGATGAGACTTGTTTACACGTTCAAAAGCAACATACTCAATTAAAACGACTGACAACCCAACTGAGTAAAATATGAGCAAAATTAAACCAACTGAAATTACCAACATAAACATGATAGTGGCAACAAAAAAAAAAAAAAAGAGAAAACAACAAACAAACAAAAGGGGAAGAATAAAAACTTGCATTGCCACGGAGTGAAATAAAAAGGAATTTTAAGAGTGTCAACCACAAATGGCCAAAATGTGCTACTCAAGCAATGACTCCACACTCACTCTCACACACACACAGATACAGATACAGTAAACATGATGATGAAAAGCAACATAATAAACATAAATTTAATAATTTACACACCCTACAACAACAATAACAGCAACTCAAATAACAACAACAGCAACACATAAACTTAGGCGACAAAACAAATGACGAAGGCCAACAACACCAACAACAACAACAAAGAAAACGACGCTACGAAAATTTAATTCCAACAGTAACAAAATAAGCACAAATACTAACAGAGATACACACACACATACATACAAATACATATAAACAATACTTGACAGCATGACTATGTGTGATGCCATGCGTTTTGATATCATAGCAACAGTTGCAATTGGCTGTATAGCACACACTAACACACACAATGAGAGAGCGACAAATAGACAGACAGTCACGCACGTATTTACTCGAAGTAGTCGAGAAGTGAGCACAGTAAAAATGTGTCTTATCACTTTTGCACATTTACATAAAAGAACCACAAATAAGAATGTAAATGCTGAAAAAATAAAAAAAAAAAAAGACTTCCCAACTAACAAATGAAATATACGTGTGTGTGTGTATGTGTTTATGTGAGTGTGTGCGTATTCTTAACAATGTTTGCTTTGTTGCCATGCTGGCATTTGTAGAATTTTGCTTGCTGCTAAAAACTTCCATGCAGCTTAAGCATTAAAAAGTTTTTACATTAAAGCACATTACAAGAACAAATCATAGACCAAAACCTAAATGCAAACAGGCACACACATCTACACACACATCTACACACTCACATACACACACTAATACACGCGCTTGCACATACACATGCAGAAATTTAGATAATGTGAATGTGTACAATGAGAAGGAGACAAAGTAGAAACGCTAAAAGAAAACGAGGAGCGATCGAGGGGCATAGAAAGAGAAAGGAAATATCTAAAAAAGCGCATGTGAAGCTAAAAGAAATAAGCAACAATGTCGCCTGAAAGTCGTACTTTCTTGTTATTTTCGAAACGCCCTATGGTATGCTTCGATTCTTACGCACAACAACAAGACACAAGGCAACTCAACCAAAGAAAATTGCTCGTATTCTTGGTGTCGCTTTTCATTTTTCTTTTTTAAGCAAATTTCCGTTTTTTGTTAACTTTTCTTAGCATATTTTTAAGCGCAAAAACACATTAGCTGCGCCATGTCTTCGGTTTCACATCGCTCACAACAATAAAAACAACAGCAAGCACAGTAACTTTTCCTAATGAAATATGTTATTGAATTGTATATTCTAAGCCTGAAATAAAAATAAATAAACTTTTTCGCAAAAGTTTTTAACTCGAATTTGCGGTTTGTAATTTGTATTTTAAAAACTTTTGAACAAAGGAAGCGAATTTCTGTTAATGTCAAATTGACATAACCCACCAAAATAAAAATATATTAATACTTAGCAGCAAGATTCATTAGCGTCTTTACAATACCTAAAAGTATGCTAATAATTAAAAATGTCATGCATAAAACGAGTTAGACAACGGTAACTGTCAGACAATGACGACTTGGACAAGGCGGACGACTTCAAGCATGATGATAATTATGATGATGAGCACTTGAGCGGCGAAATGAACATGCACATAACACTAACCATAATGCTTAAGCAAATATTGCTAAGAAACACAAAAAAAATACAGCAAACTAAGAAGAAATGAAGAAAGTGTAGCATAGTAACAGGGGCCGTCGCACTTTGCCAAGTTGTTATGTCGTTAAGTGTAAAACTTATTTTGCGCTATAAGAAAAAAAAGAAGATATTAAATACAAAAAAAAACGAAAACGAACAAGAAAAGCGTGAAATGAAAACAAAAATAAACATTAAAAAAAATTGCAAAAAAAAACAAGCGACTTTGACAAAAAATAACCTTAGTGACAATACTTGCCCCCAGTTGTATGCTACAATTTGCGCGAAACTTTTGCCACTTCCCGACATGCAGCAGCAGCAGCAGCAACGGCAGCAACAAAAGCAGCAGGAAAGAAAGTGGAAATAAGCAATAAGCAGCAGTTGCAGGTTGACAAGGCGATTTGACAAGAAGCATGAAAGAAAAAAATGAAAACAAAAGAAATACGTAGGAACAAACGAGCGAAGTGGAAGTGTTGCCAACTAAACTAACAAGTTTGAACATATCCTGTTGCAGCAGCAAATGTCCGATGCTGTAGCAAAAGCAACACTACAACGAACTAACTAAAGAAAAAATAGTGTGAAGCACGCAACATGACGCCATGGTTTTCAAGTTTTTAAACAACTTCACTATAACCTTATGTTTAATTTATAGGATACTTGCAGGCATTCTTTTAAAATAAAATCGCATAAATATTTTTAGTACAAGACGCTCAAGTTGCATCCTTTGTTCGTTGACTTCTTGATTGATTGATTAATCGTTCATAAATCAATCAATACCGACTTATAAATAAATCTAGAAAACTTATTTGTCAAATGTAAGAAAAAAAACGGAGTTATAAAGAAACTATTTAACTGTGCTATGCTTTCAGGCGCCACATCGACGTGATTGATCTGCGTTATGTTTGACGTCTAATCGGCCAAGCCGTGTGCCAACTGAAACGCAACCAGTGCGTAACGTCAACAAGCGTGTGTTTTTTCTTAGTCTCACTTCTGCTTGTGCGCTCACGTACGCAGGCAATTTCAAGTTGACAGGCATTAACGTATTTCCGCTTCCGGTAACGCTTGACAAAGCGAAACAACAAAAACATAACATAGCAAAAAAAGGAGTAAAGTCAACAACAACCAAAGGCGTTATATCAACGAAACAAAACAGCACGAATCATTGTTAAAATGGAAAAATTGTGGACAGTTAACTGCCTAGTAGTATGCTATGCCTTTTTTCCTACGTTTTCATGTAACACGCACAAGCGACGCACCGTCAAAAGCGACAATTGCATGCGTGAGTGTCTGACCATCAGTGGGACACATGAAACGGTGATTTAGAAAAAAAACCAGAGGCACAAAATGAAAGAAAAAACATATGGATATGAACTGAGGAACCAACAGTCAGACATAGACAGACAGACAGACAGACAAGTAACATGTGACAATGTAATTGATGACGCTGCCAGAGTATTCTTAGCGTTTGAAGAACAAAACTGAGTTTAATTTTTATGTTAAAAACGAAAGTTAACAATTGAAAATTTTAAATAAACTTTTATAAGTCAGAATGTATCTTAAAGCTAAATATTATTTCACAAAGCACCAAAAAACAAAATTTAATGCTAAAATTCAAATACTAAAATGTAATTTATCAAAAGCAACGAATGCGATTTCTCACTGACTCACTGAGAAAATAAGAACACAAAAAAAAAAGTTTTGCTTGGAAAAAAAAATACAAAGATAAATTTTAAGTAGAAAAACTACAAAAAAAAGGGGAAAAAATTGCAAAAGAATTGCAATTGCAAAGTTTTGCAATACGCTTTTTCATATCAAACTTTTGCCATTGTATTTTCATGTGTCTCAGCGTAAAAGCTAAACTAAACCGAACTCAACTGCGATGAATTGAGGCATGCAACGATAATGGCGACGGCATTGGTGGCTAAGACGCCAACGACGGTGACGAAGCAAGACGTACGAATGTTTCCTTTTAGCTAACATTGAGCGCATTTTGCAACAATTTCTCTCTGTGTTACTTTTCTAAGTTATCAAAGAGTTAAATTGCGTTTCATGCCCATTGCGCTGGCTGGCGCAAAACTCTTGACAACAACAGCAACAACAACGACGACAAACAATTTCATAGCGCATTATCTCAGCCAACGTTTCAGGTGAAAAGCATAGACGAGTGGCAAAGTCACCGATTGTGTGACGTATGAACAGAGGCAAGACAAGAGGCATGCAATGCCTTTGTTTGCCCTTTTCGCTTATTGTCAACTGTCACTTCCGGTAAACTGCAGAAACTGCAGTAACTGCAGCAGCAACTACTGCAGCAGCAGCAAAGACAAAAGTTAAACTTTCTAATTCGTGTTGCATCTTTTGTCTACCGCTGCCGAGAAGACAACAGTGGAAGCAACACAAAAGACAATGGCATAGCATACTTCAGGGCTTTATGACATTACTTTACAGCAACTTGCCATGAGCGTGTGTGATGTATGTGTATGTGAAGCTTTATCATCCAAAGTAAATTATATGAGACTCAAAGTCAAACAAAATTGCCAACGAAGTCAGCGCACAAAATACACAAACAACAAACATATGAAATTCCACAAAACGCTGCCAACTGATCGTGTTTGTCGCCTTTGCAGACACGGCAAGTATTAAATTTACACAATAGTTGAATTTTCTGTCAAAACGCTGTCTTGCCTGACTTGATGTTTGTTTAAGCTTTAACAAATTATTTAAATATTGGCAATGTTTGCACCAATTTTAAGTTGAAGTTTTGCCAAGACGATAGAGAATTTGGGTACACAAGTGCTTAGACACAACGATGACTACAACACACCCACCTAACCTTACACTCACACACACACACACAACCATTTTGGTGTCTGTTGCTCTGCGCTCATTTGCTAAATGAGCAAAGTTTAAATGACAACTTTGCAGTTTCGTTGCAGTTTTGTCACTCGTATCAGCAAAACATTTCGCAAATACTTTTTGCCAATATTCATTTTTCACCATGCTCGGTTTGCCACTCGACGCCTTTGAATTTTCTGCGCTACACTGCACAGTTGCCCAGCACGCAAGTTCGACACAACTTAGCTGAAGCAAATGAGGCCAATGACTTTATTGGCAAGCAATGCCAAAAGTCAAAATCTCTGTTTGGGTTTTCTTTGCCGGTTTTTCACACACATTTGGTCGCATGTTCATGTTGGCTGCCGCAACTTATGCATCGTTTGTGCATGATGTTGACAAAAGTTTATGCATTCACAGCTCATTTTCGAGTTGAACGTTGAAAACTTTTGAAAGAAGATGCGTAATTTTCTTTTGAATTGATTTCAAACAGACATAAATTCTCCACAATTTGAAAGATAATTTAAAACAAACGAAGACTTCGCGTTTTAAACATCTTTTAACAAAACAACAACAAACGTTAATTAACGCGCCAAGTCGCTTAATGAGACACAAACATTGTGAAACAGTATTTTGACAATAATTTATAGACAAAAGTTCTTTGTGGTTTTCATTGGCGTACAATTCCGCAATGCAACATTTGTTGCTTGGCTTTCTTTTCCAGAAGCAAACTCAAACCCAAAGACAAAACAAAAACAAAACTTGGCATGAAGATATGCAAGTGTCATTAGTGTTAAATGAGTTAAGCTTTTGTAGATTCTTTTCATTCGTTTCATTCATAACAAAATCTTTGACAGAAGCTCAACAACATGCTGACAATATTAAATGTTAGCAAACCAAGTGAAATTAAAGTGTTACGACGCTTGTGGCGTGGCAAAAAAAAAATCAGAAAACAGTGAAAATCAAATAAATAACTAACACAAGAACAACAAAATGAAGTCATTGGTGGCTTGCCAGCCGTAGGAGAAAAACTTGCAAAACTTTTCAATAAATAAAATTAAAAACTTTGCACACTCGAATAGAAGTGAAAACTTTTGCTTTTGCTTTTGCTTTTGCTGTATGCTTTTAGCCTCTTAGGACAGCTGCCCAATCCAAATTTGTCGAATCAAATTCAAGTTGGGCACCAATTCCAAACAAACAGCACAAAATGCCAAGCATCGACAGACAGAGAGACAGGCAGAGACGGACGGCTGGACGGCGAAAACTTACAAGTAAACAACAAAGAAACAAACAAACAAATACACATCAATTGACCGTAAAAATTTATATGGCAACGTTTCATTTGCCGTAGTATACATTCAGGCGCAACTCGTTTGAAGAGTCAACTCACATGCAGCCGCTCACTTGCTCTTAGCGCTATCGAGTAAAGTTCGCTTAAGTAAACCATTGAAACGCTTGAGGTTTGAAAACAATTACCTTTCGTCGAAATTTTTGAGAGAGCAAAACTTTTTTTTTTAGCCTTCGCTTCCTGGCTGCTCGCCTGTCCACCTCAGCTATTGCAATCAGTGGCGATGACGCTGTTTGAGCACGTTGAACGAGAGTATGAGTTGCCTCAACTGTTGAAGTTTTGCGAAAACCAAATCAACAGCAATAAGTGACCGAAGAAAAAGTTGGTGTGAAGGCAAAAAAAAACAAAAAATTAGTTTGTGTTCGACGCGAAATGAATTGGTCAAGTGAAAAAAAAACAAAACGAGAAAATAACAAAAAAAACACTGTCTGACTGACGGCTTTGAACATGGCTTATTGCGTTGAACGTTACGACTTCAACTTATTGAAATACATTTAATGAAAAAGTTGGCGCAAATTGTATGAACATTTCGTTCGCGACGCACTGTGATGGCCAATCAGTTGTTCAGTTCATCAAATTTTGAAGTTTTTTTTTCGCGACGCCTAAAAGCAGGCAAGGACTTTTGGGCTTCTTTGTAAACTAATGCGGAAAAGCGTTGCTTAGGAAAATGCTTAAGAAGTTGTTAAGTATTTTTATGTGTTCCAACACTTAAACTACACTTTTTTCAGGTTCAAGTTCAATTCAAAGCAACAACTGTAAAGTTAAGTGTCTTCAGTTACATGAAGTTAAACAAGGTTTTTAAGATTTGCCAAACTTCGCTTAAAATTTACTACTAAAAATGGTTTAAAGAAACAACTTCAACCTCATTTTTCTTTCGATAACCCAGAGACATAGTACAACTGATAATGTATTGTGTAACTTGCTAAAATATTCTTCTACTTATAATTGCAGTCATAAATATCCAATGGAATTCTAACAAATATCAAGCCTATAATATAAAATATGCCAGCACAAAATGACAGCCTTATTGCAACGCAAATGTTTGAATCAAATTGCATTTAAATCTTTTACAGAGAATATTTGAACATTTGTTGCCCTGCTGAGACACACAAGGCAACAGAGCAGTTTAATATGAACATTTTTCCAAGGCGGGCCCAAAAGCAACAAAAGAAAAATTCTCATAGCACATTTGTAAGTTCATAAATCATAAAACGAATGCTCAACATGACTTTGCCCAAAAGTATGATATGCTTAATTTAGACTTCGTTTATTTCAAAAGCTTTGGTCTTTGCGCACAGACAAACTCATGCTTTTGTTTTTGTTTTTATAAGCTTACAAAATTTTAAATTTTTAATTGCGATTTTATTTGATTTTTTTTTTTGTTTTGTTTTGTTTTTCATTTCTTGTTGTGCGAATTATAAAACATGCGTTTTTTTTCTGTTTTTGGAATTCCCATTTGACAAAGCTGAGTTGACATTGTTTTGGTTGTTGTTGTTGTTGCTGTTGCTGTTGCTGTTGTTTTTGCTTTGTTTATTAGCTGCTGTCACTTTGTTGCTGTTGCTGGCATAACAAGAACTTCAACAGCAACAAACATCATAATTAACTTTGTCCTTGTTGCCGTTGTCGTCGTTGTTGTCAAGACCTCCCCTCGTCCTGACTTGTTTTTGCTATAGCTTCATCACTTTCTTATGCTTTATGTAACGCCTGTATTGTCCTATCATTTCATTCGCTTGCACGCACAAACACTCATCCTTTTTAACACTCATTTCCTTCCGCTGACATCTTCTGCAATCTGTCTCCTACACTCTCCCTCTCTCTCCCTTACTCTCTCATACTCCTGCTGCTACTCTGAAATTCATCTTCCTACGCACTTTTCACAATGTTGGCAATTCTCATTTATGAACTTGTTCGCATTTTCCTTCATTCATTGTTTAAGCAGAAGTCAACAAACTCAACGACGAATTTATTGTCTTAAAAACGCAATTAAATGCTTTATGTTTGTACACTTCCCCTACCCCTGCCCTCGCCTTAACAACGCTACGCTCATCATGGCTTACAACCTTAGCTTTGTCTTTGCTTTTGCTTTTGCTTTTGCTTTGCCGCTTGTTCATTTATTCGTTTATTCATGCGCTTGTTTGTCTTTTTACTTATTTGACATTTTATTTTAATTTGTTCAATGTTTGCGCATAATTTTTATGCCAAGTAAGCAACAAAACAAAATTAAAATTAAGCACAAAAAATATAAAAAACAAAAGGCAAACAGCCCAAAATGAGCGCCTCAAATGTCAAGTTAAATAGAAATGTATTTTTGTTATTTTTTTTTTACTTTGACATATTTTTTAATAATGAAAAAAAGAAAGAAACGCAAAAAAGTCGCTTCACTTTTTTTCTGTGTTGCAAATTGTTGTGCAATTATATTAAAGTGTTGGTAAGCACTTACATTATAATGACGCATGTAAAAATATACAAGTTTTATGTTCAATTCATGCATTATTTTTTAATCAATATTTGTGCGAACGTTCAATTCAAATCAATTTTTAATTAAATTTGCACAGGTTCATTTCATGATTCAATTTGCTCGCTATTAAATACATAATGCCATTTAAGCGCCACTTAGCACACAAATAAGTAACATATTCAATAATAATTTTGCTTGTTTCCAATCAACTTGAAATCATATTTTCGCTGCTGCTTCTTCTGGCACAGCTTTTTAGCATAAGCACTCAAACGCAGACAAGTGAAACGGCGCTGCTCAAGTCCGTCAAACTTCTGTCTCATCTTCTGCTACTTTATCGTCAATCTATCAGTCAGTCAGTCAGTCAGTCAGTCAGTCAACATAGTCGAGACTGCGTGCGCCGCACAGATAACAAACGAACCAAGCAACAACAACAACAACAACAACAATGTGAATGCGGTAAAAAAAATTTGCATATTTTATTGAATATTGAAGAGCTCAGCAGAGCGCAGCATGTTGAGCATTGAACAGACGAAAAAATGGGAAATGGGAAATGGAAAATGGAAAAACGATAACAAGTTGAAGAAACACAAATCGCAAAAATCCAAAATAACAAAGTTAAGCAGAACCTCAACAAAGTATTTGATAAAAGTAAACGAGCAAAAAAGTACTTTGAAAAGCAAAAACAACGTAAAGAATTGTTTCTTTTTTTTTTTGTGTATTTTGCTTTCTTATGGAAAATGTATGACAAGTTACTTTCATCATGCATAAAATCTACGAATAGCATGAGTATCTGCATTTTGAAGTAGCACGAATGAGAAACGGAAATTTATCTGATAAAAATACATATTTATTTGAAATCAATGCGCAAAGCCAACAAAACGACAAAAAACTACCAAAAGGAAAATGCATTTCCTGTGCGCTTTGTATGATTTATGCTAAATTTCAACAAAGTCACTTATTTGTTGTGCGAAAATTCAACCTTTGATGCATAGAAACATATGAGCAGCTTTTCATTGATTAAATTGATTGCAAAGACACAAGCATTTCAAATATTATAAAGCAAATATTTGCTTTGACACAATGTTATTATTATTATTAATATTAATATTGTGTTTGTGCGCTTAAAATTTTAGCACCTGAGGTGAGTTCCATTTTGTACAATATTTCACTGCCACTGCAATTTTGATCTTCTATGAAATGTTGGACTGTATAGACAAGACTATCATTTGACACAAAAGATATAATTTATTTAATACTAACAATGGAAAAAAACAAACACAAAGCAGCTAAGCAATTATTTTATAAAAAACTTGATTTTGCATGCAACTGTGCGTATGCGTAATGTGCATATGGCTGAAAACGATACGAAATATACTAAAAAAAAGCAAACAAAAAATAAAACATTGCATACTTTTAAGCGCGTCAAACCGCGAATGCCATAATTTGAAGTCACATAGAAATGTAAATTGTGAAAATTACGCATACGCCACGTGCATATAACCAAAATAAAAACACTTAGCATACTTCAATGCTGTTCAGCGTCAGTGTCAGCATGAATGCCACAGCACAACCACAAGCGCACACACAAACGCAATTCATTGTGCCAAAAATGAAAAGAAGAAGAAAACAACACAAAAACCAAAATTTTAAAATAATAATGTGTAAAATTCCGAAAACGTACGTAAAATTAATGAAAATGCACAAAATTACAACGACATGAGTTGTTGTTGTTGCTGTTGCTCTTGTTGTTGTTGCTGTTGTCGCTCAGCAGCGCAGCAATGCAAATCATTTAAAATTGTTTCGTGTATGAAAGCAAGAAATACAAATGGGAATATATGCAAGGCAAAAACAGTTGATGAAACATGGCTAAGAGTGACGGGTATGAGACGCATGTGCAAGAAGAACAAGAAGAATGTGCAATGTACGTGCAAATTTACCGCAAGTAAGTAACAGTAATGCTGGCGTGAAACTTCGACACGTAAAAGCTAAGCCAAAGACAAGTCATGTGGGAGTATGTCAGGCAGCGCAGCAGGCATGCGTTCGCTTCGCTTCGGTTGGAAGTTGCTAGCCTAGCAAGCCGGCAAGACACGTCAGGCAATGCGCGTGCTTTGCTCAACTTTCAATGAAGAACTAAAAACAAAAGATTTTTATTGAATTTTGAAATGTTGTGTGAAACCATAACATGAGTTAAAACACACACACACACACATACATACACATACATGCACACACATGCACAAGCACGCACGCACGTTTGCTATAACATGCAACACACAGAACTCACATTGTTGCAAAAAGCTGAATTGCTGCTGATACAATTTTGTAGCTCGGTTAGCGTACAAACCGCGACTGTCATGTTGCATATGTGTAAGTGACGTTACACAAACACCCACACACACACAAAACAATTGTGCTACATTGAAGCATCTTTGCACGGCTTCATTGATGTGCCAAAATCAAAGTTGTTCGGTCCAACGGTTGATCTTTCGATCATGTTGTTGTTGATGTTGCTGTTGTTGTTGTTGTTGTTGCTGTAGCAACAGCAGTTATTGTTGTCAACTTGTATGCGCGCATTGCTCAAAGTGTCATGGCGTCAACCACCACCCCCCACCCACCTTTACTATCATTGCAAGTAGAATAACTATTTGACTTTTTGATGCATCGCCGCATGTGCAAAGCGTCTTTGGAGACCCAACTACCCTTCACCCCACCACTCTGCCGTTTCAGTGCATTGCACACTTTGACACGTACACTTTTGCCGCCTTTGCCATTACAACAGATTTCCCTTTGTGCATGTGCGTTTTTCATCACACATATTGATTTTGATGCAATGCTTTTGCATAGATTTTTCACACTGCCTCTATATGTGTGTTAGTGTGTGTGTGTGTATGTGCGTGAGAATGTGCAGATATTTTGCAAGCTCTTTGATACTTCTATGCGCTTGATTGAAAAGCATTTTAAGGCACGCAAAATCTAAAGTGGAAATTTTTTAAAATGAACTTTTACTAACAATAATGCAGAAAAGTATTGAATTTCTGTGAGCCAAAAATGAAGTTCGCTGTCAGCGTTATGCATATATGATGGCCTCTATAGAAAGTTAAGCAATATGAACATTTATATTGGCATATTTTGTTATGAGAAATCATGTGTTTAAATTTTATTTAATAAAGAAAATGTTTGAAGAAAATATTTACAATGAATATTTATAGCTAAGCTGTCAAGGCAACAACAACAACAACACACACACCACAGTATTAAACATTACATATTATGAAATGAGCAGCAGAAATTGAAGCTTTAAAGCAGCAACAATAGTAACCACAACAACAACAACAAAGGGCATTTGCTATATTCGGCTTTTGAAATATGCAACTGCGATTTGCGGTCTGCAGTCGCATCAGCGGCATGCCCAACAACAACAACAGTAACAACAACAACAGTAAGCAATGCCGGAACACAAAAGCAACATTTTACGCTTCAGTGCACAAATTTTCACGCCATCGAGCATGATTTCTGTTTGTGGTTTCTTCTTTAAGCGACAAACATTTCTGCGCTTTCAAAGTGACAAAAGAAAACAACAACAAAAATATACAGAAATACAAAAATACATAAATACTAAAAAAGCAACACAGAAGAGGAAAGAAAAATTCAAACTATGATAAACATTTTAAGGCATTTGCCAAACGACCACAAACGACAAGAATGCAATTTTGTGCTGCAAAAAAATATGCCTTTTGGTTTGTATGTGTGTGTGTGTGTGTGTGTATGTCACGAAAAGAAGGTCGCATTAAAATGTTTCCAAAAATTCGCTTCATGTTTCCACAACAAGCAACTGCAATGCATTGCAAGATGGCACGATAAATGCAAAGCGGGCATGCCAAGAGGCAACAGAAAAGTGGGAAATCAAGTGAACAGTGAGGAAAATTCAATTTCGCCTGTGCTTAACCTCAGCGACAAAATGATAATTTATGAGTGTTTTCCTATTTTCACGACGAACATTTTCGCGCACTGCCAAAAACAAGCAAACGTAATACGACAAGAAGAAGAGGAAGCACAAACGCATATAAATGGAAGAAAAATAGTTGCACATTAGTAAAAGTAAAGAAGTTTGGTTTGTTGGATTGGTGGCGAAAGAGGCGAAAATCAGCGTAGAAATTTTCTTTCAATTACAAAACGGCGCCAAACGGTAATACGAAAATAAAAGTGTGATGTTGTTGTTGCTGTTACTCGAACGACAACTCTATGCAACATGAACACCAAATTAGAAAAAAGTAGAAAAACGCAGCAAACATTTTTGGAGCGAAACTTAACATTTAAATAGCGTTTGCGCCACTGTATAAAATGCTACGTGAAAACTTTCAACACGAATTTCTTCTGAATATAAATTGTAAGCCATTAAATTTGCATCGACGTTGACTGCAAATTTGTCTGCATTTTCACTTAAATGCAAAGCAACAAAAGCTAAAGTAATAAAAAAAGGTAAAAATAAAAAAATCAAATTTAAGCTTGCATACTTTCAAGCGCGTTGAGAATATCAGAAAAAAGAAAAGAAAAGAAAACGATTTGACAGATTAATTTTATCTGAGATTTACCAAAATTAATTATCAAGCAATTTTTTAACATGAAGCTCAAACTGAAATCAAATGAAACTAAAACAAGAAGAAATTGAAAATAAATTTACATTGCTTTGAGTTCCGGAACGCGCAATTTTAAAGTAATTTATTCGTTTTTATTTATTTTTTCTTTTTTTTAAACCAACTTCATTAATTCAAGTGTTGCTTTGCCGAACTTAGCTTGTTTAACTCAAGCCGACTTCAATGATTCGAAAACAGTCATTATCCTTTTAAATAAGCACGGTGTAAGTATAATAATCCAAAGTCATGACGAGTCACTGTCAACGGTACATGGCACAACATACAGTCAAGCTTACACTAAAAAAAATCGCTGTTTGCAAGACAAGCTGTTTGTTGAATAAGCACAGAAATCCGCAAAATATGAACGATCGTTCGAAAATACGATCCCACTTAAAAGAGGAAGCCTTACTGTTCTCACACCTACTTAAGACATCTTTATATAAAAAATACAACAAATTTTTTTATTTGTAATCCAAAACGGATCATTCCCATGGCCCGAATTCGAACTCATGACTTCTTATATAAAAATGAGCACGAATTGATCTTAAACTAAACACATTAAAAAAAACCACGACGTTCCTGAAATGTGAAAGATGGTCTGTAAACAGCCATTCTTAATAATAAATATCGGATTTACTTATTCAAGAAATTTGCTTTGTTTTGTACGCATTTCGTAATTGTTTGAAAGAAATTTTTTTAAGTGTAACAAATAAAGTAAATTTTATTTATGTGCTTTCTTTTTTTTTGTCTCTGTACGAAGCGACATTTTATTTCATTGCTGCTGATGTTAATATCACTCGTTCGCATTGCCATTGAATCCTTTTTCATAATGATTTCGCATGACAGCTAACCAGACAAAAACAACAATAATAATTCCATTTTACAATCACAGAGCGCCGAGGCAGTCGACGGGTTGTGTGTTGAGCCATACCGAAATAGCTACAGACACAAAGCACACCCAAGCTACAACGCAACCAATATAAACATTTTGTGTTAACGGATACGGAAGTTAGTTCACTGCTTTCAGTATCTTATTTGTTGCTGCTCCCATCATAAAACTCGATTACACAGCAAAGTATCTACAACATATCTAGCTTGTCTAGTCTTAACAACTCAACTCGCTTCGCTTTGCAATGGCCACTGTATGCGAGCGCATTGCATACTTTCGTGCGCAAGTCGTAGACAAACGCAAGACTTCTGTGCCAAACTGCAGCAAGCAGACGAAGTAAAATTTGCAAAAATAGAAATTACAACAAGACTAGCTAAACATTTGTTACGTAACAATCTTCTCGTTGATTTTGGCAAGTGTCGTTGAGTTACATTATTTATTTGTGGCATAAATTTGTGGCGCAACAACAAACCGCAGTATTATCATTTTAGCACACGCGTGCTTGGTTGCACAAAGTTGAAGCGGCACAAAGCTGATTTGTTTGTTTTAATTTTTCAGCTTATCTGACATACTTTATTGTACACCATATATTTTTCATGCAAGCCTAAAAGTAAACAACACTATTTTGCGCAAGTCAAAGAAAAGAGCACAATTTTCACTTTACTGTCCTTGTAACTCTTGCCAAGTATTTACATCAAAATATGTCGTAATATGCGCATTGCTGCGCCAAAAAACATGCAATAAAATGTTGAATTTTTATGTTGCATGCCACGCATGTACACATATAAATGTCTGTCAGTGAAGCGTGCGAAAATCTTTAAGTTTTTGACTGTTTAAAAGAACTTTTGGTAATCTGTTTTTCTTTATAATAGGAAAAAATGTGTGTAGGCATGACTTTGGACAAAACATGATAGCAAATATTACTCAACATTAACGTTTACTTTATGGCTTCTGAAAGCTAAAAATAAATTTTATTGAAAGTCATAACTTTTAAAAGAAAAATTAAAGAAAAAAATAATTTTATTTGCAAAAAAGAAAAAAGGAAGCAAAATAAATAAAAACAAAATCATCTAAAACACTTTCCTAATACGGTCAAAGACTTATTCAAGCATAAATTATCGCTTGTCACGAGCATAAAACCAAACTTAGTCAAACAAAGCAAACAGTTGAGGAAACCGCAACTAGACAAAGCGCTTTATTTTGTTTCTGCTTTTTCGCTTTTGCGTAGAAAAACAAAATGTTTTTGCACTTATCGCAAGAGCAAAAGTTTCAAAATAAAAAGTCAAGTGTCATTGAGGCGTAACCAAAAATTAAACAAGACAAAAGCAACAAAGACAAATTAAAAAAAAAATAAAATAAAAATAACAACAAAAAGTTTTTATATAATAATAAAGTTAGTCAACGGAACGCATAAAAGGAAGGCGACCGTCTGAGCAAACGCGCAGTAAGCAAAAGGGCAGCCCACAATCAGCAGCAGAAGTGCCAAACAGAAGTTGAAGTGAAGACTTCACTTGCATTTTCGAAGGCGTTTCAGGACGAGTGGCCGACAGCAACAACACATAAAACAAAAAACAAAAACAAATGGCGGCTGCGGCGGCCACAAGACGGCGAGTGACCATAGGGCAGAGTAGGCAACATTGGCTCTGCTTTGTGTGTCTAACATGTGCCTGCCTCTTCGCACTGTTAGACACCAGCAGTAGCAGCAAAGGAGGCGGCATCAGCGCAGCTGCAACAGTGTTGAAGTATGAACAGGGCGTTGGATTAAATGATAATGGAAATGTTGCTGGCGTAGGCGACCAAGCAGTTGTCATCGGTGCGTATTTGGGCAATGATGCCGCAACTGATTTACAAGTGGCCGCGAGCGACAAACACGAGAAGGAAGATGAGGAGGAGGAGGAGGAGGAAGAGTCCAGCGAAGAAGAGCATAGTGAAGATTATAAGAAGCATGGTGAGAAATCGGAAAAGGGACACAAGCATGCTGAACATAAGGAGAAGGGCGAAAAGGGTCATCATGACAAGGAGGGCAAAAAGGGTGAGGACGAAGAGGAGCACAAACATGAAAAGAAGCACAAACATGAAGAAGGCCATAAGAAGAAGCATAAAAAGGGTGAAAAAGGTGAGAAGGGTCATGAATTCGAGGACCATGGTTCATATAAGAAGGGTCACTCAATAAAGGGCAAACATAATGTGCACAAATTGAATGAGGATAAGAAGGAGAAAAAATACTACGATGAGGATCATGTCGAAGGTGGTGAGGAGAAATATGGCGGTTTTGAAGAGGGCAAGAAACATAAAAAGGGCGGACACTACAAAAAGGGTGAGCACAAGAAGGGCGGACACGAGGAAAAGTATGGCAAAAAGAAACATGGCAAAAAAGGATACAAGAAGAAGGGACACAAAGGCCACAAGAAAAAGCACGAAGAGAAAAAGAAATGGGAACATGAGAAGAAACACGGCAAGAAGGGCGGCGAGGAAAACAAAAAGAAATGGCACAAATCGGAGAAGAAGGCCAGCGAACATGATGGCGGACACGATCATCACGGCTGGTAGCCGACAACCGACTAGCGACAAGAAACAAATATGGCAGCGCGTGAAAAAGGAGTATAAGTTTAGTTTAAAACACAGTTGACAGTTGGCACACAAGCAAAAGTATTTATAACATCTTCTTACAATAAACATTTGATAAAGCATCAAAGCACACGCACACTCATGCAATTTGGCGTGGCAAGTCAAAATGTATTGGTTTTTTTTTCTTGGTAGCTCTTGATTTCTGATTTGATTATATACAATATTTCACACATAATCGTGTACTGCTTCAACCTGCCGCCAAACCCCGTGCTGGCTCAACAAATGTGTGCCCAAAAGCACAAAAGTAATTAGTAACCAAAGGCGCTCGTTCATACGCTTCACCACCACTGACCGGAAGCGGAAATGTAATATGATTAATTGCTGGCATATGCATTAGTCTGTATCAGCTTATGTGTACACACATATGTATCTGTATGTGTATGTGTATAAGTGTAAGTGTGCACGCCTAAAAGTTCAACACATTTGACTGCACACATTCGACGTGGCAAAGGTTAATTACGCCAAACGACAGTAAAGCTTTTCATTTATCCTTCTTTTACTTGCCTGCCAACACTGTTGTTGTTGTTGTTGTTATTTTTGCCTTTGCCGTTGCCGTTGTTATTTTCGGTCTGCTATTCGCTTGAGTTATTATTATGGCAAATAACTACAAGAAGATTTATAAAATATGTTGCAGCCATTAAGCTCAATATGATGATGTACAAAATGCCAAGACTCAAGTCTTTTGCATAAAACCAAGCAACATTTTACTACGCAGCGTTTGTGTTCGTGCAAGCTTATTGAATGGCTGCGTCGGTCGGTTATGCAATACAATAAGTGTACGTATTTGCTGCTAACGATGTTATGTGAACGAGATGTTTGTTATTATTGCCAAATGAGCAGCACACAAACGAAGTTCTGCATGCTAAAAACCAATTTCCGATGATCTTAAGTAAAAGTACAGTGATGGTCAAATTAAACGAACAAAACTTCCGATTTTTATAGACACAAAAATAGTGTTCTCCAACGATAAAACATTTAATTGGTTGATCATTTAATGCTATGACATTTACTATCAATAAATATGATATGAGCTCAAAACAATTATTTAAGCATGTCTGTGTCTGGATTTGCCAGCTCTTGTGTATAACAACTGCACAGGTAATGTTGGCCTGCAAACACGTGCTCACACACACAGTTGGCCTAAACCGACGCATTATAGCCATTTACAATATTTGTTATACTCAGTTATTGTTTTCCGTCTGAATACTCAAGCTGAAGCTGAAGCTCATGCACGCCTGACTGACTGACTGACCGGCTAGCTGGCAGACCCATGACTTTAGCTCTCGCTGTTTTCCCACATGACCAATGGGCAAATGCATTAGCTAAAGTACTCGGCAGCTGCACAACAGCAACAGCACCACTGAGTGGCTTAAAGAGTCGTGTACGAAACGATTCTGTTGGTGAAACAAGCGCAGGGTTGTGTAATGGCAGCACAGACAAGCAAGCAAAAGCAGCAATAACAAACTAAGAGATCATAATTCACATAGCTTGGCTAATAATTCAGTTAGGTTGAAATGCACAACAAACACACATGCACACATGCACACATGCCACAAATTATACCAAGGCCAATATAGACAACAACAACAACAGCAACAGAAAACATGCACGCAAATATTAACAGAGAGCAACGTGCGTTCTCGCTTGCACATGATGCACGCTCCTTTTATAGTTTTAAAGGATTTTCAATGTACTTGCAAATTAGTTTAATCCTTTGTGTTTACGAAAAGTTATTGTTTTGCCATATTTTGGTCTCTGACAAGAGCAAAGTCTGTCTGTGTGTGTGTGTGTGTGTGTGTGTGTGTGTGTGTGTGTGTGTGTGTGTGTGTGTGTGGCAAAGTGCATGAAAGAGATGTGTGTGAAAAAATGTGTGTGTTAGTGTGTGTGTGTGTGTGTGTGTGCGTGAGTGTTGATGGTAGTTTTATGCTTTTACTCTTTGAGTCATGCCTCTTGAAAATGCATTTAATTTCCATACATATTTTTGTATAAGCGCACGTATGTGTTTGTTTGTATTAATTTGCATATTTACTGGAAAACACTTTTCATTATTTGCTGCAGCTATTTGTATTCCTTTTTGTTTGTTGTTTACTTTTCATTGTTGTTCTTGTTATTATTATTAATTTAAATGCTCGCAACGTTTGCTGCTTTTCTTCCCATTTGTTTGTTTATTTGTGTGTGTGTGTGTGTGTGCATTGGTGTGCCATAAATTATTTCATTGTGGATACTTTTAAACCATTAACCAGAAATTATCTATGCAAATAGTCGTTGTCATTGCATTCTCATAATTAAGTTTATTTGGCAAAAGCTAAGAGTGCAAAAGTTCTCGAAACGAATCAATATGCATGAAGCAACTTTTAACATTTCCTTAGAAGACATCATCTATATGGCTACTCCTCCTCTGTTATTAAACAGGCGAAACCGAATGCACGCTAAACAATTCATTTATAAATATTTAAAAATGAAGTTAACAGTAAAGACAAATCCATTAATTGCATCTAATGAGTCTCAAATCCATTACTAGAATGCATACGTAATTAGACTTATCAACATGTCAGGCCAAACAAATGAAAGCGTTGAAATTATTAACGTCATATAGACGACTAATGAGTGCGGCAACATTACGGCAGCTCATTGCAGTAATTCGAGTGTAAATTATTAAATTGCAAATGGTTTTGGCTGCACGATTGCAATGAACTCAACAGATACAACGCAGATAAAGATGCTCAACACAAACGGACATAATAGCCAGCCAGTCAGCCTGTCAGCTAGTCCGCCAGTTATAGCATGGCCATGCGTGTGTTGGCTGCCTAAAATTCATGTGGGCGGAAGTGGCAACAACACAGATACACACACACACACACACAGACACACAGACACATTCACAGTGATGCAATTAGCTGCACTCGTAAATATGCCACATGCACTAATGCATCAATGAATATGTCAATGAGCGTCGAATTATACGCTTCAAGCTATAAGAGTAATAAAGCGATGCAGAGTGAGCGAGTGAGCGAGTGAGAGATGAAGGGACAGTAAAATATCTGCACTCAATTCAACAGCAACTGCAATACAAATGTAAATTTTACCCTTTAATGGTGACCTTTGTGCGAATGCACACCATTTTGCGAAACTTACAATGCACCAACAGTGACTTTCAGCTGAGTGTCAGATGAAAACGTTGGACAAGTTAATGCGACTGCATTCATTTATTCCCATTGAGCCTGATGATGCAAGGCTAACTGTGCATATCACAGGATATATTTGAGCAATGCCAACATGGTCGAAGGCTCCTTGTCGCGTTGCGATATTTCAGTTAATTTATTGCGACGCCATTTATGCGTGCATACGACAAATTGCGACTCAGCTCACTGTGCGTGCGTGCGTGAGTGCGTGCGTTGGCATGCGTCTCATTGGACATTGGCTCTAATATGTAAATTGAAAATTATTTCGAAACGCATCAAGATTATATAGCCAGACTGATCATTATCCTTACTGCGTGTCTACAGGCATATGAATAAATTATAAGTTAGGCAAACAAAAACGTATTTCACGTTGTAAGTAGTTTCTGTTTTCAAGTGCACTTGCAAAGGCAAAGAGTTTAACAAACAACTTTTCGATATGTAATATTTTAAATGTCATTTCTAACTGATGAAATAATAACAATTGAATTTGCATATGCAACTGCTAATTAAATGTATATAGTTTATGATCATTTGAGCACACGAATTGTTTATATTAAGCAAATAGGCAAATATTTGTAGGCAGACAAGCAAATAGAACACAATTGGCCAATCCCAATTTGAAATGGTATAGTTGTAATGGATTTGAACATGAATAGTCTTTGCCAGTTGTCTAACTAACTGGCAATAATAATATTACCAACAGCAGCAGCATGCTACAAAGCACATGATACAGAAGAGCTGTCGGCTGAAATCTAAGAGCGCCTTTCGAGTGTTTGTCAACTTTTTGATCTAACTTACTTCAGAGCATTTAGTCATGTGTTTTAGGCGCTTGAATGATAAAATCCTCTTATGGAAATTATGGTCAAAAATATGAAACTTTTCTGGGGGAAATAACAGTTGACCCTTAACAAAACTCTGGATTGCCAATGTGTAAAATATGAATAGTAACTCTCGAATTGATAAACAACTTTTTATACATATCATTTATAAGCTAAGACTTAATCGTCTCTTGTCTTAATTACCAAACAAAAACCAAAAAATAAAAACCATTTAACATCATTTAATTTCCGCAAACGTGGCACTTAATTAGTATGCCAAAACTGCAAACTTTACAAGAAAATGCTAATTAAAAGTTCTTTGGCATATCCTTAATTGCTTCAATGAGTATCGAAAGAAGTCAAAGGCCAACTGCGAATTTCAGCTCTCGAGTTCGCTGTTGTTGTTAGTGTCATCAACTTTGTCTCTGGCAAAATTTGTTTGCTAAACTCTCGAGAGCATCAGCAATTGAGCTGCTTCAAAATCACGACTACTTTGGCTTAAATAAGTAAGTGCTTGAAGTGTTGCTTCTTGGTGCTTAAGTTATTACTGAAGCGTGCACATATACATATGTATCTATGTATGCATGTAAGACTACTTAATTATGCAAAAACAAAATTCAAATGCAACGCAATGTTAAGAAAGTTGATATGTTGGCAAAATTTAATTTCTATTAAGCAATCAATTTTTTTTTTAATTTTCATATAATAACATTAATATATATAAGCTTTATTGCATATAAAAAAAAATTGTATACAAATTGGATTGTTTCAATTCAAGTTTTTTTTTATTTCTCATACTCCTGCACTAATTCCAAGTTAGGTTTTACTCAGCAATTAACGAATTTTTATCAATGTTCTCTCATGCTTTTTACCTGAGCCAATTAAACAATGAAAACTGAGTTGTTTTTTTTTTTTTGTTGGTCAAACATTTTTGTTTACATTCCCTTTTCATTTTTATTCCTTCTCTTTTTGCAATTCCTGGTTCAATTACATGTTGAAAACCTGCAGCACAAAAAACAACATGGTCATTTTCATTTTAGTTTTTTTTTTCTCTGTTTCATTTTTATTTACTATATGCTCATCATTATTGTTTTATTTTTTTTTGTTTTTGCATTTCCAATACTTCGTAATTGGTTATTTTTGCATGAGTTCTTTGACTCGATTTGAAGAGGCTCCTGTACGGCAAGAGTTGCAACAATTATAATAAAAACAACAATAAAAGGCAACCATTTCTAAAAGACAATAAAAGAAATTTATTTTCCATTAAAATCTTTGCGAATCCAAGCCAAGCAAACAATCATTCACACTAGCGAACAAGATGTTTCCTATTATGCTATATACTTTTCAGAATATTTGTATATATGTACGTTTAATAATAATTTTTATTATTAAACTAAACATTAGACAATTGAATAAAATGTTGAAAAAACGATCCCTGAGCCACTTCATTTTCGCTGAGCCGAAACGATCGTTTCATTAAAGAGCAAGAGCGCCAAACTTTTAAATCGCCAAGTCGTCACTTGATGCTAAAGCTTTCTCTCTTTCAGTGACCGCACCGCTCTCACTCTATAAACAATAAGATACATAAAAATGTCATTTCTTTCTATATTCAATTCTCCTCACCTCGTCTTGATTCTTTGAACACTTAGGCGAATGTGCTTGCAAATCACGGACATCATTTTTGCACTCCGGACAGTACTCAGACGCTATATCAACACATTTAGGACGTTTATTTGCGTGTCGCCACAACCCGTAATTTTTCTCCTTCTTACAGAATGGACATTTGCCACTACAAATACAGTAATGCACTTAATTTGTTTTTGTTATACATATGTGTGTCTATAACACAAACCTTGGTCCCACCACATAACATTTTCGCTTCAAAGAATCTTCCACCCGTGGAAATTGTTGCTCAAGACTATTGATTAGCTTATCCAAATCAATTCGATCTTTCGGCGACTTGAACTCAATCACATTTACTGCAGACTTCAAATTTGTAATATTGCTTAAATAATCGGATACAATTTCATCGTTCGATTTTGGTGCATCTGAATCTGAAGCCATTCCTACAAATAAATATTTTTTGTATCGTTCACAAGCTGGATGACTCACTTTTTTGCGTCTTAATACCAGTGCCTCTGCAAGCAAACTGTTTTCTTGTCTGGTTTGTATTCTGTTGCTTCGAATAGCCTTCAATCATTTCGAGAGAATGCGAGAACAACTTGTATAAAATTCCCAAACCTAAATGATCGCTCAGAGCGCTATGTACGCGATGTACCGGCCGCATATACAAAATTCAACTTATACGAAATTCTATTTTTATACTCTTCACGAAGTGAAAAGTATTATAGTTTTGTCACGAAGTTTGTAACAGCCAGAAGGAGGCGTGGCCGCCTATACAAAGTATATATATTCTTGATCAGGATGACAAGACGAGTTGATATAGCCATGTCCGTCTGTCCGTCTGTCCGTCTGTCTGTATGTATGCAAACTCCTCCCTCAGTTTTGAAGCTATCGACCTGAAACTTTGCACAGACCCTTGTATTTTATTACGATGACACATTGGTCGGAACCAGCGAGATCGGACCACTGGAACTGGTAGCCACCATACGAAAAGAAGAAGAAAAAAAAATTTCAATCGTTGTATGAAAAACTTTTTTGTTTTCCAAGATAGAGCGCTGAAATTATACCAGTGGTGAACAACCGTAGCCAGGCTAAATGCCTGAAAATTTCATTGAGATCGGAATACTGGAACTGGTACCTGCCATACAAAATGAAGAAGAGGAAGAGAAACAAAGTTTAAATCGTTGTATGGGAAACTTTTTTATTTCTGAAGATAAAGTGCTGAAATTTAAAAAGTAGTAAGTAAGTGTCACCAGATCAAATGCCTGCAAGTTTCATTGAGATCGGACTGCTGGAACTGGTACCTGCCATACAAAATGAAGAAGAGGAAGAGAAGCAAAGTTTAAATCGTTGTATGGGAAACTTTTTTGTTTCTGAAGTTAGGCTGCTGAAATTTCAAAAGTAGTAATTTAGTGTCACCAGATCAATTGCCTGTAAGTTTTGTTGAGATCGGACTACTGGAACTGGTACCTGCCATACAAAATGAAGAAGAGGAAGAGAAACCAAATTTAAGTCGTTGTACGGAAAACTTTTTTGTGTCTTAACTAATCGACTCTAAACTTCATACTTTTGTTGATAATGTGGCTTAAAAGCTATTTTGATATCAAAATGGGCGTGGCACCTCCCACATATGACCAAAACCAAAAGTTCCTATATATCTGGTACTCAATGAGGTATAACAACGAAAACTGATCTGTAGGCTATGTGGACAAAAAGAAATAAGATTCCAAAAATAAAATGGGTGTACCACAAAAAGTGTCGTGAAGAGTATACATCTTCGGCAAGGCCGAAGATAACGTCCTTACTGGTTTATACTCTTCACGAAGTGATAAGTATTATAGTTTTGTCACGAAGCTTGTTACACCCAGAAGGAGGCGTGGCCGACTATACAAAGTGTATATATTCTTGATAAGGATGACAAGACGAGTTGATATACCCATATCCGTCTGGATGTCTGTCCGTTTGTCTGTTGGTATGCAAACTCCTCCCTCAGTTTTGAAGCTATCGTCATGAAATTTTGTACAGACCCTTGTATTTTACACATTGGTCGGAACCAGCAAGATCGGACCACTGGAACTTGTAGCCACCATACGAAAATAAGAAGAAAAAAATTTCAATTGTTGTATGAAAAACTTTTTTGTTTTCCAAGATAGAGTGCTAAAATTATACACGTAGAAGTAAACCGCAGCATACCAAATGTCTCAAAGTTTCATTAAGATCGGACAACTGGACTAGTACTTGCCATACAAAATGAAGAAGAGGAAGAGAATCAAGTTTAAGTCGTGGTATGGAAAACTTTTTTGTTTTTTAACTAATTGTTTTGAAACTTCATACTTATTTTCATAGTGTGGCTTAAAAACTATTTTGATATTATTATGGGCGTGACACCGCCCACATATGACCAAAACCAATAATTTCCATATATGAGGTATAACAACGAAAATTGGTCTGTAGGCTATGTGGACAAAAAGAAATAAGATTCTAAAAATAAGATAGGTGTACCACAAAAGAGTATACATCTTTGGCAAGGCCGAAGATAGTGTCCTTACTGATTATACTTAAAAAACTGTCAAAACTGACAAAAAAACTGCATCGATTTAAAATTTTTTTGGGAGTAGCCACAGAATCTACCTACTCAACGCATATTCGGTTATGAAAGCAAAAAGCGGTTTAAAAAAATTTAAATTTTTCATATTTTTACATGTTTCTCCATTGGTGGCCATTTTTTATTTATTTAGCCCAAATTTTTGTAGGGTTTTATCAATTACAATTTTTACTTGCATTTTACAAATATCCTTATGCAAAAAGACATTATATAAATAAAATAATATCAATATTAGCAAAGCACCAAAAAGCAAATTACGCCATTCCACTGGAACATATGGAACTTTTTTTTTCTGGGAACGCGTTGCTAACTTCACGGAGGTATTCAAGTTTGTCTTGATCTGCTTTTCTTTTTTAGGCTGTAAACAAGAATAAGATACATAAAATTTTATTGCATTCTATATTTAATTCTCCTCACCGTGTCTTTAATCTTGGGACACTTAGGCGAATGTGCTTGCAAATCACGGACATCATTATTGCACTCCGGACAGTACTCAGACGCTACATCAACACCTTCAGGACGTTTTTTGCAAGATTTTGCGTGTCGCCACAACCCGTAATGTTTCTCCTCCTTACAAAATGGACATTTGCCACTACAAATACAGTAATGCACTTCATTTGTTTTTGTTATACAAATGTGTGTCTATAACACAAACCTTGGTCCCACCACATAACATTTTCGCTTCAAAGCATCTTCCACTCGCGGAAATTGTTCCTCAAGATTATTGATTAGCACATCCAAATCAATTCGATCTTTCGGCGAATTGAGCTCAATCGCATTTACTGCAGACTTTAAATTTTTAATAATGCGTAAATAATCGGATACAATTTCATTTTTCGATTTTGGTGCATCTGAATCTGAAGCCATTCCAACAAATAAATATTTTTTGTATTGTTCACAAGCTGGATGACTCACTTTTTTGCGTCTTAATACCAGTGCTTCTGCAAACGAACTGTTTTCATCACTGGCTTGCGTTCGGTTGCTTCGAATGGCGTTCAATCATTTCGAGAAATTGAGAAATGCGAGAACAACTTGTATAAAATTCACAAACCTAAATGATCTCTCAAAACGCTATACATACTGGCCGCAAATACAAAATACAGCTCATACGAAATTCATATGGAGGATATGACAAAGTTACGCCCAAAAGCTTGTGCGTCATTTTTGGTATACACCTCGCTCTCATACACTCCTTGTATTAGAGTTGTTCATACGAATATCGTCACTCTTTTTATTCGAATACTCGTAGTTTCGATGCACCAAGATTCTTCTGAACAATCTTCAAAACTTTTTTATTCATATCTAATTAAGAGGGTTACTACTCTTTTGAAGAGGCTCCGGTTTGACAAGAGTTGCAACAATTATAATAAAACAAATAATAATAGTCAATCATTTTAAAAGACAATAAAAAAATGTATTTTCCATTAAGATCTTTGCCAATCCAAGCCAAGCAAACAATCATTCACACTAGCGAACAAGATGTTTCCTATTATGCTATATATTTTTCAGAATATTTGTATTTACATATGTACGTTTATATATATTTTTTATTATTTTACTAAACATTAGGCGATTGAATAAAAACAAAAAAATTGCGATCCCTAAGCCACTCATTTTCGCTGAGCCGAAACGATCGTTTCATTGAACGGCAAGCGCGCCAAACTTTTAAATCGCCTGATGCTAAAGCTCTCTCTCTTTCACCGCTCTCACTCTCTCTCTTTTTGAGTATATTAAACATTAATTCTTATTTTTATTTAAATTAGTCTTTTCGTTTTTGGGCTGTAAACAAAAATAAGATACATAAAAATGCCATTACTTTCTATATTGAATTCTCCTCACCTCGCCTTTATTCTTTGAACACTTAGGTTCATGTGCTTGCAAATCACGGACTTCATTATTGCACTGCGGACAGTAATCAGACGCTATATCAACATCTTTGGGACGTTTTTTGCAAGTTTTCGCGTGTCGCCACAGCGCTTGATTTCGCACCTCCTTACAGAATGGACATTTGCCACTGCAAATACAGTAACGCACTTCATTTGTTTTTTTATACATAAGTAACGTATTTATAACACAAACCTTGGTTCAACCACATAACATTTTCGCTTCAAAGCTTTTTTAACCTGTGGAAATTCCTCCTCAAGACTATTGATAAGATTATCGAAAACAATTCGATCTTTCGGCGACTTAAACTCATTCACATTTACTGCAGACTTTAAATTTTTAATAATGCGTAAATAATCGGATACAATTTCATCGTTCGATTTTGGTGCATCCGAATCTGAAGCCATTCCAATAAATAAATATTTTTTGTATAGTTTAAAAGCTCGCTGACTCACTGTTTTGCGTCTTGATACCAGTGCCTCTGCAAACAAACTGTTGTCATCACTGGGTTGTGTTGAGTTGCTTCGAATTGCCTTCAATCATTTCAAGAGAGTAAGAAATGCGATAACAACTTGTTTAAAATGCACGTACCTAAATGATCGCTCAGAGCGCTATGTACGCGATGTACGCGTCGATGCGTTCATATCGGCCGCATATACAAAATACGACTCGTACGAGATTCATGTGAATTCAAAAACTTGTTCGCCTTTGTTGATATACACCTCGCTCTCATACACTCTTTGTATTTGAGCAGTTCATACGAATATCCGTCACTCTTTTTATTCGAATAGTTCCGATGTACGAAGATTCTTCTGAACAAACTGAAAATTCTTTTATTAATATCTAATTGAGAGGATTACTACACAAAATTTTTCAATATGCAAAATGATCACTTATCACTGGGCGTGCGCATTTTGCCAATTGCAATATATGTATTGTTTTCTGCCTTTGATCGATCTTGTTGAAATTAAAAAGGGATGTTCTGAAGAAAAAAATCTATCGTGTAGCAAACATGTTTTTTTATTGAAGAATAATATTACAACAATATCGGTCAAATAGTTTTTGAAATATCTTTAGCAAGAGCTTGAAAATATTTTTAATATGGTATCAACATTTCAAAATACATTATATTAAGATTAATTAATTTAAAAATTTTTACAAACAGTTTTTATTTTTTGGTGTGTAATCGTATTTATTTCAATTCATGATCGTTTTTTACCAACTGAATTTAAAGAAAACAACAAATAAAAAAAATAAATAAAAACAAAAATAATAATAAATAATTCATTAAATTAAGTTAAAATAAAATCAAATTAAAAGTGTTTTAAATTTTTGAATGCAATATATGAATTTACAGGTTGATTCTTTTATGTCAATAACTAAATATTTGTACTGCATATGACTGTCTCGGAAATTTTAAATGCACGTATTTCTGTATGCACATAACCTACATAAAAGGGGTTTGTACGTTTGCCATGAAGTTCGTCATGAATGGAACAAATTCGTCGACAAGAGGTTAAACCATTCATACAAATTTATGATGTTATATTAAAATATATATGCATGTATATATAATTTTCAATTCATTTAAAGCAACTCCAATTTTTTTTTGCATCAAGTTGACAGCTATTTTTCTGAAGTATACACAAAACGCGATCGAAAGCTCAAGATAAAGTCAAAACGTTCGATTCAACATCATAAAGCTTTTTTAAAGCACGAGCTAATTGATTCTCTCACTCTTTCTCTCTCACCAACTTTGTTCGATATCAGCTTATCTCTCTCACACTCATTTTTGTACCATTTCTATCTAACGATCATTTATACAAATGTTTATTAAGCTTATGTTCTGTGGAATCGGCTTGAACATAGGGTAGGAACATTAGTTTTCCATAACGGTAACGTTGCCAGCTTGCTCTAAGTTTAAAAGCTTACCCATTAAAATGTTCGAATTTCGAATTTAACAGTGAAATGAAAATAGCGGATCGTCAAATAGCGGGTTCAGAGTTCTGTTGGAGTTGAGCAGCGTTCGCAACACAACGCGAAGACCGTAAACGGAGTGACGAAATAACATACAAAAAGAAAAAAGTAGGCAAAAAGCATTTATTTTTTTATCACACGCAAAGCAGCAACGGCTGTACTAATTAATTGATTTGTGGAAGTTTTCCGTAACTGAACGGTAAATATGCGAATAAAAACTATTGAAAATGCAATAAATATTAAATAAAACAAAAAACTAAATAAATAAAGTCAAAAGTCATTAGATAATTGCGCAAACAAAAGCGGGCGGAGAAAAAGATAAAAAGAAAAAAAAAATTGCTGAAGTGGTAACGCGGCAGTAAGAGTCACGACGTAGTTGAAACAAGTTCACTCGTAAAATAATTTACAAAACAAAAAGAAGAAACAACATTTTAAACTATTTTAATTTAAAAAGTGTAAGAAAAACCGCTTGAAAATAAAAAATAGTGCAATTTATTCTGGCAAATTGTCTGCCTTGTCAGCTGACCTCCAAAGCAATGCTAGTCTTGTGATTGAAAGTCGGCCGCATATCGAACATATGTGACAAAACAGCATTGAATTACTTTTATTAATACTAAAAGCAATTATTTAACTACAAAAACAAATTCTCAAATACAATTTCAATATGGTGGCCAAGCAATTCACTTGTCTTTGCGCATATTTTGATTTTACACTTTCTTAATTCTTCGTCAGCTGACATGACAGTAGTCTTGTGATCAACGTCAAAACGAATTGTCAAAGTTTCGAACTCGAATTTTTTACATGCATTTTAGCGGTAGAGAAAAAGAGATGAAACGATTGTCTACATGAAACAAACATGAGCGATCTTTGAATAATTTTTTTTCAACAGCATTTTTTAAGAATATCTTGTTCTAAACAAAATTTAGTTGGAATTTATTTATATTTATTTTTCATACATTCAATTACATATATGGATAATGTACTTCGCAATCACGCATTATTAAAGCCACAAGCTTTGCTTTAGCGTTGGAAGTTCGAAGTTGATCAGAAAAAAAGCTTTGTCACGTGAAACGAAAGCTTTTTTGCTGATTTTTTATAGTTACAAATTTAGTTAAGGGAGTTAATAGCGGAGTAAGAGTTTAAAAACTTCAGTGAATACAGTGATCTTTCATAAATAAAAAGGTTTAATTTATAAATTGTGTTATTCAAATATTTATTTTTGCTGTCGAACCTAAGCCACAGAAGGCAAAACGTCAGCTGACTGCACGCCTCATACATTCGTTTGATAAGAAACCTTATGAGCAAAGATAAAAAAAGAACGATTGGAATTATTTAACTGTTTCTATCTTTTCCAGTTAAAAACAATACAACAAAATGTCCAATTTGAAGCGTTTTGATGATGAGGAGCGTGAGTCCAAATACGGGCGCGTCTTCGCTGTCTCTGGTCCTGGTAAGTTGCACAATCGAAAAAATGTAACTGATCACTAATATACAAATTTCTGTTTTTTTTTTTTTTTGTATCAATCCCAATATAGTCGTTACCGCTGAGTGTATGGCTGGCTCTGCTATGTACGAGTTGGTGCGTGTCGGGTACTCTGAGTTGGTCGGTGAGATCATTCGTCTTGAAGGCGATATGGCCACCATTCAGGTATACGAAGAAACTTCAGGCGTCACTGTCGGTGATCCCGTCTTGCGTACAGGCAAACCTTTATCGGTTGAGTTGGGTCCCGGTATTATGGGCAGCATTTTTGACGGTATTCAGCGTCCACTGAAGGACATTAACGAATTGACAAATTCCATCTATATACCAAAGGGTGTCAATGTACCCGCGTTGACACGCACTCAGGCTTGGGAATTTAATCCCTTGAATGTTAAGGTCGGTTCACACATCACCGGTGGTGATCTGTACGGTTTGGTACACGAAAACACCTTGGTTAAGCACAAGATGATCGTCAATCCACGCGCAAAGGGTACAGTCCGCTACATTGCGCCCACTGGCAACTACAAGGTCGACGATGTTGTACTCGAAACTGAGTTCGATGGTGAGATCACCAAACACACTATGTTGCAAGTGTGGCCTGTGCGTCAACCACGTCCAGTAACCGAAAAATTACCTGCCAATCATCCACTTTTGACCGGTCAGCGTGTTTTGGATTCACTTTTCCCCTGTGTACAGGGTGGTACTACCGCCATTCCCGGTGCTTTCGGTTGCGGTAAAACTGTCATTTCACAGGTGTGAATGAGAAAACGAATAACTAATGATGAACTATACTCAATACAATTGTTTTTTTAGGCGCTTTCCAAGTACTCTAACTCCGATGTCATCATCTACGTCGGTTGCGGTGAACGTGGTAATGAAATGTCTGAGGTATTGCGTGATTTCCCCGAGTTGTCTGTTGAAATCGATGGCGTCACTGAGTCTATCATGAAGCGTACCGCACTGGTCGCCAACACATCCAACATGCCTGTCGCTGCTCGTGAAGCCTCTATCTATACTGGTATCACACTCTCTGAATATTTCCGTGATATGGGTTACAACGTGTCCATGATGGCTGATTCTACCTCTCGTTGGGCTGAAGCGCTTCGTGAAATTTCGGGTCGTCTCGCTGAAATGCCAGCCGATTCCGGCTATCCAGCTTACTTAGGCGCACGTCTGGCCTCCTTTTACGAACGTGCTGGTCGTGTTAAATGTATGGGTAACCCTGAACGTGAAGGTTCGGTTTCAATTGTCGGTGCTGTATCGCCACCTGGTGGTGATTTCTCCGATCCCGTTACATCGGCTACTCTTGGTATTGTACAAGTGTTCTGGGGTTTGGATAAGAAACTTGCGCAACGTAAGCATTTCCCTTCGATCAATTGGTTGATATCCTATTCGAAATACATGCGTGCACTGGATGATTTCTATGACAAGAACTTCGCCGAATTCGTGCCATTGCGTACCAAGGTCAAGGAAATCCTACAGGAGGAAGAGGATTTGTCTGAAATTGTGCAGCTTGTCGGTAAGGCTTCTCTGGCCGAAACCGATAAAATTACACTTGAGGTCGCCAAATTGTTGAAGGATGATTTCTTGCAACAGAATTCATACTCCTCATATGATCGTTTCTGCCCATTCTACAAGACCGTCGGCATGTTAAGAAACATGATCGCTTTCTATGATATGGCGCGTCACTCCGTCGAATCGACCGCACAATCCGAGAATAAAATCACATGGAATGTCATTCGTGAGGCAATGGGCAACATTATGTACCAATTGTCCTCAATGAAATTCAAGGTTAGTTTGAACAAACATGCCAATACATTTAAACGTTATTACTGACAATTTACCTTTATTCATATAATAGGATCCAGTCAAGGATGGCGAAGCCAAGATCAAGGCCGATTTTGAGCAATTGCATGAAGATCTGCAGCAAGCCTTCAGAAACTTGGAAGACTAAATTCGGTTTATTGTATCCATTTTCCCCACGCTACGGCTTTATTTTTAAACTAATCTTATAATTGTTATGTAGTTTATTTAAAACGTTGCAAAAGAACTTAAAAGTGTAAAACTTTTCTGGATTCCAACAGCGCAAAAAGACAACAAAAACAATCTGTTTGTAAAGTGCAAAAACAAAAAACAGCATTCCATATTTCGGTCAAATTTTAAACGCTCTTTCTGTTTAGTTTCTAATATTTTTTTCTTTCGATTTTTAATTAAAACTCGTTTTAAAAAAACGTTTTCTAAAATGATTGAAGAACAAACATTCCGGCCGTATTTAATAGTTGTATACCAGCTATAATAATAACAACGAGAACTCTTGTATGTCCTAAAAGTACTTCCTCCTGTGTGTGTGCGCCAACAAACATCCTAATGCACGCA
Source organism: Phortica magna (assembly GCA_037044515.1). Taxonomy (NCBI): domain Eukaryota; kingdom Metazoa; phylum Arthropoda; class Insecta; order Diptera; family Drosophilidae; genus Phortica; species Phortica magna. Next base: position 4,608 of record JBAMBP010000846.1, on the reverse strand, counting down.
CACACAAATACACGTAAAGTTAAAGGCACACACAAACACGCACAGACATATGCATGCATACATAGTATTATTGTTTAACTAAATTCTTGTTTATTTGTCAAAAAAAAAAATTAGTCTTGTTTTTCTCTCTTTGTTTGTTAAATTTATGTAAATATTTAAACAATGAAAACTTAAAAAAAACACATTTAATCTACAAATAAAGTGTACAACCAATACATTTAATGTAATTGAAACTTATTTTCTCCACACGGGTTTTTCATTATTATTGTATAATTACTATTTATTTTTTTGTTAAAGTTTATTTAACATTTGTTTTGAGTCTTGAATATGAACAATCGTTTTTTTCGTTATTTTGGTTCGGCTCACGAAAACGCTCTCTCTCTCTCTCTGGACACCAGCAAAACCTCGGCTTGTGACCGTTGATACCTATTGACTCCGCCAAATTTACAGCTCAAACAATACATAAGATACCTTTATACTGATCACTAAATTATGTATATGTGCTATGAGCGCTGTATTCCACTGTAACAAATTTTAGTTATAAGCATAGTTAGTAATGAGGGTAAATTTTTGGCAATTCTAAAATGACGTAAGCCGGTTATCATGAATTCATTGAAACCAAAATTCATAAGTTATCCAGAATATTATTTGTTCTGGTTAAAGAAATTAAAACAAAACTAATTTTTCTTATCAACTAAATGAACCACAATGATTCAGTAATTTTCTGAGAATATTTATGCATGTATTCATACTGATACATCGTGAGACCAAACCAATATTTAAGCCACACACAACTGACTTAAGCTCAGTACTGCCTCACACTTTGAGCAGAACAGTTGCCTTATTGAAGTGGCTTATAAATAAACAAATAAGAAAAGGAACATAAAAAAGCGAGATGATTGCGCATATGATTTTTGTACTTTGCTTATGCCAAGCAATTACAATGATTACACCGTTTACTCTAGATGGTATTTATGATATTTTTGGTAATCTGAAAGACGATTTACATGGTTTCTACAACGGCGATCTTGTAATTCCCTGTCTTCCTAAAACACCCGACGCGGTAGTTAAGATAACTTCGTTTAGAGAACAAGTAAGTTCCATATTGCATTTTATCGAATTCTAACATTTTGAACATTTTCTTCTCTTTACCACGAACAGAATGCACAAACTTACTTTGAAATTAGTTCAAATACTGTCTTTACAAGATCAAAGAAAAATTATGAATTAGACTTCAATACATATACTTACAATCCTCAAATAGGATTTACTTTTCATCATGTGCGCAATATGCCCTTGACAATATTATGTTATAACAGTAATCCAAAATTTGATAAAAGTGAACCCTTTAAATTTCAAATTACACTTACGGGTAAGAATATTTCTCAGGAAATTTTTCCATTGCAATAATTAAAAAATTTATTACAGAACAGTACAAACGTCATCAACCAATTATAAGATCAAAAAATCATGGCCATGTACAAGAAGGTGAATCATTAGAATTGGCTTGCGAGGTGCTTACCAAGTTTACAATGTTCCATTACCACTTGCATTGGAGATCAACGGTAAGAAACTATTGTTAAGCAAATTTTTTGCAGGTATGAAGACAATTTTTTTTTTGTTTCTATTACAGGAAGAAATCTCTTATGAAAGGTTCTCATATAGTACAAAATGTAATAAGCCAGGAGATGAGTATTGTGTGTCGATTCTAAAGCTTTACATTGAGAAACCAAGCAAAAATGACAGTCGCATTTATGAATGCGTATATGATGGTCTCGAAGGAAAAAATATTGCAGTAAACTATCGCATGACGGTCTTAGGTAGGATAAGCATTAAACTTCTTTAATATTTCAAAGTTTATTGTACAAAATTATCTATTTTTAGCGCCAAACGAACACTATCTTAAACTAGAGTCACCAAATGTTGATATAAGTAATGGTACTCATGTGGAAGTAAGCTATCGTGGTTATCCACAACCCATATTGTATTGGCAGGACATTGAAGGACATCATATTAAAAGGGTCCAGTACAAATCGAATAAAGTCATACTGAGACTGCTACCGATAAAGAAGGCTGGTACCGTAAATTTAGTTTTGAAAGCAAGCAATGGATTCGAGGAAAAGAAACTTCATTTTAAACAAACAAATGTTATACATTCAGACACACAAATTATAATGGAGTGAGTGGAGCATAACTGTTTTATTCAAATTTTATATTGCCAATTACGCCGAAAAAAATTATTTTTATCTGAGATTTTGTGGTCTATAACCAAAGGACGCATTGCAACTGCAATTTTATGTCATTTACGCTGACAACTTAATTTCAGCAGTGTGGTAGTGGTAGTGTGGTTTGAATGTAATAATATTTGCTAGCCAATGATTTAAAAAAACAAAATTTAAAAAATCAACAACAAAAACAACTTCCGGTGAGAATATTGCACGTAAAAAATTATGAGCTTTATTTATGTGCGGTGACAAGCGCATATGTGAAAGAGCGTTTAAAAATATTTTATATTTTACAAAGAACTTACATAAAGAAGCATTTAAGCTTTCACAAAGTTAATATAAGCAACATTTAATACAATTTTTATAAATAAAACTATAATCTTTAAACAGCCTTACAATGAAGTTTGTGCCATAAATAAAAATAATAGTTATATAAAAAACGAACAAAACTAACGCTTTAATCATTTTACGTCAATCTTGAATTTAAAAAAAAAAAATATGGAAATAATGGCTTTTATCAAGAATATTGTTAGCTAAAAATAATAAATTAAAGATAAGAAATTTGTACGTACTTACAAATCGGCAACTAGAAATTAAAAGCGTTCAACACGAAGTAAAATTCTCGTATTTTTTTAAAATGTTCATATATATACCAAGAATTCTATTTATAGAGTTCAAAATTAACTCTTGTATTTGGAGCATTTTGGCGTACGAAATTTTAATTTAAAAATAATTTACTTTAAATGAAAAACAAATATATATATAATCAATAGAATGTTTGTTGTTTTATTTGAAAAGTTTTCATTCAAATTCTTTTTTTTTTAATTAATTAACAATCAGGGCAAAAATCACCCTATAAGATGTATGGTTTCAAATTGAATATGTAAATTCTGCTTTAAGAGCTCAATTTCTACTCTATGTAAATAATTCCCATTGATCTATTTTGATTATTTATCATAAACGATAAGCTTATTTATATTGCCGGATTTGCTGTTTCCTCTATTACCGAACTAATAACTATTTGCGAATGCAATCAATGCTAAATATGTAATCTTCTAATACGCATCGATAAATTCAAATGCGACGCAATCGAAATTTTTCAAAAAAAAATTTAAAAAAAAAAACACATATCACGTTCAAAAGTAATAATTCCCCGCACAGTCGTGAGTAGCGATTAAGCATCCACAAAATATAGTGAGAAATGCACGTCGCTACTTAATCCTTTACATCATGATGACGTCGGTAGCGATAATTTCACATTGGCAAGCAACTGTCGACAAAATTCGATGATTTATATGAAAAGTTTGTTAATGCTTGCAATGCCAAAGAAGACGAACAAAAAAAAAAACAAAAAAAACACACCAGAAAACCAACAAAAAATAAAAAAAGAAATAAATTCACAGATCGATTTCGATTCAATTAGTGGAAATTAAATGTATGTAAGTATATTTGTGTGTACGTTGTGTATGTTTGTGTTTGTGTGTAGCATGGCATGAGTGTACGTTTGACTTTGTGCAGATAAGCAGAGCAAAAGGCAATGATTACATTTCCGGCAAGCGATATAAGCCATCCAGCCGGCAAGGCAGTCAACCCGCTAGCAACCCCAAAGACCAAAGACAACTTTACCAACAGCGCAGATGGCAGAGAAACAGTCTGATATTGAAGCAGCTCAGCAACTCAGTGGAGAAACAGTAAAAACAGCAGCAGCAAAATAAGAAAAAAAAAATGAAAAAAAAACGCCAAAAATCAGTTCAATTGCAAATTGAAAATCCCCTTACAACTTCCGTTTCCGCTGAGCAAGCATGTGAACGTTTTGCGACCATGTGTATCAGTATGAGTGCATGTCAGTGTGCATGTGTATTTTTGTGTATGAGATTGCCAACAGAGCGTATGAGCAATGAGCGCTAATTGGCTACCGTTGCGTTACTAGAACTGTCGGTGAGTCATTCAGTCAGTCAGACACACTGACTCACTGTCGCTCATCGTGCCTGGTGCCTTTTGCATTTTGTACAATTTTCAGGCGATGACAACGACAGCAATGCTAATGATGATTATGTTGATGACGATGATAATGATAATGACGTTATCAAAGTTCGCTCTTTCTTTTGCTTTTTTCTTACTCTGCCCACTGCTTGAGTGTAATTGTATGTATGTATGTGCATACATATGTATGAGCCGCAACGTCTAAGCTTCTATGTTATTGCATAATTTCAAAGGGTTTTAAGCCATTCCGTGCTCTAATGCAAAATTTCAATTGAAAGTCAAACAGTCAATTCGCCTTTAGTAGCGATAATCGTAAAAGGATAATGGCAGTAAAATAGCATCAAAACCAGCACGAGCATCAGCACCAGAAGCAAAAGCAAAAGCACCAGGAGCAGTAGCA
>JBAMBP010000844.1:0-55564 GCA_037044515.1 Phortica magna | reverse complement strand
ATGCCCTATTTTTATACCCTGTACACACTGTGTACCAGGGTATATTATGTTTGTTTGGTCGAAATGTATGTCACGCATCGAAGTGGGGAGGGGGACGCCATTAAGTAAATATATTCTTGATCAGGACGACAAGAGAAATTGATTAAGCGATATCCGTCCGTCCGTCCCCACCAATGATTTTCGGAAACTATAAGAGATAGAGACTGGAGACTTAGAGGATAGACTCGTCATGCTCGGCAGCAGATCAAGTTAGAATAGTTTTTTGCAACGCCGACTCCTTCCTGGCAAACCAGCTCCGCCCACTTTTTGAAAAGGCTATAATTTGAACACCAGAAAAGCTAGAACTATGAAAGTTTGTATGTCGACTATGTATGTGAAGATCTATAACACTGCATACTAAAATTTTCCCACCTTCCCTTCATTACCCCTCAAAAAGTGTTTTACTGTTAATTACGATATCTTCAAAACCATGAAAGGTACGGTCCTGAAATTTTGTGTGTACACTCAGTAAATACATATCCTTAAGACTGCATACCAAAAAATACCTCTCTGTATTTACGACTACCCTTCAAAGACTGCATAGCAAATTTTCACCCCTACCCTTTATTACCCCTCAAGTGATTACAATAGTGATTACATGTCAAAACCTATAACTTTGAAATTGTTTAAGGTACGGACCTGAAATTTGTACATAGACTAAGTATATATAACTTCTTAAGACTGTCTACTAGAAAATACCATTTTGTATTTGGACTACCCATAAAAGGCCGGACAACTTAAATTTTGGTAATTTTGGTAAATTCCAGTTTATTTTTATTAAAATATGTATATCTCCACAACTATGAAATATACATGTCTGAAATGCAGGTTCAGTTAATATACGTCCTTAAAACTGCATACCGAAAAACACCCCTTTATTTTATGGCCTCACCCGTTAGAGATAAAAAAACTCGAATTTTTCGAAAATTCTCCACTTTTGACTGATTTTTTTGATATTTGGAACACCATTTAAAATGGGTGAGGGTATGTACAGGGTATTATATGGTTGAGTATACTCAACTATACCGCTCTTACTAGTTATTTTTGGGATTATTCACTATTTATTCATGCGGTGCGAACAAAACTGTTGCGTGTCAAAAGTTGTTTTTACAAATTATTGAACAATCGTGTGTAATAACCGAAAACAATTAGTGAAAGGTTTTTATACTCTTCACGAAGTGAAAAGTATTATAGTTTTGTCACGAAGTTTGTAACAGCCAGAAGGAGGCGTGGCGAACTATACAAAGTATATATATTCTTGATCAGGATGACAAGACGAGTTGATATAGCCATGTCCGTCTGTCCGTCTGTCTGTATGTATGCAAACTCCTCCCTCAGTTTTGAAGCTATCGACCTAAAATTTTGCGCAGACCCTTGTATTTTATTACGATAACACATTGGTCGGAACCAGCGAGATCGGACCACTGGAACTGGTAGCCACCATACGAAAAGAAGAAGAAATAAAATTTCAATCGTTGTATAAAAAACTTTTTTGTTTTCCAAGATAGAACGCTGAAATTATACAAGTAGTGATAAACCGTAGCCAGGCTAAATGCCTGCAAGTTTCATTGAGATCGGACTACTGGGACCTGCCATATAAAATGAAGAAGAGGAAGAGTAGCAAAATTTAAGTCGTTGTACGGAAAACTTTTTTGTTTCTTAACTAATCGACTTAAAACTTCATACTTATGTTGCTAATGTGGCTTCAAAGCTATTTTGATATCAAAATGCGCGTGGCACCCCCCACATATGGCCAAAACCAATAGTTCCCATATATCTGGCAACGAAAACTGATCTGTAGGCTATGTGGACAAAACGAAATAAGATTCCAAAAATAAAATGGGAGTACCACAAAAGATGTCGTGAAGAGTATACATCTTCGGCAAGGCCGAAGATAACGTTCTTACTGGTTTATAATATAATTGATAATAATTCTGTTCTGTTTCACGTGAAATTAATACATTACTGCAACAAATTTAAAAGAGATTTACTATTAAACTAGAATTTTAAACATTTATTTAAAATTTTTAAGCCAAGTTATCTCCTTTATTTCTTCTCCTTATTTTTAAAACACACTTGTTAGCATTGTTCAATCGATCGCGTGCACACTACTTGGCAACCAACAACTAAATTCGAATGTTGCATTTTTCAATTATTGTTTAAGGACGAGTCTGAATTCATGCTCAAGTTGCAATTTGATAACAAATACAAAAAGAAAAGACAGATAGACACTGGTGCAGTCAGTCAGTCAATAACGAAAGTTAAACGAACGGTCACAAGATAAGTTGTAACGAAACGGGATAACACTTCAAGTCGGTTTGAAGTGCGCCAAAGAAGATTTGAAGTGCATGTTGAACGTGCTGAGTGTGCTTGTGTGAGTATGTGTTTAACAGCAAAGAAAGAATAAAATATATACTGAAGCGTTAACAAAACCAAAACATATAGCGTGGGCTTCATCTTTTCTGACTCAAACGAAGAACTGCTAAGCTTGAAAACAGTTTTTAAATTCATTTGAAAGCATTTGAAAAGCTCAATTCAGAAAAACTTTAAGATCAAATTCCTCAAATTTCTTTTTACATAAACGTCAGAAAGTTTATTTATCTTCAACATAAAGGTATTGAATTTGATTGTGATTATTTTATATCGGAAATTTTGTTTGTAGTCATGCAAATAACTTGAATTTAACATGAACAAACAAATCAGAGCATTCGAAGCACTCAAAAACGATAATAAATTTTAAGCATAGAAAAGTCGAAAAAAGTAAAATGTTGTTTATGTAACCATTTCTATTTAAAGATAATTCAACGACAGGAAACAAAAAAACAATGTAAGCTATTGCCTTGGTTAATTGCTAATAGCACAGAAGGTCAACGTAGTGACAGGAAGTGAATCAACGAACCAGTAAGGGAGCTATTTTCGGCTATGCCGAAACTTATATACATACATATATTCTTGATCAGGCCGACAAGACAAATTGATCAAGCTACACAACTATGGAAAACGAGCCTAAAATATTGTAAGCAGGCTCAGCTAATATACCTCATTTAAATTGCATAACACAAAATACCCTTCTCTTTCATGGTTTTCCTTCTTTGACCGGTTTTTTTGATATTTGGTATACCATTTAAATGGGCGACGCCTAATATAACATTTTTTTCACGTGGGGCGTAGCTCCGTCTTCCGTGTGTGCAGGGTATTATATTGTTGAGTATACTCAACCATACCGTCCTTAATAGTTTCCAGCCGATCTGTGGGTGAGTTTGTTTGTATGCGTGAGCGACAGTATGCGTCGGGCGGTTAAAAAAAATTGGCTCTTAGATGCTATATCAAAATTGTAGACTCATTCATCAGTTGTTGGAACAACTTCAGGTTTCTCTGTTGATTGCTTTTTCTGGCTTTCTCTTTGTTTTCGTGAATATTAGTGTTTTTTTTTTTTAGATATTTTACTTGATTGCATTATTTCATGCAAAGATCTTCTCTTTTTTCAGACTGCTTGACAGTCCATATGAGCATTTTTCTGTCAATCACCGCTCGACACCCATTTCTATTGAATAGTCACTTGAAAATATGATTCAACTTTAAAAAACGAAATTATTTTAAAATAAGCGATTGTATTGTACATGAAAAACATTTTTTAAAATGTCATAAAGCGTCACTTGTCAGTTAAAAACCAATAAGGAATTACAGTAGAGAGTCTCTGACTTCGAAAAAACCCTGTTCCTTCACTTTATAACGGCTGTAATAGGGCCTGAACTGAAACGAAATTTTGGTTCTATTTATTATAGTCTCCGAGATCGACGCGTTCACACAGTCAGATAGACGGACTTACAGGCGGACATGGCTAAATCGACTTCTTTTTCGATACTGATCAAAAATATATACTTTATAGGGTCTGCAATGTACCTTTTAGGTGTCAAATTTTCGACGTGCATAAAACATTTACCCTTGTACCATAAGGCACTTAGTTTTTTCTTGCACTGATGTCATGCTTAATCGATTATTCTTTTGCTTTAGTAGTTGACTTTGGAACAATTTTTCTTTGAACGTACTGCAACCTCAGAGACAAAATCATGGAAAGCACAATTTTTGCTATTTTTTTCGCTAATTGCTTCTGCAACACTTTGAAATAAACATTCACTCAACAATAATTAAATATTTATTTAATAAACCGAGTAAACAATGAAAGCATCCACAACACTTTGCCATGCATGAATAATTTCGATTAAAACTTTTTTGAACAAAGTCATACACATGAACAAAACAAACTTGAAGTTCCAATGATTATCTGCATAAAATAATTACGCGGCAGCAGCATAAAACGTTATAACAGACAACAGTCAAGAAGGGTTAAATACAATTTAAGTAGAGAACACTCATACTCCTATTTACTTACACTCTCACATGTCATTCATGATAAAAATTTATACAGTAAATAAATATCCAAAAACTTTTAACTCTCATGAATATTAATAATAGCACTGATTTTTACATACAGACAGAAAGCCAGTCATAAAAAGAGAATCGAAAAGTGCCGAGGAGTGAATACTGCGCACACATTACCCATACGCCAAGCTGATCGAGCAATCGTTGTGCTTATGAGTGCTGAGTCAGTTGTGAATCTGAGTTTCTTTGTGGGTGAAAGTGTGAGTATAAGCGTGCAACAACATAAATGAATACGTGCATTTAAATTAATTTCCTGAATGAGTTTCCGCATTGCAATGATGGCAACAGTGACAACGACGGCGATGATTGTGCGGCCAGTCAGAGTGTTTAAATCCAAGGCGATGAAAAACAAAAGGTTCGAAATAGAAGACCAGAGTGATTTGTTATAAGTGAGGATGCTTCTATACACTTACAATGATGACGTTTTTACTATCGCGCCGTGAATATATAATGTGAATACATAATGGAAGAATATATGAAACCATATAAAGTATATGTATTCTTGATCAAGAAGACAAGAAAATGATTGAGACATGTCCGTCTGTCTCTATATATACGAGATCCTCCCACAATTTTGGAGCTAACGACCGCAAATTTTGCAGATAACTGGTAGCCCCCATACGAACAGAAGCAGAATAACTTAGGTCGGTATAGTCGTGTATACTTGACAATGAGGTACCGTGTACACACCAAATCTATAACAATATTGTTCATCGTAATTTAAAAAGTGAAACTCATACATTTTTTGTCTTTAAGCAGCCTAGCGAACATAACGAAGTGAAAATAATTGTTAATTAATCATGTTTTTAACATGTCAAACTGTCGCCGGCAGCAAGAATGTGTTTACATTGCATTCATATCTAACAGTCTGTTATTGTTCAAAATCGTTGGTAAGGCAGGGCTACCAGTGTTGTTGTTCCTACTAGCTAACAGTGGCATCGGTATAAATAAAAGCAATGCTTACTTACAACGTACTCCTTTCGTTACAAAGCGTTGCTGCTGTCGTGTAAAATAGGTTAAATTAGTTCTCAATGCGTATTTTATGTAAAATTTCAGTTTGTTGATCTTTTTGGAGCACAAAGAACATACAGACAGGGCCAACATTTCCCTTAGCTGAGTCGAAGACTGAGATAGATATTTTGAAATTCAAGAATTCTACTTTAAATATATGTATTAATATGCATTGTAGCTCTTTTGCTGTTGTTGTTGTGGTTGCACATGTAGTCCTTGCTGAATGAAAATTCATCAAGTTGGCTGCAACATGCAATTATCTCTAGTGTCGACATGAATTTTTAGCTAACCTGAAATGAAATCATAAAAAAAAACTAGCTATTTTCGGTTTTGTCAAAACTTGTATACTATTTAAACGTTTTCTTAATTATTCATATTGTATATCCTCTTTATCGTTTTTCCTACGAATCATATACGAATCCTCAAAATCGCATTTTCTAATATGTCTTAAAGAAAAAAATTCACTACATGTTGCAATCTTCTATCTCGTCTGGTTACAAAAACATCCCATTTTAAAGGTTTTTCATGTATGGGCGGTGCCACGCCTTTATGTCCGATACTTATAAGATTTTGGAATAAAGTCAAGCATTAACAAAAACACGTAACTGCAAGGCACGGTCTGTCAACATTCAAGAACAAAAAAACATTTTCTTGCACTATATATACGTTTACGTTAAAATAATGAGGCGATAACTACAAAGACACGCTATTTTTTCAGAAAAACTTTATTTTTGGCCGATGTTTCCTATGGGAGCTATATGCTATAATAGTCCGATTAAGCTGATTCTGAGAAATACAATGCCTGGACATATATAAAGAAATTCTGCGCTTAAAATTCTGAGATATTTTAAAAACTTTGGGAGGAGTTTGGACTAAAACAGACAGATAGACGATAGAACTCGGCTCGTCGTACTGATCAAGAATATATGTATATACTTTATACAGCCAGAGATGTCTACTTCTATGCGTTGCGAATTTCACGACAAAGTTAATATCTTCTTTTTGAGAATAATTAAAAAGACGATGCATATTTTAATATATGTAACGTTTTTTTTGTAGGCGCAAACGAGAGTTCTGCAATAAATCAGAAAATCGAGCTTGTTAGTTTTTCACAAAATTTAAGTATGAAGCATGGCTAGTAAAACGAAAACTAGGCAAGTTTGATTATCATTCTCTCAAAAGTAAATACGATGCGATGTTCAGCTTGCGAATATTTTCGGATGTAAGTGGCAGTTATTATACCCTGTACATACTGTACCAGGGTATATTGTGTTTGTTTGGCCGAAATGTATGTAACGCAGAGAAGGAGGGGAGGGGGACCCTATAAAGTATATATATTCTTGATCAGGACGACAAGACGAATTGATTAAGCCATGTCCGTCCGTCTGTCCGTCTGTCCGTCCGTCCGTCCGTCCGTCCTCACCAATGGTTCTCGGAAACTATAAAAGATAGAGACTTGAGATTTGGAGGATAGACTCGTGATGCTCGGCAGCAGATCAAGTTTGAACGGTTTTGAGCCACGCCCACTCCTTCCCGCCCAACCAGCTACGCCCACTTTTTGAAAAGGCTATAACTTGAACACCAGAAACGCTAGAACTATGAAAGTTGGTATGTCGACTAAGTATGTAAAGACCTACAAAACTGCATACCCAAATTTTCCCCCCTCCTCTAATTACCCCTCAAAATGTGTTTTATTGTTAATTACGATATCTTCAAAACCATGAAAGGTACGAACCTCAAATTTTGTGTGTACACTCAGTAAATACATATCCTTAAGACTGCATACCAGAAAATACCCCTCTAAATTTAGGACTACCCCTCAAAGACCATCAAACTTATATTTTTCGTAAATTTCACTTTTTTTTTACAAAAATTTGTATATCTCCACAACTATAACAGATACGAACCTAAAACTTTGTATGCAGATTAAGGAAATGTATGTCTTCAAAACTGCATACTAACTTTTTCCCCCTTACCCTTTATTACCCCTCAAATAGTGTTTGTATGTCAATAGCTATATCTCCGAAATTAATAAAGGCACTGACCTGAAATTTAGTAAGTAGGCAAAGATATGTAACTTCATAAGACTGCATACCAGAAAATACCATTTTGTATTTGGACAACCCATTAAAGGCCGGCAAACTTAAATTTTGGGTAAATTCCAGTTTATTTAAATATGTATATCTCCACAACTATAAAATATACGTGTCTGAAATTTTGTATGGATATAAAATATCTTAAAGAGCAAATTAGCATTGTCGCAGCTGAACGTAAGAAAAAAACACATGAGGCGTTAACAAGACGCTTGATGAGCATTAAGTTTAACGACAAGCCTTATATCGACCTCGAAGATCTCGACTGTGCTAACGATAAGAAACAAGACAAACTATTGCCGATAACCGAAGAGCATCGTCATCTGTTGCAAAAGTATTTAAGCTCGCCTAGTAATAAGGTTCTAGTGTCCAAGTTCAAACTAAATATAACAAGAGATGATATTGTTACACTACTAGGCGTCAACTGGCTCAACGATGAAGCTATTAACTTTTATATGAACTTGCTGACGGAACGATCGGAACAAAAACCGGATGCATTGCGCGTATATGCAATGAACACCTTTTTTGTATCACGTTTACTTCAAGGCGGTCACGCCGCCGTCAGACGTTGGACCCGAAAAGTTGATATTTTTGCCAAGGATGTTATTCCAGTTCCGGTGCATGTTGATGGCATTCATTGGTGCATGGCAATAATTCATTTAAAAGAAAAAAGCATAAAATACTACGATTCGATGGGCAATCCAAATCCGGGTGTGTTGAGAGCACTCGAAATTTACTTGCAAGAAGAGTCACTCGATAAGCGCAAAACACATTTTAATACAAGCGGCTTTAGGATCGAATCGGTTGCTGATTCGCCGCGTCAAGCTAACGGCAGCGATTGTGGTGTCTTCAGTTGCATGACCGCTGAATACATAACGCGCGGTCGTCCCATAACATTCTCACAGGCAAACATGGAATACTTCCGTCAAAAGATGATTCTCGAGATCGTTGGTGGCAAGTTGTGGAACTAAATCCGTCAACTTGTAATACTTTTCAAATTATATTTTTCCGGTAAATTCAATTAAAACTTTTTTTTTTTTTTATATATTCCTCTTCAATTATATTTTGTTTGAATTTAAAACGGAGAGATGAGAAACATTTTGAAAAGTTTCGTTTTTATACCCTGTACATACTGTACCAGGGTATATTGTGTTTGTTTGGCCGAAATGTATGTAACGCAGAGAAGGAGGGGAGGGGGACCCTATAAAGTATATATATTCTTGATCAGGACGACAAGACGAATTGATTAAGCCATGTCCGTCCGTCTGTCCGTCTGTCCGTCCGCCCGTCCGTCCGTCCGTCCTCACCAATGGTTCTCGGAAACTATAAAAGATAGAGACTTGAGATTTGGAGGATAGACTCGTGATGCTCGGCAGCAGATCAAGTTTGAACGGTTTTGAGCCACGCCCACTCCTTCCCGCCCAACCAGCTACGCCCACTTTTTGAAAAGGCTATAACTTGAACACCAGAAACGCTAGAACTATGAAAGTTGGTATGTCGACTAAGTATGTAAAGACCTACAAAACTGCATACCCAAATTTCCCCCCCTCCCCTTAATTACCCCTCAAAAAGTGTTTTATTGTTAATTACGATATCTTCAAAACCATGAAAGGTACGAACCTCAAATTTTGTGTGTACACTCAGTAAATACATATCCTTAAGACTGCATACCAGAAAATACCCCTCTAAATTTAGGACTACCCCTCAAAGACCATCAAACTTATATTTTTCGTAAATTTCACTTTTTTTTTACAAAAATTTGTATATCTCCACAACTATAACAGATACGAACTTAAAACTTTGTATGCAGATTAAGGAAATGTATGTCTTCAAAACTGCATACTAACTTTTTCCCCCTTACCCTTTATTACCCCTCAAATAGTGTTTGTATGTCAATAGCTATATCTCCGAAATTAATAAAGGCACTGACCTGAAATTTAGTAAGTAGGCAAAGTATATGTAACTTCATAAGATTGCATACCAGAAAATACCATTTTGTATTTGGACAACCCATTAAAGGCCGGCAAACTTAAATTTTGGGTAAATTCCAGTTTATTTTGATTAAAATATGTATATCTCCACAACTATAAAATATACGTGTCTGAAATTTTGTATGCAGGTTCAGTTAATATACGTCTTTTGAACTGCATACCGAAAAACACCCCTTTATTTCATGGCTTCCCCCCTCAGAGATCAACAAACTCGAATTTTTCGAAAATTCTTCACTTTTGACTGATTTTTGTGATATTTGGAACACCATTTAAATAGGTGAGGGTATGTGCAGGGTATTATATGGTTGAGTACACTCAACTATACCGCCCTTACTAGTTTTCAACTGTGAATGATATGCATATTATTGATTTTGCCTAAAAGTAGGCGTAGACATCCCCATCTTTTTATCAAGATAGTTGTTCTGCGGCTAGCTTATGGCTTAAACTCATAAGCAATTAAAGCCAAACCTCACAAACAAATTTTTTTGACCTTGTGGTTTTTAAAACTCTTGACCTAGAGGACTACCTTTCAAGATTTAGACACTTATGTAAACAAAAAAAAAGTTTTTCAAATAATGATTTGAATTTTGTTAATATTTCTACCCAGTAACTGTGTATCAGGATAAATTGTGTTTTTTTGAGGCCAAAGTATGTCACACCTTAAAGGAGGGGAGAGGGACCCCATAAATACTATTTATTCTGTATCAGGACGAAAAGAGAAATTTTCCATCAAAAAGTGGTTTTCATAAAACTAATATATCTTCAAAACTATATAAGAAACGAACCTGAGATCGTATGTGTACGTCTTTAAGACAGCATACCACAATTCCGCTTCACTCTAATGGTTGCTCTTCATAAACCATCAAACTGAAATTTGTGACAAATTCCTAATTTTTGACTCATTTTCTTGAAATTGCGACAATTCTATAAAATAGCAATGCACACTATTAATTTTCAGTAAAGGGCAAACAGTTCCAGTGGTCCGACTTGAATTCTCTTCGAAGCGTAGAGTAGAAGAAAAAGAAAGGAAGGAGTTGCAATAAATAGCAAAGATCTACTAAATACATACATATGTCTTCACTTTGTTCCAGCTGTTTTCAACCACAACCATTGCGACATCGTCTGCAAAGATAATCACTTCGGTACCACTAGGCAGACTCAAGTTTAGGATGATAGAGGCGCCAGCACCAACCGATGCCAGTGTTGAGAAGGGCAATATCGAGCGATCTAAACGTCTCTAAGAGCTCGGTAGTTGGTTGTCGGGCTACTCTATTCTATAGACCAAGAAAATAAGTCACCGGATATCACGATGTGTTGGTGTTCACGTGCGTCTGCTACTATCGCGTCTGGAATATTGGATAAGCTTTGAAATATTGTGACTGGAGCCGACGCAGCAACTGTAGATCCAAAGGCATGGACAAAGCCCCCTGAACGCACGTGCTGAAGCGAAAGGAAAGTTCTCGCATTATACTGCCATAACGACTCCTTACCACAAGTGTCGTTGGCACACATTCCATCACTACCATATTTATATTGCTCGCTTAGAATCACAAGATCCGCTGAACGCTCAGGCACTATTTCGTCGATATTTCTGATAAATCGAGAAGTGCCTTTGGTTCAGTAGCAACCGACTCCTGGATTGCCTGCTGGAGCTTGTGGGTTAATGAATCAATTGATTTTTTTATTTTGAAAAACAGTTTGCCCTTAGCTGCTATTCTATTCGGCTTCACTCCGTTAATAACAGCATTTGTTTTTCGAGCTGTCGGATAGCTGACTTTACCTTTCTCCGCAATTTTGCCCCACTCTTGTACTGCCTTTCCGGAAGTAGCGTCGACTTTCAGAGTGGCGAGCTGTACCGTGTTTTAACTACGCTAGCTTAGAGAATCTGGCAACTGTCCATGCCCTAGTAGCTTGTTTCTTGGGCGGAGTTTTAGTTTTGGTGTCGGTTCGTTTTTTCGTACCTCAACACGTTCGACGGCTTTGTTGCTTAGCACTTGTTCTTGTTCTTTTGTTGGCACGGTCTTGTCCGCTGGGGTTGCCGATTCACGAGATGGGAAATTTCAGACGCATACCAAGTCGGCGCCTACGCGAAGGCCTTGGAATTTTTTCCTGGCAAAATGAAAGTTATTCCGCTACGTCTCGATCACGAGAGCCTAGTTTTTCAAGGTAAACCAATTTGATGAGGTTAGATATAATGTGAGATGAATCATTTTCATATCCCCTGCAGCCACTCAATATGGGAACAAACGGTACAGGATAAGGAACACACTGTAATGGTCTCCCAGTTCACGCCCAGGTCTTTAGGCTGGGGCAGCTCAAGTGTGGCCAGGAAGCCGGCTTTACAATAATTTGTAATTTTGCCGAATAACTGACACAAATTTTAGTTTCAAAATTCGGAAAGGTTTGTTTTATTGAAAACACAAAATTAATTATGTCTTAAAGCTATGTCTTAAACTCTATCTGCTACCACTGGTCGTGGGGAGTCATCCTCCACCCCGTCTTGGTCGGTTAGAACGTGGCCAGTTGTCCGGCCGAGTTTCAAGTAGGGCCACTCCTGCTGCGAACCGCTGATGCTCAAGTCTGCGCAAGTCGAATTGCCTGTTCAACTCGACTCAGAGCCACACACGTAGCTTCAGGTCGCACCCAGTCGCCCGTTAAGAGACTGCTTTGGTCACTCTCGCTTGCAGCTACATGGAGCTTTTTGACACTGAGCAAAGGTTGTGTTCCTTGGACAAGAAAAAAAAAAAGCAAAGTTCCCCAAAACTTTGGTTGCTGAAAACTTTGTTTTTTTTTTTCTTGGCTTGACTAGTTAAATGCTGCCTGAACTGGTTGGGAATTGAACGTTCATCTAAAGCTATTCTGCTGTCGTACCACATCAACCACACATGTACCACATTGTTGCGCCTATGCTTGAAGTCATAAAACTGACCTCATAAAATGCAACAGAAACAATCCGTCACTTTCGCCATCTGGCGCATATGCAACAACAACAAAGCTGACTTGTTTACTACAAATATGGTTGTTGTTGGCCGCTACTCAGTGTTGCCGCCTGATAGCGATGCAAAGCCTTTGTTGTTGGTCGATAATCGACGTCGCTAATCAACGTCACTAATCAGCTTTGTTATATGTGGGCCGCGAATTCATCTGCAATTCCCGTCCTCACAATACACTTAGCACAATATCAGACACCCAATTTAATTTAAATTATGCATACGCATTTTATGCATATGCATTTAAATCGGCTATGTGGATAAAGGGGAATTAGATTCTAAAGAAAAACTGGGTGCGCCATAGAAGGGGTTGTGAAGAGTATACCATCTTCTTGATCTTCATCTTGACCATTTTTGCACTATCTCATTGTTTATGTTAAAGAAGTTTTTGTGCAAAATATTGAATCAATAATTTCAAAATCACTCCTTTGTTTTAATCAAAAACCTAATTTTTGACCGATCGTTCCTATGGCTGATTTTTATATGCAAACTTCCTGCAAAAATAAAAACAATTTCTGCATTTACATTTTTTAGACAGATTGATTTCTGAGTCTAATGGGTTCGTTGGTATACATATGTATATGAATGTAAAGAAGAGTACGCTTGGTGTGAAGGGGTCACACTGTCGTTAACAGATCTACGAAATTAACAGCGAAGTTAACACAAAAGAAAAAAGGAACCTAGCAGATAAGTAGAAGAAGCAGAGTGAGTGAAGAATCCGATCGTGACAGTCGTTGGAAAAGAAGTTAAAAGCTGAAAGTTCACGCCGAAACGGAGTAACTATTTTAATTTAATCTATTAAGCTATAAATCGTCCTATTATCCTATAAATCGTATTGCGTTATGTTATCCAATAAACTTTAATCACATTTTCAACCGATTAAACCTGAAAAATATTAATTTCACAAGTTGTGAAATAGTGCGAAAGTACAACAAGAAAAGACAACAATGAAAACCATAACTAGTTCGGCAGAGAGAGAAGGACGAAAATATGATATAAGAGTGCAAGCAGTGAAAAGTGTAGAGAAGAAATCGAACATAAAAATTGGTGACACCGTTTCAACTAGCAGTGCAAAAACTGACTTCACGAGTATGGAAGCAAAAATTTAAGAAACAGCTTAATATTTAAGAGTCTTAGTTGAGTTGCTAACATTGCAATATAACGCGGACCATATAAGGAATTCTCAACTAAGAATAGCAATGGAGAATTTCTCAAAAATTATATGTGAGTTTAATGGTGAAATTGTGCCGGTCAAAAATTGATTTTCCAACTTTAAGCAAAATGCGGACGCGTATGAACTTAACGAGAAACAAAAATACGTACAAGCACGCGGTAAAATGATAAAGACTGCACAACTTTTCTTAGAATCTGTGTCTGTAAGCTCATACGCAGAGTTGATGAAAATTCTAGTTGAGGAATTTCAATAGGTTTTAGAAAGTTCAAAGGTACACAAAATGTTAAGCGGTCGAAAAAAGAAAGAAGGAAAGCTTTAACGAATATATTTTGTAAAAGATTGCTGCGCTGGGCAATGTTGAAGAAAAATCAGTGATTCTATACATAGGGGACGGATTGAATATTAAAATGGTATACAATCAACGCCGTTAAAAAAAAATGTGTCCAGTGGAAAAATAATTCTGGGTACGTAAAAATACTAGTTCTGCCGAGTTCAGACTCCTATCTTTAAAATAACATTTCTATAATGTATAGCTCTAGCTAGCTGCATCTTTTTATTCAATTAATTTTAACCCTTAATGCTATGCTGTGTTTGTAAAGTCCAGCGTTATCTTAATCCTATTTATACAATCGCTGAGTTTGTAAGGCGCAGAGTTATCTTATTCCTATATACTCAGCGTTGTTTTAAGAACAATTTGTTGCTTGCCTTCGTGGACCTGTATGTAGCCGTTATCAATTTTTACTGCTGTATTGCCGATCGTAAAGAAACAAAAGATCGCCGCATGTGGCACTCTCACAGTCACCAGATACCTCGCAGTCTATCTGCAGTCGGTCCGCGACGTTAGGTTTCATGTCCATGCTAGTGCCTGAACACATACAATGACTTATACTTTGTTTATTTTTATACTTACTCTTTCCGCAATGAATATTATTATAACTTTACCCTGAAGTTTGTAACAGATCAATGGAGACTTTCTGACTTTACTATATATTCTATAATAGGTTGACAAGATATGTTGATATTGATATGTCCAATGTATAAAGAGAGGAGTATATAAATGAATTTTATGAATGAATGATTAATGAATATAAAAGACAAAAAAGAAAATTAATCTTTAAAAGTTTAAATGGTTTTTATTGAAAAACGATAAGAATAATTGAGCAAATGCTTGCAAAAGTATACTAGTTTCGGCAAGGTTGAAATTAGCTCTCATTCTCGTTTTTTAATAAATTTTAATATGCTTAATATGTGAAAACAACAAAATTAAACAAAGCAAAAATTTGAGACCACAAAAAGATAAAAATACAAACATATCGTGTTCAATGTGTGATAATTATAAGCTTGAAACACGAAATACTCTTTGGCTTTGTTTTTTTATACCCAGCATATACTGTGTACAAGGGTATATTCTGTTTGTTTGTAATGTATGTCGAAATGTATGTTACGCATAGAAAGAGGGGAAGTGGACATAAAGTATAAATATTCTTGGTAAGGACGACTTAAGAAATTGATTGAGCAATGTTCGTCTGTCCCTTCGTTCGTGCGTACCAATGGTTCTCGGGAACTATAAGAGATAGAAACTTAAGATTTCGAGGGTAAGCTCGTGATGTAAGCTCGGCAGTAGAAAAAGTTTGAACGGTTTTCTGCCCCGCCTACTCCTTCCCAACTAACCAGCAGAGCTAAATTTTTAGAAAGTCTATAACTCGAACGTCAGAAGGGATAGAAACAGTATGTAGACTCAGTAAGTGTAGCTCTACAATCCTTTCCGCTTATCCTAAGTATCCTTTTAGAAGTGTTTCCTTTCCAATTGCTATATCTCCAAAACTATTACAAGTACGGACCTGCAAATTCGCAGGCAGACCCTCTCTTAAACTGCATACCACGATATACACTTTTTTTTAAAGGTTACTCCGCAAAGAACCGCAAACTCGAATTTTACGTAAAATTTACATTTTTCACCGATTTCTTGAATTTGGGGGGTGGTCGATTGTCCAGGGTAATAAATTGTCGAGAATACTCGACCGTACTATCCCTACTAGTTTTTTTTTGAAAGAGTACATCCAACATGCATAAATTTAATCCTTTTGTTATATAGTGCAGTAATTCGGTAGTTTTGCCTGGAAAGTTTTCGGGAGTTTTGAAAAATTGGTATCCTTATGTATTTCGGGGTGCTTTTTCCGAATTTCAACTATGGCACCTCGTATCTCCGCCGGTCGAGCCGCCATCTTAAAAATCGCGTCCAGAATCGGTTTTTCACCCTATCTCCATTTTTGCTCATCATACTTACGAAAAAAAAGGTCAGAACATATATTGTAGGAAATTTTCTCTAGTTTAATTTAGAGTCGAGATGATTTTGGCGAAAGATAAGCCAAAATGGAGATATGGTGAAATAACTAATTTTGGACCTGTATATCATATACTTAGCCCCAATAGGAATGATCGGTCCAAAATGAGGGTTTTGCTTAAAAAATGAGGTGTTTTTGGAGTTATCGACTAAAATTTTTGCAAATACCGTATAGCTCTTATAACAACAATCGATCAAAAATAAGGTTTGCGTTAGAACACCTTTTTTGTTCTTAAAGATAAACAGACCCATCTTTACAATTACGTGTTTTTGTTAATCCTTGACTATATATTAAGGTTTTATAATAATCGGACATAGGGCCATGGCACCATTCATATAGAGAAAAACTTAATATTAAGATTTCTCTGTAAGCAAACAGGATTAAAGAACCTTAATGTTGTGAAGTATGATTGCATTGCTTTCATTAAAAAAATTAGAAACTCCCCTAAATCTTTAAAAACTGATATTATTGGAAATCGATTAAAAGAATAATTAAGACCAGTAAGGGAGCTATTTTCGGCTATGCCGAAACTTTTAAACAATTATTCTTATTAGAAAATCCTTTTTTAATTTTCCAATAAGAATCCACACAGTACCACGCCCTTATGTCCGATTTTTATAAAATTCTGTATTTGAGTCAGGCATTAACAAAAACACGTAATAGCAAAGTTTAGTTTGCTTATATCCAAGAACAAAAAAGTTTTTCTAACAAAAACTGTATTTTTAACCGATCCTTCCTATAGGAGCTATATGCTATAGTAGCCTGATCTTGACCATTTCTTGCACGGTATCCTTGTTGATGTCAAAAAAGTATTTGTGCAAAATATTGAGTTGATAACTCCTAAAACACGCGGTTTTTTAAACAAAATTATCATTTTTGAACGATCGTTCCTATGGGAGCTATATGCTATAGTCATCCGATCAAACTGAATTTTACATACCAAATACCTGCAAAGAGAAGAAAATATTCTGCGTTTAAATTTTTTTGCTAACTTTAAAACTCTGGCTGGAAATCGCATTGAAACAGACTGACAGACAGACAGACAGACGGACATCGTTATTTGAACTCGTCTCGTCGTGCTGATCAAGAATATATATACTTTATATAGTCGGAGATGTCTCCTTCACTGCGTTGCAAACTTCATGACAAAGTTAATATACTCTTTTTGCAGGAGTATAAAAACGCTTGCAAGAATATACAATTTTCGGCAAAGCTGAAAATAGCTCCCATTCTCATTATTTAATTTTTTGTGAAAACATGAAAGCGATAGCTAAAATGTTTTCGAAGGCTAGCACAGCCAAGCTAACTTACAAAGACTGTGTTTTTTTCACTGGGAAGCTGGTAAAATACACAATTCATGAAAGGCTGTCAACGAAAGCAAACCAACAAGAAGGTAAAGAAACAACTGTAAAAATAACTTAGAATGTTAATACATGAAAATAAACATCAATGTACATCTTTACATATAGAAAGCTAACATTTCCAATGAGAAGGAGTAAAAGGAGTTAAGTAACGGTTAGAACAAAAACACAGCTGTTGGAACGTTACAACAAATATTTGTCAAGCTTTTACTTGCAGCTGTTTCGACTTCTATGCTGGTCTTATGTTGTATTTTCTTACAAGAACAACGTGTTCAAAAAGCAACAAAACAAAAACGAGAACTTTTTTTTCCATGGTTAAACAGACTCATACCATAAGAAGAACACACGCATATTGCCATCATCTATGTATAATTTTCCTTAAATTTATGTTTTGTTATAAGAAATTTACAAAAGACTCAAAAATAATAAAAACAACGTTGAAATAAGACGTCAACCAATATAAAAGGAGCAACGGAAAGCATTGGAAGATGATACTGTCTGCAAGTCGTGGTACTTACAGAAATTCCAAGCTTTTGACAATGTTGGTTTGTCCCTCTGTCTTTCTGAGTTACATATCGATAATTGGACATAAGAGTATCTGTATGGGACTTTCATACACCATTCATGCCTTGCCCTAGATTAAATACTCTTCACGCTCTTTTTTTGTGCCACAAGCCTTTTTTTTCGACTGCCAAGTAAGCGGGGCAACACCCTCAAACAAACTTCAAAAATTTATGGTTCAGGGTGTGTCGAAGTCGGGGTCTTTCGACTGCAATTTCTTACTGGTTTTAATCAGTTACGAATCGAAATATTTAGATGTATAATGTTTATACTCTTCACGAAGTGAAAAGTATTATAGTTTTGTCACGAAGTTTGTAACAGCCAGAAGGAGGCGTGGCCGCCTATACAAAGTATATATATTCTTGATCAGGATGACAAGACGAGTTGATATAGCCATGTCCGTCTGTCCGTCTGTCCGTCTGTCTGTATGTATGCAAACTCCTCCCTCAGTTTTGAAGCTATCGACCTGAAACTTTGCACAGACCCTTGTATTTTATTACGATGACACATTGGTCGGAACCAGCGAGATCGGACCACTGGAACTGGTAGCCACCATACGAAAAGAAGAAGAAAAAAAAATTTCAATCGTTGTATGAAAAACTTTTTTGTTTTCCAAGATAGAGCGCTGAAATTATACCAGTGGTGAACTGGTATAATTTCAGCAACCGTAGCCAGGCTAAATGCCTGAAAATTTCATTGAGATCGGAATACTGGAACTGGTACCTGCCATACAAAATGAAGAAGAGGAAGAGAAACAAAGTTTAAATCGTTGTATGGGAAACTTTTTTATTTCTGAAGATAAAGTGCTGAAATTTAAAAAGTAGTAATTTAGTGTCACCAGATCAATTGCCTGTAAGTTTTGTTGAGATCGGACTACTGGAACTGGTACCTGCCATACAAAATGAAGAAGAGGAAGAGAAAACAAATTTAAGTCGTTGTACGGAAAACTTTTTTGTGTCTTAACTAATCGACTCTAAACTTCATACTTTTGTTGATAATGTGGCTTAAAAGCTATTTTGATATCAAAATGGGCGTGGCACCTCCCACATATGACCAAAACCAAAAGTTCCTATATATCTCGCACTCAATGAGGTATAACAACGAAAACTGATCTGTAGGCTATGTGGACAAAAAGAAATAAGATTTCAAAAATAAAATGGGTGTACCACAAAAAGTGTCGTGAAGAGTATACATCTTCGGCAAGGCCGAAGATAACGTCCTTACTGGTTTTTTTTATACTCTTGCAAAAAGAGTATATTAACTTTGTTATGAAGTTTGCAACGCAGAGAAGGAGACATCTCCGACTATATAAAGTATATATATTCTTGATCAGCATAACGAGACGAGTTCAAATAACGATGTCCGTCTTTCCGTCTGTCCGCCTGTCCGTCTGTCTGTCTGTTTCAATGCGATTTCCGGCCAGAGTTTTATAGTTAGCAAGAAAATTTAAACGCAGAAAATTTTCTTCTCTTTGCAGGTATTTGGTATGTAAAAATCAGTTTGATCGGATAACTATTGCATATAGCTCGCATTCGAACGATCGTTCAAAAATGATGTTTTTGGTTAAAAAACCGCGTGTCTTAGGAGTTATCGACTTAATATTTTGCACAAAATATTTTTTAACATCAACAAAGATACCGTGCAGAAATGGTCAAGATCAGGCTACTATAGCATATAGCTGCCATAGGAAGGATCGGTCAAAAACTATGTTTTTGCTTAAAAAATTGCGTGTTTTTGGAGATATCGACTCAATATTTTGCACAAAGACTTTTTTGATATCAACAAAGATAATGTGTAAAAATGTCAAGATCAAGCTACTATAGGATATAGCTCCTATAGGAACGATCGGTTAAAAACAGTGTTTTTGTTAGAAAAACTTTTTTGTTCTTGGATATAAGCAAACCAAACTTTCCTTTTACGTGTTTTTGTTAATGCCTGACTCAAATCCAGAATTTCATAAAAATCGGACATAAGGGCGCGGTACCGCCCATACAACTAAAACTCAAAAATGGGCTCTCTCTGTAAAAAGACGAGATACAAGACTGAAAATTGACTACATTGCCTTCTTTAAGACAAATTAGAAAATGGGCGTGGCTACGTTTATGATTCTTATTGGAAAATTATAAAAGGATTTCCTAATAAGAATAATTGTGAAAACGTTTGCAAGAGTATATAAGTTTCAGCAAAGCCGAAAATAGCTCCCTTACTGGTTCTATTTTATCTTGTTGGGGTTCGAGTAGCTTTAAATATTGACCTCTCACCCCTAAAATAAGTCCCGGAGGATAAAAACAAAATAACTCGATCTGAGAAATTTATAGCACTATCGAACAGCGAAGGAATCTTGGTTCTACATATTGTAGTTTCCGAGAACGACGCGTTCACACAGACAGACTGTCGCTCAGACGGACAAATCTAAATAAACTTTGCTTATGATACTCATCAAGAATATGCATACTTTATAGGGTCTGCCAAGCTTTCTTTTAGGTTTTACATTTTCGACGTCCACAAAACAAATTTACCCTTGTACCATAAGGTACTATAGCGTTAAGCATTTGTCTATTAAGACAAACGTCTGCAATTACAAAGGCAGCTTTTTTACACATCAAGACCTAATGTGTGTTAGATCAATCAAGGTACGACCCATATAAGGGATACCACCCATAGGCGGGTCTTGAAAATTTATAAGTCCTCGTATGAGAATCTCTTATTTTTCAGGACCACTTGACTTAAAAGATCATTATTATGTTCTGAGGTAAGCGAACCTGAAATTTTTTATGCACACTAAGTAATATACATACAGCAAAGTGAAATTTTAGATAAACTTCTCATTTTTTTACCGATTTTTTGTTCATTTTCCCCAATATACAAATGGGTAATGCTAAATATACATTTGCTTTTAGATTAGACACCGCCTACCGTGTGTGCATGGTATAATATTATTTAGTCTTGTCGTCTATAGGGTCCTTACTATAATGTATTGCTCTTTGCACTTTGATTTATCAAGAGGATTAAAGGAAGAGAAATAAAAAAAATTAACAGTTAGAACAGTTGTTTTGGGGACGTACATAAATAAATTAGGTGAAGTTTTTTCTTAAAAAAGCATTGAAAATTTTACGTTTTTGGCGTTTCTCCATGTTTACTGCACAATTTCAACCCTTAAACTAATTTATTGTTAAATAATATTGCTCCGTGTTATAGTGTACAATATATTGTCCAACACATACAAATATTTATATTCTAGGGGGCGCTTTAAAATTTAACTTAAAATATACGAATCTCAGAGCGCACACATTTGAATTCGTTCTTTTTTTTCAAACGTAAATTACAAAAGTATTTGAAATTGGGAGCAGGGCCCTTTATATATTATTTGATCCTATTAAATTTTATGTTAGAGTTTCGAAATCTAATCAGATCACTGCGTACACGTAATATGTTACAATAATAACAAAATGAAAGCAAGGAAAGCAATGCTTAAGGCAACGAAAACTTAAAGTGCAAACCATGTTTCTAAAGAATTTCGATTTTGTCTTATTTGTGTTAGTTTTGATAGTTGAACTTTTATAATTTCTTATATGCCACTTGCTGAACAAACAAAAACAAATATTTGATGTGGAAGAGGCATAATCGGGGGTCACACATGCATAGTTTCTGTCTCAACTACGCTGTTGTTGTATCTTTCCAGTTTCTGCTCTTCACAATCTCTTGATGTTTCCTTAGTTTTTTATTATTTGATCCAAACTAAAAGCACAACTTTTGTCAACCAAGAAAAAAAAATTTGAGTCAATGCATATTTAAGTAATCTCCCACACAGTTAAACAAAAACAGACACACAAGCACATTAGAAGACAGAACACGTGACATGTGCAGTCACTTGCACACAAGACTTGTTTACATCTAAAAAATATGCAACATCACACTGTTAACTGGGGTATATTGTGTTTGTTTGAGACAAAATGTATGTAACGCATAGCAAGAATCAAGGGGACCCCATAAGGTATTTATATTTTCGATCAGACAAGACGAGTTAATGTAGCTATAGTTTGAATGGTTTTGTGCCACGTTCATTCCTTGTCGCCCAACCTACTTTTTTTAAACAGCCCGAATACCAGAAGCAATGGAAACGCGATGGATGCAAGCTCAGTAATTATAGCCCTTAAAAATTGCAAACCACAATATCTGCCCATCCCGCACATTTCTTCTTAAAATGTTTTTTTTAAGTTATTTATCTCCAAAACTATAAAAAAATGTGAGCCTATAATTTGTATTCAGACTCAGTAACTATACATACATTTTTAAAACTTAATGCCACAAAACACCCGTCTGTCTCATGATCATAAAACTTAAATTGACGATAAATTCCTCATTTTTGACCGATTTTCTTGAAATTTTGCCAAATATATAAATGCGCACTGCCAAATATACGAGGTGTGTTCAAATAATAAGGTGACTTTGTATTTAATAAAAAAAATATTTATTTATTTATCAATATTTATGTTGTCCCTTTAAAGTAATCCCCCTCAGATATAATATACTTAGGCCAACGGTTTTTCCAATCCTCAAAGCACTTATTATACGCACTTTTCGGTATGGCCTTGAGCTCTTTCAGCGATGTATTCTTTATCTCTTTAAACGCTGCAAATCTCCGTCCTTTCATAGGTCTCTTTAGTTTGGAAACAAGAAAAAGTCACATAAGGCCAAATCCGGTGAATATGGTGGTGTTTTTGGGCAACAAATTTTTCACAAGCAAAGATAAGTGAATTGCCATGAATTGTTTTTCCGCAATTCTGGACCTTTTCTTCGTATTGCTTCTCGCAAACGCCGCATAATTTCGAGATAATACTGTTCATTGACCCTACGACCATATGGTAAGAACTCCTGATGCACCACGCCTTGGTTTCGATACCGTACTTTTGGTTTCGATACCGTAACCAGTTATGACCCTTTTGAGTAAATCTGGGGGTGGTCGTTGACGTCATTCAACAGCTCTTGAGCGATGCTCAGCGACGGTTCTTTTGGTCAAAATTGAGCAATTTCGGAACAAACTTCGCTAACACACGTCTCGTGCTCAAAACGTTAGAAAAAATTTCATGACAAGAGCCAAGCGATATACCGACATCCTTAGCAACTTCTCCGATAGTGATTCGATGATTTTCCAAAACAATTTTCTTCACTGCTTGAACGTTTTCATCAGTTGTTGACGTGCTTGGGCGTCCAGAGCGAGGCTCGTCATTGGCATCTTCCCGGCCATCTTGGAAGAGTTTGTACCACTTGTAAACATTTTTTTTTTACTCGGAACAGTTTCACCATATGCCATTGTCAACATTTCAAGTGTTATGGAGCACTTAATTTTATTTTTTACACAAAATTGAATGCAAATTCTTGGATCCATACTTTTCGATAGCAAAAAATCGTGAGTATGTAAAACACAAAATGCTATTCACTTGAAATTTGGTACAGATGTTCGAAAAGAGTGTACCAACATAACAAAACAAAAAAATCGGTAATCGAAAATACGTCGCCCGCGAAATTGAAAAGTCACTTTTTACTTTTTTTTTTTACTTTTTGAACACACCTTGTACATCTTATTTTAAATTATCATGACCAGCGAACTGACATTGTCGATAAATTCTTAATTTTTGACCAATTTTCTCGAAATTTTGACTAATATATAAATTGGTACTGCCAAATATGCATATTTTTTTAAATTTTCCAATTTCTTTGGACTCAACTGTAAAATCAGGTGCTGAGTTCCCCTCATTCGTTAACCGTACTATTCTGGAGTGGTGGTGGTTGCTCCAAAGCAAATATTTCTTTCTCGGTTGACTGTAGGCACTATTTGTGCAGATGTAGCCGAGCATGTCCTCTTCTTCCACTCAATCGACCTTACACAAGACAGTGATTTTTTAATTCTTCCTGGTGATTTCATTCTTCCTCAATTTTATGGGTCCCACTTCATTGATTCAAACTTCCCTTACCTTCTGGGTACTATGAATTTATAGATAATCCGTTAGATATACCTCTTTTTCAGATTAACTATGTCGTGAACTCTATGACTAGATCTCTCGATCTTGTATTGACTAACGTCAGAAATGATATAGTTGTGTCCTGGTGCGACCTATTGCCTTTACCAGAAGATTTCTTTCACCCTACGTTAGAAATGTGTGACGTTCCAATTGAAAAAAATTGTTTATTTGGCATCGCAAATTTAAATGGTGTTCCAAATATCCAAAAAATCGGTCAAAAGTGTGGAATTTACGAAAAGTTTGAGCTCGCAGTTTTAAGATGTGTATTGACTGAACTTGCATAAAAAATTTCATACAGGAATATTTCATAGTTTTGGAGATACACCAATTAAAAAAAATTCGAATTTGACCAAAATTTAAGTTTAGTGATCTTTGAGGGGAAGTCCAAGTACAAAGAAGTATTTCCTGGTATGCAGTTTTAAGGAGGTGTATTTATTTAGCCCACGTACAAATATTTCAGGTTGGTACCTTTAACAGTTTTGGAGATAAAGGATTTGACAAGTATACACTTTTTGAGGGGTAAAATGCAGTTTTAAAGACGTTTATTTATTAAACCTGCCTACAACTAAAGTTTGAGGCTCTTTGAGGGGTAGTCGAAAATACAAAAGGGTATTTTCTGGTATGCAGTTTTGAGGACGTGTATTTACTGAGTTCACATAAAAATTTTAGGTCCGTACTTTTAATAATTTTAAAGATATAGTAATTTACAAAAAACACCTTTTGTAGGGAAATAAGGGGTAGGGGGAAAATCGTGCTATGCAATTTTATAGATCTTTATTTACTGAGTCTACGTACCGACTTTCATGTTTGTATCGTTTCTGGTGTGTTCTTGTATGCGTTACATACAATTCGGTCAAAGAAACACAATATACCCTGGTACACAGTGTGTACAAGGTATAATTAGTTATATATAATGGTAAATGTGTATAGTAATTTAACTCGAAATTTAAAATAATTTAAAACCAGTAAGGGAGCTATTTTCGGCTATGCCGGCACTTATATACTCTTGCAAACGTTTTCACAATTATTCTTATTAGGAAATCCTTTTATAATTTTCCAAAAAGAATCATATACGTAGCCACGCCCATTTTCTTATTTGTCTTAAAGAAGGTAATGTAGTCAAACTTCACAACATTTTCCAATCTTGTATCTCGTCTGTTTACAGAGAAAGCCCATTTTTAAGTTTTTAGTTGTATGGGCGGTACCACGCCCTTTTGTCCGATTTTTATAAAATTCTGGATTTGAGTCAGGCATTAACAAAAACACCTAATAGCAAAGTTTAGTTTGTTTATAATCAAGAACAAAAAAGTTTTTCTAACAAAAACTGTATTGTTAACCGATCGTTCCTATAAGAGCTATATGCTATAGTAATCTGATCTTAACAATTTTTACACAGTATCTTTGTTGATGTCAAAAAAGTTTTTGTGCAAGATATTGAGTCGATAACTCCAAAAAAACGCTGTTTATCAAGCAAAAACATAATTTTTGACCGATCCTTCCTATGGCAGCTATATGCTATTGTAGCCTGATCTTGACCATTTTTACACAGTATCTTTGTGGATGTCAAAAAATTTTTTACGCAAAATATTGAGTCGATAACTCCAAAACACGCGGTTTTTGAAGCAAAAACATCATTTTTGAACGATCGTTCCTATGGGAGCTATATGCTATAGTCATCCGATCAAACTGATTTTTACATACCAAATACCTGCAAGGAGAAGAAAATTTTTTGCGCTTAAAATTTTTACTAACTTTAAAACTCTGGCTGGAAATCGCATTGAAACAGACAGACAGACAGACGGACAGATGGACAGACGGACATCGTTATTTGAACTCGTCTCGTCGTGCTGATCAAGAATATATATATATATATATATATATATATATATATATATATATATATATACACTGGTATAGTCGGAGATGACCCCTTCTTTTCATTGCAAACTTTTTGACATAATTAATATTAAAATTTTTTTAATAATTTTTTTTGCAAGAGTATATAATCCTAATACCATTCCGATGCAATTTCTTTTATTTGCGTGATCTGAATTGGAATCCTAATACCATATTAATATCATATCACGACAGGGTTCTTCTTCTTGACCTACCATCCCTGACGCATCGCAGGATTGTTTTAGGGACTGTTTTTTTTTTCATAATCTTGTTGGTTTAATTGATTCTTCAAACCTACTAAGTCAAAATATTTTCTAGCTAGCTGAAAATAACAAGAGACTTTGTCCCAGGAATTTCGCATTTCGTTTCATGCTTCTGGGCGATCGGTTGACACTTAATCAAATTAAGTCTGTGCCTACATAAGGCTGTGAATTGGGTCATAAATTGCCAAATATATTTCCCTCACCAGGTAAGAGACATAAAATAATCTTGATTACAATATTTATGTCTCTCTGTGTATATACAATCTTCTCCCACAGTTTAGATGTGATTTTGCATCTTAGATCTTATTTTTTGTGCCATCAACTCATTTGTAAAAACTGTAACTGGACTTGTATGAAGCTGCCACCTAGTAGTTTTACGCACCCAGACAAAATGTCTAAAAGTTTCATTGAGATCGGATCACAGAAACCTGCCATACAAAATTATGAAGACGAAGACAGGCAAATTTAAGTCTTACTATGGATAGCTTTTTTGTTTCTTAATCCATTGGCTTGAAATTTCATACTTATGTTAATAGGGAGGCGTAAAAACTATTTTGTTCGAAAAATGGGCATGGAACCGCTCAGTTGTAGCTAAAATCGACAATTTTCTTATCTCTGGCACCTAATGAGGTAATATTATGAAAAAAAGTAAGTAGGCTATTAAGATAAAAAAAAAATAAGGCTAAAAAAAAAATGGGCGTGGCACAGAGTAGGCTCGCCAAAAAAGCATTCTTACTAGTTTTCATAAAAATACTTAGCAAGACCTATAGTAAAACAGATTGTTAACCTATCTGATTTTTTTGAATTTGAAATTGTACATGGGTAATTGCAATCGGTCGAAGTGCATTCCAATTCTTGATGGTTGTTGTATTGTATCATGCGTGCAATCAATTGCTTCAATAGCGTAAGGAAAGTCAAATCGCACCGCCCATTTTTATTAAGCTATTTTTGTTTTATTGTGTCACTTTTACTCGCAAATATAATCAAAACAAGTAATGACGGTGAAGTCGAGTACACTCGACAATATATTACCTATACACACCAAATCTAAAAAAGCAACCTGGCGAATAAATGTTAACTAACCAAGTTAATAGCATTTCAAACTAACGCCGACAGCAAGACACATATGATTTAAAAGCTAACAGTCTGCTGTTGTTCAAAATCATTGGAAAGGGTGTTGTTGCCATTAGCTAAAACTGCTGTCAGTATAAATAAAACGTAGTGTTTACTTACAAACTTTACTGCTTTAGTTACAAACATTATGAAAAGTTACATTTTATGAAAAAATGCAGTTTGTTGGTCTTTCGGGACATGATATTTTGCGGTATGCAGTGTTGAAGAGGTACGTTAACTAAGTTTCCATACAAACTTTCAGCTATGTACCTTTTTTAAAAGATATACATAGGACTTTAGAGATAACGACATTTGGGGGGAAATAAAGGGAAGGTAAAAAAGTGTGGAATGTATGAAAAAAAAATGTTGCTGTAAGTGGGCGTATCCACGCTCATTTTTCTATTCTATCTTGTTAGGGTTCGATTCAGGTATATACACTTCAAATTTGATACAGCTATCATTAAAGACAACTGACAATATACGACTTTTGTAATATTTCTACCCGAGGTATTTGCCCCTCACCCCTAAACCAATTTCAGAAGAGGAAAACAAAATAAACTTGATCATCTTTAATAAATAATATAATCGACCTGAAAAGGAATTTTGGTTCTACATATTTTAGTTTCCGAGATCGACGCGTTCCTACAGACGGACGAAAACTGCCTAAATCGACATACCTTTCGATACTGATCAAGAATACACATACTTCATAGGGTCTGCCACGCCTTCTTTTAGGTGTTACATTTTCGACGCGCTCAAAACTAATATATCCTTGTACCATAGGGTACAGAGTATAGGAAGGTATTAATATATACATATGACAACTTATTGACCTTTTCACATTTCTCTATCCCTTACTCTTTTATCACGGTCACCAAAACATATGTATTTCCACTCCATTTCACATCTTCTTTTCGAATTCTTCCTAATGATTTTACTATAGAAAATATAGTTATTTTCATATACTCGTATTCACATAAATAAAGTAAATAATCTAGAGTTTTATTTATTTTTTCGATCTGTGTGTGACACATGTCTGATTCAAAAGTTTTTCACATTTCTTAATTAGCGACTTTGACTGAATTTTAGTGCATGACGTCACTCCGTCAGCTCAGAAGCTTACGACTGTAATGAAAGGAAAAGTATATAATGTAAGCATTTTCACAACTACATATATCGCAGCGAGACAACGAAATTAAGGCCAATCGCAAATGAAACTGTGCAGCGAAAAGCGTGCCGGACGACACACGATAAACTATGAGTGAGAAGCTGACAATGGTCATTTTTCTTAAATTTCTGTACCTTGTGGTATAAGGGTATATTAGTTTTGTGCACGTCGAATATGTATGTAACACCCAGAGACATCTTCGACTATACAAAATATATAATTTCTCGATCAGTATCGAAAGTATCAACGTCCTCTGACAGTCGTTAGAAATTAAGCTAAAGGATATGTCGAAGCACTCTCGATTGCAATTACTGGTTTTTATTATATTTTGGATAAGAATACTGTTAAAGCAATGCTTTTCAAAATTTCTAGTGAGCAATCCTCACGAGCGGTTGGAAATACCTTAGTTCCAACTGATAACGTTCATGAATACTCAGAAAAAGAAAAACGTTTGGTTGAAGAAAAAATTGAAAATTATTTAAGCTCATCAGGCTTTGAAAAGTGCATTGTAACGTTTTGGAAAAATGCCAATGACCTGAAGCTGTTGCAAGCATTGGCGCGAAATGTGATTTGTATTTCGGCTAGCTCTGCAACAAGCAAGCGTCAAGTCAAAATCTTGACATGTCTTGTTTTTTTTAAATAAAAACTGTCACACATATTTTTAAGCATAAGGAATGTAAAATAAATATTTTTTTTTTAAATAAAAACATGTAACACATATTTTTAAGCATAAGGAATGTAAAATAAAGGATATTTTTGTCTGTCCCGGTCAGGGCAAGGCAGTGCTTATTTAAAAAAAAAAAGACCCGGGCAGGGCCAGACCGGCCCTTGAAAAATGTGTTGCGAGCTCAGGACGTGCCGGGCCTCAAAATGGAGGCCCGTGCCCATCTCTAGTTCACTATGGAATTAAAAGCTATTTATTATGGGCTACTGCTGTCGACTGTGTGTGAGTGCTTATTGCTTACAACTTCTATAAATCTGATGATGTGACGTCAACACTTTCGTTACTTTTTGTGTTTTTGCAACATTAACAACGTCAAGTTAAGCTAAGCGCATATCGATAATAATGACTTGTTGAAATTATAAGCGTTTCGCTTGACTGTAAATTAAAGAAGTAAAAAAATAGAATTGCTAATAATTCAAAGTGTTACTGCGAAATTCTGTATTATTTTTGAAGCGTAAAATTATATCATTTTGTAGCCAGGCTTTTCTCAAAGCAGGGGTCAAGAATATACGGCTGAAAAAAGTACATATATTTTTTCATGGATAATAGCAACAAATCAAATTCATTTAAATCTTTGGGAATATATGTTTCCTATTCATATTTTTGTCAATGATCCTATTCTATACACATCTAAATAATCAAATGTTTTTTTCGGGGTTTTGGAAAACTCTTTAACGATCTTTTATTCAAACTCCGGTTCCATATTAGCAACTTTTCATCTGTGCGCACTTAGCCCTATAAGGAAAATAAGATTTCATGTGGTCATTATTATTTAACAGATATAACTTACCTAAGTTCTCGACCATGTTTGTACTCTTCCCAACGTCAATCCTTAGCAGTGATCTAAAATTTTCCACATTTGGCACAAAGTTTTCCTCAGTGCTTACCTATTCAGTCCATCTATTTTTTGTAAGAAATATTCTTATGCTCGGATATTTTTTCCAGCAACGTGCTTCACAAAATATGCGGTACATATCATCTGTTAATAACAGATTTTTAAAAGAAATTAATTATATTTTTCGTTGTTAAATTTGTGATTCGAATTTTAGAGACAGCATTTCAATCATTGAAGACCAAATTAAGCCTTTGACTGGCAGTGAAAAAGCAAACTTTTTGGAATTATTTTCTTCAAGACCACCATTATATATAATATTTAACCACAAGATATTCCTAAAAAATGTAATCCAATGCAATTAGCATGATCCACAATGTATTAATTTTTACAAAATTTTAAAAAGTTTCTGTCTTATGAAATATTTTTTTCGTGTCCACTCTGCATTTCGGTATTGACTGGTCGTAGTTCCAAAAATAATTAGACTGCTTCAATGCTTCCCTACGAACAATTATGCACCCTATGACTTGCAATATTCATAGACATTTTTGCATTTTGAAAATTGACGAATTATCGAGAATAAAATAAATCAACGCACATTGTATGGCCGCGGCATTTTAAAAACACAAAATCAATAAAATTCTACTTTTTTTATTCAACGCTAATAACCATTTTGCGTGATTATTGTTGTAAAGTAATGCGAGCTTATGTTTGGCATGCAACAGGCAGATCATACAGCTGTTTCGGGAGTTACCACATCCCATTCCGAAATGGGTGGGGGGTCAAACAAAAGATCGCTGATTAGTGTGGCGACTCTCGAAATAGATGTACGATCAACCTGCTGCTTAACAGAGAGCAATTTCTTGTGACATTGATTGTTGTCAAATACAAATATGATTATTTTTTCAATCAAATCGACCCCATAAGACCACATTACGATTACAATAATAAGAATTCACTTTTATTCATAACAATATTTGAACGAACACCGTATTTAATTTTTTCAGAGTTACAACTTTTGGATCCAAAAAGTAGGCAGCAACATTTGTTTCAAGTAGTTCAAACAAATTACATGACAGTTCCTTAAAATTTATTTAATTTTTCGAAAGCAGTTTTCTATATCAAGGACAAAGTTGAAATTGGAAATATCAAACAATTATATTTAGTTAAAATTATAAACATATTTTTTTTTTTTTTTTGTTATCTATTTCATATGAATTAAAATGTTGATTGCACATAATACTTTAAACACATTGTTATGGAAAATTTTCGAGTGCACGAAGAGAAGTGAACGCGTTTTTCAAAAACTATAAACGGACAAGAATATCTGACTCGAATTTAAGCAAACACAAGAGAAAATAGTTATAAAGTTTCATCAACAATGATTACCACAAAGACGACAAAGGCAATAATCAATCGACGGTAAGAAACCGAACATTTTAAAGATAAATGTTAACTAAGCGACTTCTGCTACACAACTGAAGAAACACGACATATTTTAGCAGCAATAAAGTGGCATTGAAACGCATGAAACAACGAAATGACAATGAAACGGAGGAGAAATGACGAGCCTTTGCGAACGAATGAAAGTAGCAGTGAAATGTGGTGAGATTTTAAGCACGACCAAACGTTTAAGCGTGAAACTAACTTACTTCAAAGAGATGGTGGGAAACGTTAAGATGCTTTTGAACATGGCGCGAAGAAAATTTAAAACTCAACTTTAAATATTATTTATGTATGTATTTAAATATTTAATAATGTTATTTTAACTTTAAAACAAAATCTTATATACTAGAAAAATATTTGGCAAAACGCAAGCGCCAACACTAAAAAACTTATGCGGTTATTGAAGGGGCATAGTTTGTAAGCGGTTTCTACGAATGGCAGCATAAACACAAAATAACAAAAACAATACACTCGCGCACACTCATATACAAACCAACTACCAGCCAAGTAAAGAGTGTAGTAAAATAATAAAAAAACAAAATAGGCCTAGACGAATCAACATTAAGCAACAGTGCAACGAATTCATAAAATATTCTTGAAAATTTGCCAAAAACACGAGAACTGCATCTGCAAATCAAACGAAACAAGAGACTAAAACGAAAGGCAACAGAATATGAAAATATAGCGTGTGCTTTAAGTATGAGCGAGTAAGATGAATAAGAGAGGCAGCGAAGAACTAAACGAATCAACGCGAATGTGCAGCGAAAAACGCAATGCGCAAAAAACCATAACAAAGTCCTGTTTATCTGTATGAGGGCATGATTATGTTCGTGCACGTGCTGCTGAATCCTGTTGCCGGTATTTGATGTGATCCATGTACGTATGCTTATGTAAATGTACCTTTTTATATGAGTATATAAGCGACCGACAAAGTTGGATGAATGGCAAGTGTATTTGTGTAGGTGTGTTCAGCACGTGGCTTTTTCTGCTCAACAAAAACAATTTTTGAAGTCTTCACATTTTGTTGGTTAGAAAAAGAAAAAACAAAACGAACAATTCATAATTGTTAATTGGCTCGTTTCGCTTTCTTTTAGATTCACTAAAGCTTTGACATGTGCCTTAATTTTATTAAATGCTAATTATAAGCTTAAATGTTGCAAGCATTCAGCTTATGATTAATGACATTAAAATTAATTGTTACCGATTAAGACTGAAATGTAGACTGGTTTGTTCAATAAAACCCTTGCTTTGTCATCACAGCTTTTCGTTCAGAGAACAATAATCATCCAATTTTTCTGGGATTTTGTGTGTTTCCAACATTTTTCATTTATAAACAATTGATTGAGATCCCAAAACAAAAGGACCTTCAAGTTTATGAGACAAACAAAGAATGAAAACTAGTAAGATCGATATCGTCGAGTATATAATACGACAATATAACACCCTGCACACACGGTAAGCATTTATTGTTCAAAATCGTTGGTAAGACAGGACCTAAACAATATAACAATAATGATAAAGCAGTGCTCTTGGAGTTGATTGTTGTATGTTTAATTTCTTTGTGTGAAGACAGTAGTTAAGCGTGATAGTCTAGGTGGCGTTGCCCAAATAAATATTGTGCGCAATTAAAAACCAGTAAGGGGGCTATTTTCGGCTATGCCGAAACTCTTGCAAACGTTTTCACAATTATTCTTAATAGAAAACCCTTTTTATACTCATGCAAAAAGAGTATATTAACTTTATCATGAAGCAACGCAGAGGAGACATCTCCGACTATATAAAGTATATATATTCTTGATCAGCACGACGAGACGAGTTCAAATAACGGTGTCCGTCTGTCCGTCTGTCTGTCTGTCCGTTTCAATGCGATTTCCAGCCAGAGTTTTAAAGTTAGCAAGAAAATTTAAACGCAGAAAATTTTCTTCTTCTTGCAGGTATTTGGTATGTAAAAATCAGTTTGATCGGATGACTATAGCATATAGCTCCCATAGGAACGATCGTTCAAAAATGAAGTTTTTGTTTAAAAAACCGCATTTTTTAGGAGTTATCAACCCAATATTTTGCACAAAAACTTTTTTAACATCAACAAAGATACCGTGCAAAAATGGTCAAGATCAGGCTACTATAGCATATAGCTGCCATAGGAAGGATCCGTCAAAAATTATGTTTTTGCTTAAAAAACAGCGTGTTTTTGGAGTTATCGACTCAATATTTTGCACAAAAACTTTTTTGATATCAGCAAAAATACTGTGTAAAAATGGTCAAGATCAGGCTACTATAGCATATAGCTCCTATAGGAACGATCGGTTAAAAATACTGTTTTTGTTAGAAAAACTTTTTATACCCTGTACATACTGTACCAGGGTATATTGTGTTTGTTTGGCCGAAATGTATGTAACGCAGAGAAGGAGGGGAGGGGGACCCTATAAAGTATATATATTCTTGATCAGGACGATAAGACAAATTGATTAAGCCATGTCCGTCCGTCTGTCCGTCCGTCCGTCCTCACCAATGGTTCTCGGAACTTATAAAAGATAGAAACTTGAGATTTGGAGGATAGACTCGTGATGCTCGGCAGCAGATCAAGTTTGAACGGTTTTGAGCCACGCCCACTCCTTCCCGCCCAACCAGCTACGCCCACTTTTTGAAAAGGCTATAACTTGAACACCAGAAACGCTAGAACTATGAAAGTTGGTATGTCGACTAAGTATGTAAAGACCTACAAAGTGCATACCCCAATTATCCCCCCTCCCCTTAATTACCTCTCAAAAAGTGTTTTATTGTTAATTACGATATCTTCAAAACCATGAAAGGTACGAATCTCAAATTTTGTGTGTACACTCAGTAAATACATATCCTTAAGACTGCATACCAGAAAATACCCCTCTGAATTTAAGACTACCCCTCAAAGACCATCAAACTTAAATTTTTCGTAAATTTTACTTTTTTTTACAAAAATTTGTGTATCTCCACAACTATAACAGATACGAACCAAAAACTTTGTATGCAGATTTAAGAATTGTATGTCTTTAAAACTGCATACTAACTTTTTCCCCCTTACCCTTTATTACCCCTCAAATAGTGTTTGTATGTCAATAGCTATATCTCCGAAATTAATAAAGGCACTGACCTGAAATTTAGTGAGTAGACAAAGTGTATATAACTTCATAAGACTGCATACCAGAAAATACCATTTTGTATTTGGACAACCCATTAAAGGCCGGCAAACTTAAATTTTGGGTAAATTCCAGTTTATTTTGATTAAAATATGTATATCGCCACAACTATGAAATATACTTGTCTGAAATCTTGTATGCAGGTTCAGTTAATATACGTCCTTTAAACTGCATACCGAAAAACACCCCTTTATTTCATGGCTTCCCCCTCAGAGATCAACAAGCTCGAATTTTTCGAAAATTCTTCACTTTTGACTGATTTTTGTGATATTTGGAACACCATTTAAATAGGTGAGGGTATGTGCAGGGTATTATATGGTTGAGTACACTCAACTATACCGCCCTTACTAGTTTGTTCTTGATTATAAGCAAACCAAACTTTGCTATTCCGTGTTTTTAATAATGCCTGACTAAAACCCAGAATTTTATAAAAATCGGACATAAGGGCGTGGTACCGCCCATACAACTAAAATCTTAAAAATGAGACTTCTTTGTAAACAGACGAGATACAAGATTGAAAAATGTAGTGAAGTTTGACTACATTGC
The DNA here is from genome assembly GCA_037044515.1 of Phortica magna. Classification (NCBI taxonomy): domain Eukaryota; kingdom Metazoa; phylum Arthropoda; class Insecta; order Diptera; family Drosophilidae; genus Phortica; species Phortica magna. The sequence continues at coordinate 20,369 of JBAMBP010000844.1, read as the reverse complement.
CTTCTTAAAAACAAATTAGAAAATGGGCGTGGCTACGTATATGATTCTTATTGGAAAACTAAAAAAGGATTTTCTAATAAGAATAATTGTGAAAACGTTTGCAAGAGTATATAAGTTTCGGCATAGCCGAAAATAGCTCCCTTACTGGTTATTAATGCCTGACTAAAATCCAGAATTTTATAAAAATCGGACATAAGGGCGTGGTACCGCCCATACAACTAAAAACTTAAAAATGGGCTTTCTCTGTAAACAGACGAGATACAAGATTGGAAAATGTAGGTAAGTGTGAAAAGGATTTCCTAATAAGAATAATTGTGAAAACGTTTGCAAGAGTATATAAGTTTCGGCATAGCCGAAAATAGCTCCCTTACTGGTTTTAAGATAAATTAGAAAATGGACGTTGCTAGGTGTGTGATTCTTATTCGAAAATTGATCAGAAGCTTTTCTAATACGAATAAATAGGAAAACGTTTTCAAGAGTAAGTTTCGGCAAAGCCAAAAGGGGCTCCTTTTCTGTTTTTTTGTTTAAGCACGCAAGACGTTGTGCCGCATTTTTTCTAGTGGAATTGCGACACAAGGTCAGCCTGTTCCGCGACTACAGACAAAAAGTGAACAGTCGCTTTACTACTTACTCTTGGTCCTTATACTTTTCATACTGAGGATCCCAAACACACGCCGCATATTTCAAAATGGGCCGTACTAACGAAGAATAAATAAACTTAGTTGTGTACGGATCATTAAAACGTTTATATCTCTTGCACCATATAACTTATAATAATACTTGGTGTGGTGTATGCTATGTGGAAGAGTAAGTAAAATAATCAGTATTTGAAACCAAAGGTTAAGCCACAAACACAGATGTACAGTAAATGGTACCAAATATAAACTGTGCCTTTTAATGTCAAGTGTTGTTGATTTTGTTTGGGCTGATGGCATTGCTGCTTCTCAAGATGCAGTGTCAACTACAACTTGTACAATTATTTATTTTCTTCGTCGTTCGCTTTATTCATTCCCCATTAACTGTCGGCAAACAATGGCAGCGATGGTTCCACGTTTGAGTGTCAGAAAGTGTTGAAATGTCAACAGCAAATATTCAGAAGGAATAGGAAGACAACTGATGCCAGTAAAAATGCATTCCAAGTGCGTTGCAAGCAGTAACAAAAGCAGCAAAGGCTGCAAAGATGCCGTGATAGGGGGAAATAGCGCATTTGTGTTGGCCTGATTGTGATGAACACAAGCATAGGCTGCTGGGGCTTACTACAAACGTTGTTTTGACACGAAGTAATTGTCGGTAAAAAATATGAAAGTGCATACAAACACCTTGTCTGTTCAAAAGCACAAGTATGTTACAGAGATCGAAAAATAAAAAAAGTTACGATTTTACCATTGACATTTAAATTTTTTTATTTATTTCATGCCATTTCACAAACTGTAACATTTTATATGAACAGTAGATAAAGCAAACATAATTAATACAGAGCAAAGAATGAAGAGAAATAAGACGAACTCGCAATATGGGAGTGGACCTAGAAAATAGACGAAATAAGCTTTCTTAGTGGTTCTCTACAGTCAAAGAATCGTCTTGTACCGCTGATCAAAAATGTATTTACTTTGTATGATGGGAGATGTCTTCTTTGACGGTACAAACTAGCATACATAACCCTACAAAAAATTCAAATTCATATGGTTATTATAATTTATAACCTATTGCTCATCAATGAGACAAGTTCAGTCATCGTGGTTCTCAGATGAAAAAAACACTTGTATTTTTGATTTTAACTGGCATTTGAATGGCTGTAATTACCGAACTAAAACAAAACCAGTAAGGACGTTATCTTCGGCCTTGCCGAAGATGTATACTCGTCACGACACCTTTTGTGGTACGCCTTCTTCATTTTTGGAATCTTATTTCTTTTTGTCCACATAGCCTACAGATCAGTTTTCGTTGTTATATCTCATTGAGTGCCAGATATATGGGAACTATTGGTTTTGGTCATATGTGGGGGTGCCACGCCTATTTTGATATCAAAATAGCTTTTAAGCCACATTATCAGCATAAGAATGAAATTTCAATTCGATTAGTTAAGAATCAAAAAAGTTTTTCGTACAACGACTTAAATTTTGCTACTCTTCCTCTTCTTCATTTTGTATGGTAGATCCCAGTTCCAGTAGTCCGCTCTCAATGAAACTTGCAGGCATTTGATTTGGGGACACTGAATTACTACTTTTGAAATTTCAGCACCCTAACTTCAGAAACAAAAAAGTTTCCCATCCAACGATTTAAACTTTGCCTTTCTTCCTCTTCTTCATTTTGTATGGCAGGTACCAGTTCCAGTAGTCCGATCTCATTGAAACTTGCAGGCATTTGATCTTGTGATATTGAACTACTAATTTTGAAATTTCAGCACTCTATCTTAAGAAATTAAAAAGTTTCCCATACAACGATTTAAACTTTGGTTCTCTTCCTCTTCTTCATTTTGTATGGCAGGTACCAGTTCCAGTATTCCGATCTCAATGAAACTTTCAGGCATTTAGCCTGGCTACGGTTTATCACCACTTGTATAGTTTCAGCGCTCTATCTTGGAAAACAAAAAAGTTTTTCATACATTGGTTCCGACCAATGTGTCATCGTAATAAAATACAATGGTCTGTGCAAAATTTCAGGATGATAGCTCCAAAACTGAGGGAGAAGTTTGCATACATATAGACAGACGGACAGACGGACATGGCTGTATCAACTCGTCTTGTCATCTTGATCAAGAATATATATACTTTGTATAGTCGGCCACGCCTCCTTCTGGGTGTTACAAACTTCGTGACAAAACTATAATACTTTTCAAAAGTAGTAAGTTAGTGTCACCAGATCAAATGCCTGCAAGTTTCACTGAGATCGGACTGCTGGAACTGGTACCAGCCATACAAAATGAAGAAGAGGAAGATAAGCAAAGTTTAAATCGTTGTATGGGAAACTTTTTTGTTTCTGAAGTTAGGGTGCTGAAATTTCAAAAGTAGTAATTTAGTGTCACCAGATCAATTGCCTGTAAGTTTTTTTGAGATCGGACTACTGGAACTGGTACCTGCCATACAAAATGAAGAAGAGGAAGAGAAACCAAATTTAAGTCGTTGTACGGACAACTTTTTTGTTTCTTAACTAATTGACTTGAAACTTCATACTTATGTTGATAATGTGGCTTAAAAGCTATTTTGATATCAAAATGGGCGTGGCACCCCCCCTAATGACCAAAACCAATAGTTTCCATATATATGGCACTCAATGAGATATAACAACGAAAACTGATCTGTAGGCTATGTGGACAAAAAGAAATAAGATTCCAAAAATAAAGTGGGTGTACCACAAAAGCTGTCGTGAAGAGTATACATCTTCGGCAAGGCCGAAGATAACGTCCTTACTGGTTTTTATTAAAATATGTATATCTCCACAACTATGAAATATACATGTCTGAAATTTTGTATGCAGGTTCAGTTAATATACGTCCTTTAAACTGTATACCGAAAAACACCGTTTTATTTTATGGCTTTCCCCCTCAGATATAACAAACTTGAATTTTTCGAAAATTTCTTACTTTTGACTGATTTTTTTGATATTTGGAACACCATTTAAATAGGTGCGGGTATGTGCAGGGTATTATATGGTTGAGTATACTCAACTATACCGCCCTTACTATTTTTACAATCGTTATGAGCGCTAGTATGAAAAGCACGCGTCAACGAAAAATGACTGGGTGTCCGATCAAATGAAAGGAAAACGAGATGTGTGACCGCATACGCGATGTGTAGGGCACTCGCAATACACACATGTTGTTGCCTGACACATGTGTTGGTGTCAGCTGTTCACTGTCAGTGACGCAGGGTAACTGCAACTGAAATCAACAGATCTGTTACAGCGCTGCTAGTGAACAGAGGCATATGCTCTTCATCACAGAGCGCCCATTGGTCTTGTTGCTGTAAAAGGTGAATTGCAAAAAATTGTGATTAACGATTTCAAAAAGACCAAATTTGAAATTAACATACAATTGTGGCTATATTTTTATATCCTGTACACATAGTGTGTCATATTAAGTTTGTTTGAGGCAAAATGTATGAAACACGCTGAAGGAGGAGAGTAGGACCCCAAAAGTATATATATTCTGTCCGTCTGTTTGTCAGTCTGTCCTCACCAATCGTTCTCGGAAACTATAAAAGCTGGAGTCTAGAAATTTGAAAATAGAATTTTTGCCTCACTACTCCTTCCCGGCGAACCAGCACTATCTACCTTTTAAAAAGGTCATAGCTCGAACATCAGAAGTTATTCATTTCCCCTCAAAAAGTTATTTTCTTAAAATTACTTTATCTATTTTATATATCTGCTAAATATATATGCTAGATATATGCTATATATCTGCTTAAACTCTTAAAAACTGAATACCGTAAAATACCATTTTCACTTCACTGATCTTTATGTATACCGACACCATTGTCAAGTAGTGGTAACAACAGCACTGTCTGCCCTGCCTTACCAACGATTTTGAACAATAACAGACTGTTAGCTATGAATTCATTATATTGTTGCTGCTGTCGGCGGCAGTTTGACATGTTGTTAACATGTTTAATTAACTTTATCTTGTTCGCCGGTCTGATTACCGACAAATATAATTGTTGAGATTTTCCTTTTTAAATAACAATGAACAATATAATATTAATATAGGTTCGGTGTGTACTTTTGAACCAGTATAAAATTACAAAGCCATTTTATAGAGCGTTAAATTTTTAATAAAAACATATACGCATATTTTCCATACAAACCACTAATAGCTACCAATAAATATCAAAAGGCACCAAACAAAATTTGCCCATACAAATCGTATAGAAAACTAGTAAGGGCGGTATAGTTGAGTATACTCAACCATATAATACCCTGCACATACCCTCACCCATTTAAATGGTGTTCCAAATATAAAAAATCAGTCAAAAGTGAGGAATTTTCGAAAAATTCGAGTTTGTAGATCTCTGAGGGGGAAGCCATGAAATAAAGAGGTGTTTTTCGGTATGCAGTTCAAAGGACGTATATTAACTGAATCTGCATACAAAATTTCAGACATGTATATTTCATAGTTGTGGAGATATACATATTTTAATAAAAATAAACTGGAATTTACCCAAAATTTAAGTTTGCCGACCTCTAATGGGTAGTCCAAATACAAAATGGTATTTTCTGGTATGCAGTCTTAAGAAGTTATATATACTTTGTCTACGAACAAAATTTCAGGTCCGTGCCTTCAACAATTTCGGAGATGTAGGCTTTGACATGCAAACACTATTTTAGGGGTTATTAAGGGTAAGGGGGAAAAAGTTAGTATGCAGTTTTAAAGACATACATTTCTTTAATCTGCATACAAAGTTTCAATTTCGTATCTGTTATAGTTGTGGAGATATACAAATTTTTTTAAAAAAAAAGTGAAATTTACAAAAAATGTAAGTTTGGTGGTCTTTGAGGGGTAGTCAAAAATACAAATGGGTATTTTCTGCAGTTGCAGTTTTAAGGACATGTATTTACTGAGTCTACATACAAAATTTCAGGTCCGTATCTTTTATAGTTTTGAAGATACAGTAATTTACCAAAAAACACTTTTTGAGGGGTAATGAAGGGTTGGGGGGAAAATTGGGGTATGCAGTTTTATAGGTCTTTACATACTTAGTCGACATACCAACTTTCATAGTTCTAGCGTTTCTGGTGTTCAAGTTATAGCCTTTCCAAAAAGTGGGCGTAGCTGGTTGGGCGGGAAGGAGTGGGCGTGGCTCAAAACCGTTCAAACTTGATCTGCTGCCGAGCATCACGAGTCTATCCTCCAAATTTCAAGTCTCTATCTTTTGTAGTTTCCGAGAACCATTGGTGAGGACGGACGGACGGACGGACGGACGGACGGACGGACATGGCTTAATCAATTTGTCTTGTCGTCCTGATCAAGAATATATATACTTTATAGGGTCCCCCTCCCCTCCTTCTCTGCGTTACATACATTTCGGCCAAACAAACACAATATACCCTGGTACAGTATGTACAGGGTATAAACATTATCCGGACTAAGTCATGAATCAGCTAAGGAAATCTTTAATTTCTTTTCTTTTTTTTTATTTGAACATTTGGTACTCTAAGTTATATAAATGTCATTAATTTCAAAATTGTTTTGCTTAGTGACCTGAGTAACTTATTCAGATGAGAAAGGCTGGCTCGAGGTTAATTTTGGTTACAAGATATTAACCAAAAAGCTGCCTTTTGCTGCCTGTTGGTGTTAAAACAAATATTGCAAGAACTAGCTCAAAACCTAGAAGCAGGCAGATCGTACAGCTGTTTCGAGAGTTGTCAAGCTCCTTCATAAGCAGTTTTTGCTTAACCATAAACCAATAGTCAGCATTCCCTTTTATCTTCGGTGATAAACTGTTAAATAATTACAAGTTATCAAACGAAATACTTTGAGAAATGTCGCTTTGATCTACCGCCTTGCAAAATCGTTTTTGTTAAGGGCGACCACTGTTGGACTCAAGACTTGACTCACTTTTTGCGTTATTCTCAGCTGGATTATTCGTTCTCTTAATAAATTTTAAATATTAATAATTAATGACTATATGTTTTAGTGATTGATCACTTGTCCTAGTAATGGAGAGTAACATATTATTGTTCGTTTCTTAAATTGAGTTGATATTTTATGATTAGACATTAAAAGTGAGATGTGAAGACGATACTTATTGAAAAACTGTATAAAAATCAATAATCAATGTCTTTTCATCTATTAATTTATGTATGTTAAACTTGGCAGCGAAACAAATTTTTTGAGTCACACATATACATATGTGTCAAAAAGATCTCGTTTTTAAAAAAATATGGAAATTGTTATTGTTTCACATAATTAGGACGTGATTCACCACTGGGACGTTTAACCTTTTTTTTTTAATCACCATAATGTACATACTTTGCAGGGTCCGCCACGCTTTTTTAATTTGTTGGTGCTACATAAAATTTTTATGCTCACAAAACTAATATGCCCTTGTACCATAAATTACAGTGTATAAATAGCGGAAATCTCGCCAAAACGGCAACATGTACGTATAATTTTTGTGTGCGTGTTTGTTTATGAGGGAGTAAATATCCTTATGAGCGTGAGTGTAGTTGTTAGACTGCTTACCAACTCTTCATAATGTTATGCAGCGTTAAATTAAGAATTAGTATTCACGCCCACAGTCTTGTTTTCCGCGGATGTGCACAAACTTTTTACTCAAGATTGATATGCTGCTGAAGTCGCAGCACTTCAGTAACAACAACATAAACCAAGTGCAGGCAAATTTTTATGAGGCGACGATAGAGTAAAGATTATGAGCATAAACAGAGTCAAGGAGAGGCGGCTTGGAAACTTTTTGTAAGTTCAACTACTATAAAAATGTGTGCATATGCATGGCACAACTTTTCTATATAAATCCTTAATTATGACATTATTTTGAATATTATCCTGTCTGCATGCTTAATGTCTCTGGTCATATCCCTGATCCGCAATGCCAACTTTAATGTCAACTAATAAAGCATTTAAATATCTGCAATGAGTTATGCAAGTCACTTTCACTACACTTTTATAATGAAAATTTAAAATTTCACAACCGGATGTGGACACTATATTTAAAACCATTTTGATAAAAAAATCTATGATAAACGGAACAAATTCAAACCAGTAAGGATGTTATTTTCGATCTTGCCGAAGATGTATACTCTTCACGACACCCTTTGTGGTAAGCCCATTTAATTATACCCTGTACATACTGTACCAGGGTATATTGTGTTTGTTTGGCCGAAATGTATGTAACGCATAGAAGGAGGGGGACCCCATAAAGTATATATATTCTTGATCAGGACGCCAAGACAATTGATTAAGCGATGTCCGTCTGTCTGTCCGTCCGTCCGTCCTCACCAATGGTTCTCGGAAACTATAAAAGATAGAGACTTGAGATTTGGAGGATAGACTCGTGATGCTTGGCAGCAGGTCAAGTTTGAACGGTTTTAAGCCACGCCCACTCCTTCCCGCCCAACCAGCTACGCCCACTTTTTGAAAAGACTATAACTTGAACACCAGAAGCGTTAGAACTATGAAAATTGGTATGTAGACTAAATATAAAAAGTTCTATAAAACTGCATACTAAAATTTTCCCCCTCCCTTTAGTTGCCCCTCAAAAAGTGTTTTATTGTAAATTACTATATCTTTAAACCATTAAAGGTACGGACCTGAAATTTTGTGTGTACACTCAATAAATACATAGCCCTAAGACTGCATACCAGAAAATACCCCTCTGTACCTACGATTACCTATCAAAGACCCACAAACTTAAATTTTTGGTAAATTCCAGTTTTTTTTTTTTTTTTAATTTGTATATCTCCACAACCATAACAGATACGAATCTAAAATTTTGTATGCAGATTATAGAATTGTATTTCTTTAAAACTGCATATTTTCCCCCTTACCCTTTATTACCCCTCAAACAGTGTTTGCATGTCAAAGCCTATATCTCCGAAATCGTTAAAGGTACTGACCTGAAATTTTGTAAGTAGACAAAGTATTTATAACTTCATAAGACTGCATTCTAAAAAATACCATTTTATATTTGGACTACCCATTAAAGGTCGGCAAACTTAAATTTTATGTAAATTCCAGTTTATTTTGATTAAAATATGTATATCGCCACAACTATGAAATAGACATGTCAGAAATTTTGTGTGCAGGATCAGCAAATATACGTTTTTTAAACTGCATACCGAAAAACACCCCTTTATTTCATGGCTTTCCCCCTCAGAAATTAACAAACTCGAATTTTTCGAAAATTCCTTACTTTTGACTGAATTTTTTTATATTTGGAACACTATTTAAATGGGTGAGGGTATGTGCAGGGTATTATATGGTTGAGTATACTCAACTATACCGCCCTTACTAGTTTTTTTAATGTTATTTCTTTTTGTCCACATATCCTACAGACCAATTTTCGTTGTTATACCTCATTGAGTGCCAGATATATGGAAATTATTGGTTTTGGTCATATGTGGGCGGTGGCACGCCCATTTATATATTAAAATAGTTTTTAAGCTACATTATCAACATACATATGTAAGTATAAAGTTTCAAATCAATTAGTTAAGAAACAAAAAAGTTTCCCGTACAACGATTTCAACTTTGCTTCTCTTCCTCTTCTTCATTTTGTATACGATATCATGTACCAGTTCCAAATGACCGATCTCAATGAAACTTTCAGGCATTTAGTCTGGCTACAGTTTACTACTAATATAATTTCAGTGCCCCATCTTGGAAATCAAAAAAGTTTTTCATACAACGGTTGCAATTTTTTTCTTCTTCTTTACGTATGTTGTCTACCAGCTCCAGTGGTCTAATCTTGCTGGTTCCAACCAATGTGTCATCGTAGTAAGAAACCAGTAAGGGAGCTATTTTCGGCTATGCCGAAACTTATATACTCTTGCAAAGGTTTTCACAATTATTCTTATTAGAAAATCATTTTTTTAATTTTCCAATAAGAATCATATACGTAGCCACGCCCGTTTTCTAATTTGCCTTAAAGAAGGCAATGTAGTCAAACTTCACTACATTTTTCAATCTTGTATCTCGTCTGTTTACAGAGAAGTCCCATATGTAAGTTAAATGCCTGATCTTGACCACTTTTGCACTGTATCTTTGCGGATGTCAAAAAAGTTTTTGTGCAAAATATTGAGTCGATAACTCCAAAAACACGCTGTTTTTCAAGCAAAAACATAATTTTTGGCCGATCCTTCCTATCCTATGGGAGCTATATGCTATAGAAGCCCGATCTTTACGGTATGGTTGGGTACACTCAACCATATTATACCCTGCACACGGTAAGAGGTGTGACGTCTCAATTAAAAACCAGTAAGGGAGCTATTTTCTGCTTTGCCAAAACTTATATACTCTTGCAAGCGTCTTCTCAATTATTCTTATTGGCAAATCCTTTCCATCGTTTTCCCAACAATAACCCTATACGTTTTTGAAGATTAAGAGGCGTAGCCACGCCCATTTTATAATTCGTCTTAAAGAATGAAATGCAGTCTTACTCCACTACATTTTGTAGTCTTGTATCCCTTCTGGTTACACAGAAACCCCATTGGTAAGTTTTTGGCAATAGGGGCGTTGCCACGCCCTTATGTCCCATTCTTATAAAACTTTGGTGTATAGTCAAGTATTAATAAAATCACGTATCTGCAAAGTTTCGTTTGTTCATTTTCAAGAACGAAAAAGATTTTCTAACAAAAATAGTATTTTTAACCGATCGTTCCAATGGGAGCTATACGCTAAAATAGCCCGATCTTGTTCATTTTTGCTCTGTATATTTCTGTTAATACCATAGAAGTTTTTGTGCAAAATATTTAGTCAATAACTCAAAAAACACACTGATTTTCAAGCAAAAAAAAATTTTTGACCGATCGTTCCAATGGGAGTTGTATGCTATAATAAACCGATCAAGCTGATTTTCACATACAAACTGCCTGCAAGGACAAGAATGTTTTCTGCATTTAAATTTTTTCGCTAACTTCAAAACTCTGGGAAGAGTTCGCATTGAAACAGACAGATAGACTGACGGGCATGGCTATTTGAACAAGGGATGTACATTTTTGGAGATTTACCAATCCCGGGATCCCGGGATATGTTTACATAAATATGACAACAATTTTAAATAAAAGATATTAAGTATATTTTAATTTAATTATTATAATAAAAAAAAGTAAATAAAATATACATAATTTCAAATCTATTAATGCTTTTTTTATACTACATTCAAAAAAAACAAAGCGCTCTAGCATATCTAAAAGGCTTTTCCATCTGATTTTACAATCTAAAATAAACTTGAGTTCTGTGTTATGTTCGATTTTAACATTGCGCTGCAGAATATCGTGTTTTTTAGGCGATCTTCGAAACATGCGCACAAATGTTCTCACTTTACCAATTATAGAATTCAATTGGTAATTATCGGTGTTTCGCACTGACTCACGCTTATTTTCAACGATTAAACAATCGTCTTCGTCTAACTCGTCTAGTTCTAGTTCGTTGCTGTCAGAATTGTATTCGATTAAGAATACAATACTTCGTTTTAAAAAAATATTCCGCCATAAAAAAAGAAAAAACGCATTTTACCTCTGCGTGCTGAAGATCGTGATTTTGCCTTATATAACACATCGACAATTGCCAGTTGTAAACCATGAGCAAAACACAGCTGCTGATAAGCTCTTATTAGTTTTCCAATTTTTACCATAGTACTCCCAACATCCTTAGTAACAGAAACAAAAATCTTGTCAAAATCAAGTTTTAATTTTTTGAAATGATCTGTGAGCGTTTGAACGCAAATTTCAGCAGTCATACTTAAAGCGCACTAATCCCAAGTTCCAAAATTTTGTGTTTGAAAAAACATTTATAAAATGCTTGTTAGCGATAGATGTCCATTCGTCAAACAGAAGACAGTGACTTATCATTCGTTTCGAAAAACAATGTTAATTTTAGCTGCTTACAGGGAATATTTTCGGTTATATTGTTTTGTGACACTTATGTCATGCCCTTTCAAGTGGGTATGCAACCCTATTGTAGAACCACCTTTATTTGCAAAATTTTGCTGCTCCTTGCATTTGGCGGTCTCACTTTTGTCGGTTGCAATAAGAAAATATTGCCATACTGAATGGTTAAACCCCGCTTTTATTTTGTGGGGCACAAACAATGCTAAAATAAATATGTTTGTAATGTAAAGACAATTTTAACACACTTCTGTATGTTTATTTACCTGAACTGCAAGCCAAGTCACTCATATGTATTTTAAACAATAAATTTAGGCTGTAATCAATGTTGAAAATTGAAATTAAAAATATTTTTTAAGTAAACTAGTAAGGGCGGTATAGTTGAGTATACTAAACCATATAATACCCTGCACATACCCTCACCCATTTAAATGGTGTTCCAAATATCAAAAAAATCAGTAAAAAGTGAGGAATTTTCAAAAAATTCGAGTTTGTTGATCTCTGAGGGGGGAAGCCATGAAATAAAGGGGTGTTTTCCGGTATGCAGTTCAAAGGACGTATATTGAATCTGCCTTCAAAATTTCAGACATGTATATTTCATAGTTGTAGAGATATACATATTTTAATAAAAATAAACTGGAATTTACATAAAATTTAAGTTTGCCGACCTTTAATGGGTAGTCCAAATATAAACTGGTATTTTTTAGTATGCAGTCTTATGAAGTTATAAATACTTTGTCTACTTACAAAATTTAAGGTTAGTACCTTTAGCAATTTCGGAGATATAGGCTTTGACATGCAAACACTGTTTGAGGGGTAATAAAGGGCAGGGGAGGAAAATTTGGTATGCAGTTTTAAAGACATGCATACATTTATTAAGTCGGCATACAAAGTTTTAGGTTCGTATTTGTTATAGTTGTAGAGATATACAAATTTTTAAACAAAAAAATGGAATTTATTTAAAATTTAAGTTTGTGGGTCTTTGAGGGGTAGTCGTAAATACAGAGGGTTATTTTCTTGTATGCAGTCTTAAGGATATGTATTTACTGAGTGTAGACACAAAATTTCAGGTCCATACATTTCATGGTTTTGAAGATATAAAAATTAACAATGAAACACTTTTTGAGGGGTAATGAAGGGGAGTGGAGGAAATTGTAGTAAACAGTTTCATAAAAATGTACATACTTAGTCTACATACTAATTTTCATAGTTCTAGCGTTTTTGGTATTAAAGTTATAGCCTTTTCAAAAAGTGGGCGTAGCTGCTTGGTCAGGAAGGAGTGGGCGTGGCTCAAAACCGTTCAAACTTGATCTGCTGCCGAGCATCACGAGTCTATCCTCCAAATCTCAAGTCTCTATCTTTTATAGTTTCCGAGAACCATTGGTGAGGATGGACGGACGGACATCGCTCTAATCAATTTGGCGTCTCCCTCCCTTCCTTCTATGCGTTACATACATTTCGGCCAAACAAACACAATATACCCTGGTACAGTATGTACAGGGTATAATGAATCAGCAGCTTTTAATGTCAGTGTTGTACTACTTTAAGAGTTTTTAGTGTTATAAACTAATGGAATTTTTCTGATAAGCTTGCCAACTTATTGATAAATAAAAATTATTTAAGACAAAATAAAAATAATAAAAAATCCCGATTATCGCGGGATTTGTCAATTTTAATCCCGGGATTTTCGGGGCTTCAAAAACACTGAAATCTCGGGATTTGGGGATCCCGGGATTGAAATCCCTAATATGAATTCCTCTCGCCGACCTGATCAAGAATATATATATTTTATATAGTCGGAGATGTCTCTTTATCTGCGTTGCAAACTTCACGACAAAGTTAATATACTCGTTTTGCAAGAGTATAAAAATTGTATATTTTGCATCGCCCATTTAAATGATGTTCCATATATCAAGAAAATCGGTAAAAAAAATTGCAGAATCTACCATAAGTTCGAGTTTGCTGGTCCTTCAGAAGGAAGACATGAAATGTAGGGGTATTTTTTAAACACAGTTTTTAAAACGTATATTGACTGATCCTGCACTCAATATTTCAGACATGTATGTTTCATAGTTGTGGAGACATACAAATTTTAGTTAAAACCAGTAAGGACGTTTTCTTCGGCCTTGCCGAAAATGTATACTCGTCACGACACCTTTTGTGGTACGCCTTCTTCATTTTTGGATTCTTACTTCTTTTTGTTCACATAGCCTACTGACCAATTTTCGTTGATATATGGAAATTATTGGTTTTGGTCATTTGTGGGTTGTGACACGCCCTTTTTGATATCAAAATACATATCTATGAAGTTTCAAGTCAATTAGTTAAGAAACAAAAAAGTTTTCCATACAGCGACCTAAATTTGCTTCCCATCCTTTCTTCATTTTGTATGGCAGGTACCAAGTCCGATCTCGCTGGTTCCGACTAATGTCTCATCGTCATAATATACAAGGGCTTGTGCAAAATTTCAGGACGATAGCTTTAAAACTGACGGAGGAGTTTGCATGCATACAGACAGACGGACGTGGTTATATAAACTCGTTTTATCATTCTAATCAAGAATATATACACTTTGTATAGTCGGATACGCCTCCTTCTGGGTGTCAAAAACTTTGTTGAAAAATTATAACACTTTTCACTTCGTGAAGAGTATAAAATATGGAATTTACCCAAAACTTAAGTTTGTTGGCCTTTGAGGGGTAATCAAAATACAAATGGTTTTTTTCTGGTATGCAGTCTTAAGGAGTTATATATACTTAATCAAAGTACAAAATTTCCGTCCGTACCTTTAACAGTTTTGGAGATATGGGCTTTGACATGTAAATACTATTTGAGGGGTAATTAAGGGTAGGGGGAAAAACTGTGATATGCAGTTTTAAAGACGTACATTTATTGAGTCTGAATACAAAGTTTTAGGTTCGTATTTTGTATAGTTGTGGAGATAACAAATTTTTGTTAAAAACTAGAAAGGGCGGTATAGTTGAGCATACTCTACTATATAATACCCTGCACACACCCTGACCCATTTAAATGGTGTTCGAAATATCAAAAAAAAATCGGTCAAAAGTGAAGAATTTACGAAAAAGTCGAGTTTTCCGGTCTCTGAGGGGGGAAGCCATGAAATGGGTAGGGTTGATGGGAATTCCAAATACAAAACGATATTTTCTGGTGTGCGACCTTAAAAAGTTATATATACTTTGTCTACGTACAAAATTTCAGGTCCGTACCTTTAACTATTAAGGAGAGATAGGCTTTGATATGCAAACACTATTTGATGGTTAATAGAGGGCATGGGGGAAACTGTGGTGTGAAATTTTAAAGACGTACATTTATTAAGTCTTCATACAAAATTTTAGGTTCTTATCTGTTATATTTGTGGAGATATACAAATTTTTGTAAAAAAAAGTGGAATTTAGCAAAAGTTTAAGTTTAATGGTCTTTGAGGTGTAGTCGAAAATACAGAGGATTATTTTTTTGTGTGCAGTTTTAAGGTATTTACTGAGTTTACATACAAAACTTCAGGTTCGTACCTTTTATAGTTCTGAGTATATAGTAATTTACAAAAAAACACCTTTGCAACGGAAATGAGGGTGAAGGGGATAATTTTTGGTATGCAGTTTTGTAGATCTTCTCTTACTGAGTCTACATACCGACTTCAATGATTCTTTCGCTTCTGTCGTTCAAGTTATAGCTTTTTCATAAAGTGGACGGTGCTGGTTGGGTGGGAAGGAGTGGGCGTCGCACAAGCCCGTTTAAACTAGATCTGCTGCCGAGCATCACGAGTCTATCTTCGAAATCCTTAGTCTCTATCTCTTATTGTCTCCGAGAACCATTGGTGACGATGGACGAACGGACATCTTGTCGTCCTGATCAAGAATATATATATTTTATATATTCCCCCCCCTTCTATGCGTTATATACATTTCGGCCAAACAAACACAATATACCCTGATACATAGTGTGTACAGAGTATAAACATAAAAATTTGTAAAAAAAAATTGTCTGGCGAAAAAGCAAAATTAAACCAGTATGGACGATATCTTCGGCCGGGCCGAAGATGTTTACTCTTCACGAAACCTTTTGTGGTATGCCCTTTTTTTTGTGTAGAAACTTTTTTCTTTTTGTTCACATAGCCTACATACCAATTTTCATTGTTATACCTCAATGGGTGCTAGAAATATGGAAATAATTAGTTTTGGTCATAAGTGGGCGATGCCACGCCTATTTTGACATCGAAATAGTTTTTCCTCCACCCCATGAACATTTAATATAACTTTCAGGCATTTGGTCTGGCTACGGTTTACTACTATTTGTATAATTTCAGCGCTCTATCTTGGAAAACAAAAATGTTTTTCATACAACGATTGAAATTTTTATACTCTTGCAAAAAGAGTATATTAACTTTGTCATGAAGTTTGCAACGCAGTGAAGGAGACATCTCCGACTATATAAAGTATACATATTCTTGATCAGCACGACGAGACGAGTTCAAATAACGATGTCCGTCTGTCTGTCTGTTTCAATGCGATTTCCAGCCAGAGTTTTAAAGTTAGCAAAAAAATTTATACGCAGAAAATTTTATTTAGGAACGATCGTTCAAAAATGATGTTTTTGCTTAAAAAACCGCCTATTTTAAGAGTTATCGACTCAATATTTTGCTTAAAAACTTTTTTGACATCAACAAAGATACCGTGCAAAAATGGTCAAGATCACGCTACTATATATAGCATATAGCTCCCATAGGAACGATCGGTTAAAAATACTGTTTTTGTTTGAAAAACTTTTTTGTTCTTGAATATAAGCAAACAAACTTTGCTATTACGTGTTTTTATGAATGCCTAACTAAAATCCAGAATTTTATAAAAATCGGACATAAGGGCGTGGTACCGCCCATACAACTAAAAACTTAAAAATGAGACTTCTTTGTAAACAGACGAAATACAATTTTGAAAAATGTAGTGAAGTTTGACTACATTGCCTTCTTAAAGACAAATAAGAAAATGGGCGTGGCTACGTATATGATTCTTATTGGAAAATTAAAAAAGGATTTTCTAATAAGAATAATTGTGAAAACGTTTGCAAGAGTATATAAGTTTCGGCATAGTCGAAAATAGCTCCCTTACTGGTTCTTCTTTTTTTCGTTCGGTGGCTACCAGTTGCAATGGTCCGATCTTGCTGGTTCCGATCAATGCGTCATCGTAAAATACAAGATTCTGTGCAAAATTTCAGATCGATAGCTTCATAACTGAGAGAGGAGTTTTATTCGTTAGTGTTTCCTTTTTCCCCCATAAAAAGGCGTTTTGGAATGCATTATTCGTTAAAGGGATTCTATTATTCCCTCTGGGAACCCAAGCCTGCTTCACATTCATACATCCATACAGTGATGACTAACTCTAATTGTAGAATTCCAAAATAATATTTGAGCGTTGCACGCCACAACAAACTGAACTTTCGACAAAATTTCTGCCGACTAACACCTATACGATTCACGGTCAGCGCTAAGCAGGCAACAAGCCTCAAGTTGTATCGCCTACGTAGAGGAGGCTAGCTTGCAGGAGTACAGGATATTTTTTTTACTCTTGCAAGAGTATATTAACTTTGTCATGAAGTTTGCAACGCAGAGAAGGAGACATCTCCCACTATATAAAGTATATATATTCTTGATCAGGTCGACGAGACGAGTTCATATTATCGTGTCTGTCTGTCTGTTTCAATGCAAACTCCTCCCAGAGTGTTTAAGTTATCAAAAAAAATGGAAATGCAGAAAATTTAATTTATTATGCAGGCAATTCGTATGTGAAAATCAATTTGGTCGGTACTATAGCTTATAGCTGCCATAGTAACGATCGATAAAAAATTAGGTTTTTACTTAAAATAAGTTGTTTTTGGAGTTATTGACTCAATATTTTGCACGTAAACCGCTTTGACATAAACAAAAATATAGTTAAACCAGTAAGGATTGTAGTCGAGAGTCCCTGACCTCGAAATACCTTGTCCATTTGTAACGGCTGTAATAAGTCATTGCCCATACCAAAAAACCTTTTTGTTTTTGAATATCAACAAACTAAACTTTGCTAATACGTGTTTTTATTAATGTTTGACTATATTCCAAAGTTTTATAAGAATCAGACGTAAGGGCGTGGCACCGCCAATACAGCGATAAACTTAAAAATGGGTTTTCTGTGTAAGCAGAAGAGATACAAGACTGCAAAATGTAGTGAAGTGTGACTTGCTGTCTTAAGTAAAGATTATAAAATGGGCGTGGCTACGCACCTTAATCTTCAAAACCGCTTATTATTCTTTTTGGGAAAACAATAAAAAGCATTTTCCAATAAGAATAATTGGGAAAACGTTTGCAAGAGCATATAAGTTTCGGCAAAGCCGAATATAGCTTCCTTATTGTTTTTTTGCGACTGCCAGCCTGCCTGTCAGCCAGCTTGAGAATGCTGTGTTTTGGCCAGGTGCCAAATTTGACACAAACATAACACCAATGCCGACGTCAACGTCAGTAACGATTGGCTCTACGCGCAGATTTTAACCAGAACCTCTATGTTGAACAAACGGAAGTGGGGGAGTTGACTGCTGACGCCATTGTTGTCGTTACTGGCACCGATGCTGACACTTCTACTTGTGGGTACGGGTACACAAACACAGAAAGTTGCAATGTCGAATTTAGGCTTAACAACAACTGCCACGACTGCAACAACGAAGACAATGTCGATGGGCTCAGTTACATCCACGACTCTGCCTAAAACGGCCGCAGAATAAATGTCAGTATGCTGAACCTGCGATGAACCACGTGACTGAGATGATACTCGAAACAAGTGACTGCCCTCTTGCCTTTGTCTTTGGGTATGATACACTTGACATTCATCTTATTTGTTATCCTTTTTTAATGGCTACGCAAATTAATAAATGAGAAGATATATTTATTGACAAAAATCAAAGGACAAAAAAAGAGGTACCAGCATTGGTGAAAGTTTGCCACTCAATCGAAAATCAAAACCAGTAAGGGATTGTACGAGGTGTGTTCAAAAAGTAAGGTGGCTTTTCAAATTTCGCAGGCAACGTATTTTCGATTATCGATTTTTTTGTTTTGTTATGTTGGTGCACTATTTTCGAACATCTGTACCAAATTTCAAGCGAATGACATTTTTTGTTTGGTTGTGAGAGGTGTGAAAGTTATAAGTGTTTTGCATGCTCGGCGATTTTTTGCTATCGAAAAATATGGATCAAAGGATTTGCATCAAATTTTGTGTAAAAAATAAAATAAAGTACTCCGTAACACTTGAAATGTTGACAGTGGCATACGGTGAAACTGTCTTAGTAAAAAAAATGTTTACAAGTGGTACAAACTCTTCCAAGATGGCCGGGAAGATGCCAATGACGAGCCTCGCTCTGGACGCCAAGCACGTCAACAACTGATGAAAACGTTGAAGCAGTGAAGAAAATTGTTTTGGAAAATCGTCGAATCACTAACAGAGAACTTGCTGAGAATGTCGGTATATCGTTTGACTCGTGCCATGCGTTCTTACCATATGGTCGTACGGTCAACAAACAGTATTATCTGGAACTTACGCGCCGTTTGCGAGAAGCAATACGAAGAAGACGTCCACAATTGTGGAAAAAACAATTTATGGCTTCTGCTCACTCATCTTTGCTTGTGAGAGATTTTTTGGTCAAAAACAACAACAGAATCATACCTCAGCCGCTATATTCACCAGTTTTTGTTCCATGTGACTTTTACTTGTTCCCAAAACTAAAGAGACCTATGAAAGGACGGAGACTTGCAACGATTGAAGAGATAAAGAATACATCGCTGAAACAGCTCAACCGAAAAGTGCGTATAAGAAGTGTTTTGAGGATTGGAAAAACCGTTGGCATAAGTGTATTGTATCTGAGGGGGATTACTTTGAAGGGGACAACATAAATATTGATAGATAAATATTTTTCTTAAAGATATAAAGTCACCTTACTTTTTAAGCAGACCTCGTATCTTCAATTTGTAACGGCTGTAAGAGAGTATTAACCGAACCCGAATTGGATGTTTCTATCTAAAAAGACAACCGAGACAATAGGAGGTTTGTGTATTTTGACGCGAGATAGCTGGTTTGTTGCTGACCGGCTTGTTGATGCGGTGTTGGTAGGGGTGTTGGGTGGTTAGGTAACTCCTCCGCCCCTTAGTTCGGAGCAGTGGCCAAAAGATGATTTTGGTGACTGAGCGACGATCGACTGGTGCTGACGCTGGTGTGGAGTAGACTAGCCGCTGTGCTGACTATGCATAAAATTCATACATCAGAATTACGGCTACGTGTGTGGTAAGGTGGCTTTCTTGTAGTACAGCTCTTGATCCCTGTTGTTTTGAGTAGTTTACTACATGGAATTGAATAAGAACGATAGATGTTTTTATATACTGCGTTTGTTTGGCCGAATTGTATGTAACGCATAGAAGGGGGAGAGGGGGACTCCATAAAGTACATATATTCTTAATCAGGACGACATGAGAAATTGATTAAGCGTCGTCTGTCCGTCCTCACCAATAGTTCTAGAAAGCCATAAGAGATAGATACTTGAAATTTGTAGGATAGACTCGTGATGCTCGGCAGCAGATCAAATTTAAACGGGTTTGAGCCACGTCCACTCCTTCCCACCCAACCACAACCACCCACTTTTTGAAAAGGCTATACTTGAACACCAGAAGCGCAAGAATCATAAAAGTCGGTAGGTAGACTTAGAAAGTGAAGATCCACAAAACTGCATACCACAATTTTTCCCCTCGGTAGGTAGACTTAGAAAGTGAAGATCCA